>JAJIBD010022892.1:0-266444 GCA_021461705.1 Cryptotis parvus | reverse complement strand
CCAGGTCCTTCCCAGGATCTTTCACATTTTATACACAGTAATGATCATTGTAGTTGCAACAAACTGGGAAGTTGATGGGGAATGAGGGGGAATGAGGAATTATTATGCCATACTAGAACTCACTATTGTATATACACATAGAGGCTTACATCATAAACTGTTAATATCTGTAGGGCAAGCCAAAAAGTATAAGAGAAGAGAGAGAGAATTATGGAGACAGAAACAGAAATAGAGAGAGAAAAGAGAAAGAAGAAAGAAAGAAAGAAAGAAAGAAAGAAAGAAAGAAAGAAAGAAAGAAAGAAAGAAAGAAAGAAAGAAAGAAAGAAAGAAAGAAAGAAAGCAAGAAAGAAAGAAAGCAAGAAAGCAAGCAAGAAAGCAAGAAAGCAAGAAAGCAAAGAAAGCAAGAAAGCAAGAAAGCAAGCAAGCAAGCAAGCAAGAAAGCAAGAAAGCAAGAAGCAAGAAAGCAAGCAAGCAAGCAAGCAAGCAAGCAAGCAAGCAAGCAAGCAAGAAAGAAAGAAAGAAAGAAAGAAGAAAGAAAGAAAGAAAGAAAGAAAGAAAGAAAGAAAGAAAGAAAGAAAGAAAGAAAGAAAGAAAGAAAGAAAGAAAGAAAGAAAGAAAGAAAGAAAGAAAGAAAGAAAGAAAGAAAGAAAGAAAGAAAGAAAGAAAGAAAGGGTGTCTGCTATAGAGGCAGGCTGGGGTTGGGTGGGAGGGCACGTTGGGACATTGGTGGTGGGAATGGGGTACTGGTGGAGTGCTGGGTGCTGGGACACTAAGACAGAGACCAATTATAAACATCCTTGTAATTGTATATCTCACGGTGGTATAATAATTTTTTTAATTATGCTGACATTATGGACCTAAGTGACTGTAAGAATGATGATTGAAAGAGAGCATTGATTCCATGCAGTGCTTAGGAAAAGCCTAGGAGACATTCTCAGTTATATTGAAAGAACCATGTAGTGTCAGGGATCAAACTTGGAACCTCGTGCCTGAGAAGTATGTGCTCCCCTCCTTGGAGTCATTTTCAAATGGTGATCCTTTTTAACAAAAAAATGTAACTATTATGAAGGATATTGACAGTGGGAGGTTATGATTTCTAATTTGAACACATGGAATTTGATATAAAGATCCTTTGAGGCATAACTGTTCCTCTGAAAATTCAGAACAAGAGCTCAATATCTCTGATCCTGACTGTCGGGAACGCCGCCGGGTCCCCGACAGTATCAGGACAGAGGTTCTCTTCTACCTCCGAGGACGCCGGAGAACAGATGAAAACTCATGAGTCTGGTGCAGTTCCAAAATGGCTTTTAATAGTACAAAAGCTCTTCCACAGCACGCCAATATAATGAACAAACTCTAGCTCTGGTCCGAACTTAGACCATACAAAAGAGCCTAAATCTCCCACCAAAGAGAAAGGATCTCACCCGAGCTGAGTCCTACCCAGAAGAGGGGCAAAAGGCCAAAGAGCAAAAAGCCAAAAGCCAAAAGCCAAAAGCCGTAGGGAGCCAAAAGCTGAAGGCTGAGGAACCAAAAGGCAAAAAGAGCAAAAAGCCGAAGCTAAAAGGCCCAAAAGGTAAAAGTGAAGTGTCCTCAAGTCAGCCCCTTATATACACCAAAGTAATCCAATCGGGAGGGCATGCCAACAAAGAACTCTAAACAGAGTGTAGTGCCACACCCTATTGCAGGTATAAACAAAGGTTACTCCAAGGACTAATTCCCAGATTATCTCTTATGTAAAACACTGGAGAGAGAGGGCTGATATAAAGTAATACATCTTAACTTCATGAGCTTCATGTAATCTAGATGGTACCCACAAGATTCTTCTTATTATTATCTGCACCAGGGTGATTCTGAGTATCTTGTTCTCGTGTACTGAAAGGGTCACTCTTGCCTGCTTAGAGCAAACTAGTATGATCCTTCCTATAGTCTTCCTATAGTCTCAACGTAGCCAGGGTGGTAGTCTCCTGGTAAATTCTAACTGTCCCATGTTGGGTGCAGTGGGTATAAAGAGGAGCTGTGCCCAATCTAGAAAACATAGAAGTCTTAGTAGATGTATAAGTCAGAAGTTATTCAATCAAGGTGACTTCTGTAACTGCCACACCCTCTAGCAGTGTTTACATAGAAGAGAGGTCTCATTAGAATGAACCTTGACTTAAATAAGATTAAGCTGGGTGTGGGCAAAACAACAAAGCTCCCAGATTAGCTAAATCTGTCCTCCAACACTGACCACAGATGAAGTTTGCATAATCATAACAATTAAATAGGCATAGTAGATTAGATTAGGTTGGATAAACAAATGTAAAGCAAGGGAAATTTTCAGGGGC
Organism: Cryptotis parvus; assembly: GCA_021461705.1. Classification (NCBI taxonomy): domain Eukaryota; kingdom Metazoa; phylum Chordata; class Mammalia; order Eulipotyphla; family Soricidae; genus Cryptotis; species Cryptotis parvus. The sequence goes on along the minus strand of JAJIBD010022892.1, from coordinate 264,120 downwards.
AGAGCATGTGTAAGAATTGCTAGTGTTGTATTGACAGTGCTATATTGACAGAGTTGCCAGTGTTAAGAAGAAAGCAGTAGGACCATACTGTTGTAAAAGTTGAAACTAGTGAGAGCTTGAGAGGGAGAAATGCTACCCAGAAGCCCCAAATCTAAGACTTGAGATAAGGTTGTTGAATGTAGTGATTTGACATGACTGGGGACCTTTTAGAAAAATGTGGGTTGTTGGTATTGTAGTAAGGCCCTACATTTTGATGAAAGGGTTAAGTATTGAGGGAATAATGAGACAATGATGGTGTGAAGCATTGATTTACTATGTCAGTTATGAAAGAAATGAGAATAGTTGGGAACTTAATAAATAACACAATGAGAGAATGAACACATTCTTAAGATATAAGATAACCTAAACTGTTTTGTAAGCAAAGATTACAAGCAAAATTGAGATAGTCAATAATATTTCAAAGAGGTTAGGGGATTGAGGTCATAAATCTGATTGACAGTAGTCAAAAATGAATTTATATAGTATTTTCAGAGGACAATATGAGAAATATGTGTCAAAATTATAAATACCGACACCCTTTGATCCCAAATTTTAATACAATTCTGATTTATAGAAAAGCTGGTTCACATATGTAAGGATATCCATTATAATATTAGTCATAGTAGGGAAAATAAAGTCAATTGAAATGCCTCAACAAAGAAATGTCTAAATGAATTATTGTAGATCTCTTCTATTGAATACATGCAGCTATTAGGAAAAAAGGAAAAAAATGTATATTCAGAAATATAATAAAACTCAAAATATCTTTCTACTCTGTTGTAGAACCATGACTTTCTTGCCTTTGAGTTGTTGGGTTCGAGCACGGAGATTAACCCACAGTAGGCGATCTGTAAACGCTTGTTAAATGGAATGTTGAATCTTATTTTATTTGCTTGAGTTCATTTGGGCAGTCATTTCTGGTTGTACTCAGAGGTTACTCCCAACTTGGTGCTTTGCTACCACTCGCTGTAGTGGTTGAAGAACCATTTGATTCTAGGACATATGCTTTAGGCCTTGAACCATCTCCCTGGCCTCAAAATGCTGAATTTCTTGCACTTGTTTAAGAAAGACATGTAAAATGCAAAAGATTCACTATATGTGTGTATGATTTTACATACATAAAAAAAGTTCTGGAAGATTACTTAATAGTTAGAGGCTGGACAGTGGCTCATACAAAAGTTAAGATGCTTGCCTTGGAGGCATTCGTTAGTTTAGCCACCAGCACTTTAGCACCACCAGAACAGAACCAGGACTAGTTCTTGAACACTGCTAAATTTGGCCCAAACACCTACTACCAAATAATTTATCAGTATTACTTGTATTACTTGTTTTCCCATTGTTCATCGATTTGCTCGAGCAGGCACCAGTAACGTCTTCACATGTTAGGAATGAAGTCCATTGTAGTTACTGGTTTTGGCATATCAAATACACCACAAGTAGCTTGCCAGACTCTGCCCTGGCTCTGGATTTATCCCAGGGAGCTCAGTCTGCTGTGAGTCTAGAAGTATTCTTGTCTCCTTCCTTTTCTCCTCCTCACTGGATAGAGTAATTTGTAATAGGACAGGTCTTTAGGTCCATTGAGTACTGGAAAAGGCAGTGGGGCTCATGAAGAGGTCCAGGATGGGGTTTAGGGTTTAGGATGAGGTTTAGGTTTATGGGCTAATCTGGTCTATTTCTGTTCTTGTATTGAGTATCTGAATTTCTGGAACATGGTTGATTTCTACTAATTTCATGTACTATGTGTCAAACTGTAAATTCAGCAGTTAAAAATTATTAAAGGAGGTATGTCTGGAGAAAAAGATTGAATGGGAAGTAGAGGAAGAGAAGAATCACTCTGAATTACTTCTGATGTTTTGGATTTTTACAGACGTTTTTTGTAATTTTAATAAACTAGTTAAAGACATAAAATTATTGGAGAAATGGAAGAAGGGCACAACAGTATAGAACAAACTTAGCGAGGATCAAGTTCCTCTTCCTGAAAAAATACACAAGTGAACGCTAGTGAAGTTAGAGAAAGAACAGAAATCAGGAAAAGAATTACACATATTTGAAACTATGTGTCTCAATAACATAGGAGATACAGTCCTCCATGAAAGTCAAGTCAGTAGTGGCTTCCGGCATCAGAGAAAGTTTGAGAAGGTCTGAAAGATAGACTCAATTTTATAGAAAGGGAGACCTCCAAGATAATCTATCCACCCGGTTTTCACAAGTATTTGGTAAAAAAATATTATATACACTCTGTGAGCAACAATGCCAATCCACTACAACAGTCTCTAAGATATACTTACACAAAAATCCAGAATACATGAGAAACATTTTCTGAATGAATTGCAGGCCATATGTGTGGATAAAATTAAGAGGAAGCAACTGGTGTATATTCTGTAGTATCTTCTGAGGGTCTGTGTTCATCTCAACCAGTCTTCAAACTAAAGCAGTGTTAAGAACTGGGTGGAGAACAGTCAAACCTATGGAGGGAGACAGTGGTAAACCCTGAGAGGTTTAAAGTATTTTTGCAACAATAAATTAATAAATGATAGGGAGCTAGCAGTGAATTAGAAAAAAATATGAGCTTAGAAAAACAGCACAAAAATGGAAGACAATTGGCTTTGATGACTAACAAATTGGCCTTTAGACAGATTCAGATGACTAACAAGTTACTGGATTGCTCCATTTTCATACAAATAACTAGCCTTTTAGTGTTATGTGATTTGGTAAGTGAAAAGAGGTATTGCATCACTTTTTAAAAGTTGTGTGTGCTCACTATCTTCATAAAACATGAAATCACACCAGTGAAGTAAAATGGCTGTCTGTTACCAGAATGCTCTGGATCCCGACCTTCCTGTCTAAAATCTCAGTCCTTCTTAAAGCAGTTGCTGATTAAGGCAAAACATTTTGAAGAGTTTTTCTGGACTAGAGATTCAGTCACTAAACCAGTCTTTTGATACTTGTGATTTTTGTACCTTCTGAATAGGTCCAGCTTAGTTGTCACAGATTAATGTTCAATTATTACAAACATCCAGGCTCTAAAATAATAGAAATTTAGAGGAAGCCAGAACTCTTTTTCTCAGGTAAGGTTCATAAGGGTAAGAACTTGTGGAAGCTGTTGTAAATCATAGTACTTCAGTAAAGAAAAAGAACCTGTGGGAGAATGGGGAAATATTCTTGTGCACTGACTACATGTAAGGAGGCACCATAGGACAAAGAGTCTGATAAAGCCGTTTTTAAGTTTTCATGTATGAATTCAAACGTATCTATCCAACCTGGCAACTTCCCATCTGTTGCTAGGAAACATTGCAATTGGCATCAGGAACTTAAGGTCTGCTAATCTGGGCATGCCTAATTGGGGTTTACTGCACATAGTTCCAAAGCTTGGCACATGGCATTACATGTGGTGCATTCCTGAGGGAGAGCAACAGGACTGGACCTCACCATAATGGTACAGATCCACTACCCAGAAAGGTTGTAGAGTTTACCTTAAACAGCACAAGCATCAGGGCTAGGAATTACTCTTTGCTTATCACTTATCTTCCCATTGTGCATCAATTCACTCGAGATTCTAATCAAAAGCCTAATTAACTTGCTTCCAATAAATTGTGATCTGTTTAGAGTTTAACTATGTGCCACCTTCTTGACTGGGGGGGAGGAACAAGTCCTCATTCTGTCTCATAATCATGATGGGGATACATTACACAGTGGTGGGACTGTCAGGCTGAGGGTGAACCCCAGTGCCTCACACTGAGACTAGGAACAAGAATTATTTAAAGGGATGGGCTTGAAGAGAAGGAAGATGCAGAAAACGTTCTTCTGATCTATGACAGCTTTCTATTTCTTTTTAAAATTTATTTTCTTCATATGTGTCACACGTAGATCTGAAATGTTGAGTTTGAATTTACTTGGCATTTATTTTGGTTATATGTGCTACTCAAAGTTCCTTATTGTCTCAAAGTGGTTGCTGTCTTTCAGGTTAAATAAGAAAGTTTTCCATAAAAAAGTGAATTCTGAAGAGAGAAAGAGAGAAGAAAAGTGTCTGCCATAGAGGCAGCAGAGGAGAGGGAACTGGGAACATTGGTGGTGGGAAATGTGCACTGTTGGAGCGATGGAAGCTGGAACACTGTAAGACTGAAACCCAGTCATGAACAGCTTTGTAACTATTTCGTAGTGAGATAATAAAATCAGGAAAAAAAAGAGTAGTTCTGAGGCTATGGTAGAGTGACTTCCCTTTAAATGTGTAAGACTCGGTGTGGATTTATCTCTGACTTGTGGAGGGACATGTCTTTTATGGAGTCAAAGTGGTAGACAACATAAAAGCCTATGAGTAAATAAGTGTAGATAAGTACATCTACAGCCAAATTGCAAACATGATCAATTGCTCATCAATACTTCTCATTCTTTATTTGGGGCTAGAGTGAGGATAGAAGTTGGCAGGTACTACATACCTGCCAGTACTCAGGACTTATCCCCTGGCTCTGTGCTCAGGGATCATTTCTGGTGATGCCCCAGGGATTGTACTTTGTGTCAGCAAATGAACCTGGATTGACCACATACTAAGCAAACACAAATTCTCTGTAGAATGAGAGACTCCTCATTCTACACAGTTTAATTGGACTTGAGTTGTTCTTTTTGGTTTCTGAGTACTATTAATTCCATAGGTTTTTCCTTTTACTGTTGATATTATAATTATATGCTTAACCTCATCATAAAGATCAGGAAAAAATTATCCACAATTAAGAAAACTTTGGAGTTAAAGGAAAGGAATGGAATTTATTTCATTGACTATTTTAACTCAATAAATGGTCTCTAAAATGGCCCTTAGTGATCTAAAGGCTTGTTGTAATCAACTATTTTTTCCAATAGAATATTGCTTCTTATTTTGTTGTCCAGGATAAGTTGCAGGGTTTCTTTCCTTCTCCAGTACTACAGAACTTGATGACCTATTGTTCTAGGAAAGGCCAGTAAAGGGCTGTTTAAAATAAGGGTGAATCAGTGAATCAAGGACAGGAGATATATTTCCAAATTATTTTCTTTTGTGGTCTCCAGATGCAATATTTCTTTTCTAGTCCACTATTCTAAATCTGGCATTTGATTTGTTACATGAACTTTCTGCAGGCCTTCCTAAAGCATCTACAATATAAGTTGAGATACAAACTACCAGACCCTAAATTTAATAGTTCCTACAGGAAAGTCTATGAAAGCGTTAATTTAGCATTGCTTCCTATGCCATCCATCTGGCCCCTGGTCATGATCAGAACAGGCAGTTTTCGGGGATAGATCGTTTCCTAGAGCATGAGAGCCTTGAAACTGAATTGGACTCCAAGGTCATCACTTTTAATTTTGTAGAGAAACAATGTGAAGGACAGAGAGTTTAAGAGACTAGCTCAAGGTTGTGATAGTGAGGTAACCCTGGGACAAGAATGCCAAGTCTTTAGTGCCCAGTTCAGGGTTTTTTTCTTCTCCCTGCACTTTTCCCCAGGTCCTTCTTGATACTTTTATTTTATTTGTTTGTTTGTCTGTCTATTTATTCATTCATTCATTCATTCATTCATTCATTCATTTATGTCCTTTTTAGTCACACCCGGTGATGCTCAGGGGTAACTCTTGACTTCGCACTCAGGAATTATTCCTGGCGATGTTTAGGGATCATACTGGATGCTGGGCATGGATCCCCAGTAGGCCGTGTGCAAGGAAATGCCCTACCCACTGTACTATTGCTCCAGCCCCCTACCTCATGGTGCTTTTTATTTTATTTTATTTTTATTTATTTTTTTTGCTTTTTGGGTCACACCTGGCAATGCTCAGGGGTTATTCCTGGCTCTACACTCAGGAATTACTCCTGGCAGTGCTTAGGGGAACATATGGGATGCCAGGAATTGAACACAGGTAGGCCATGCAAAGGCAAATGCCCTACACGCTGGACTATCGCTCTGGCCCCCTCATGGTATTTTTAGACATCACAAAGAAGAAGTACAGACTGAAAATCACATTGCAGGGGGTATATAGATAGTACAGTGGGCAAGGCACTTATCTTGTAGACAGCTAATGAGGTTTAATCCCTAGCACCTGAAATGATCCCCTGAACCCAGAGCCAGGGGAAAGGCCTGATCACCACCAGTTGTGCATACTTTACCTGCAAAAAACAAATCACACTGCAAGCTAGGAAGATGGCTGAAAGAGCTGAAGTGCTTTCCTAGAACAGGTGGGACCCCGAATTCCATCGCTGGCAACACGTGGCCTCCTGGGTTTTACAGAATATTACCTTAGTTGCTCCCAGAACAACTTATGAGAACCCCCAAATTATCACACTGGACGCTTTTCCAATTTTACCCAACTGAATTAAATGCAGAAATGACAAAAGCTCATCTTTAGCAACCATAAAAGAAATATTAATTGCAGCATCTTTAGCCCATAATCATACTCATCCAGAAGGTCTTTTTATTAAGTTTAAGCCTGGCCATGTGCTCCAGCAAGCCCTATCCTGTTCTCAAGCAATTCAGGTCATAGAAAGAATTTCACTTATATTGATTCTTTAACAGTGAAACTGTATCAAATATATGCTCCTTCTCTCCTCCTATACCATACTAAATTTGTCTTTGGGATTTTTGCTTTCAAATAAATATTAATTTAAGAATTACAGTGAGGGGAAAGGAATTGTCATGAGTGAATTTATTTCTGAAAATATTGGTCTGTTGTTCATTGATGTTTCTAGCTCAGCTTCAAATTGGCCTGATAATTATCCCTAGAGGTTGATGGAAGATTCCTTGAAACAGTTTAGGTAATAGTATCCTGCATACTCAAAATGATAAAATTGAATAATCAATATAAAATAGCATACTTCTAAAAAGCTTTAGTAATTTAGAGTGCCTGAAACTGCCAGGCAGAAAATTGTTCCCTAAATTATAGTCTGCATCCTTAGAAAAGACTGTTAATTTCTAGATACTTATTCCTAGGAATAAGTAGAGCTCACACACTGAGTCTACAACTAAAATCGCAAATATAGATTTAAATGAATGAAGGACAGCAGCCTCCATTTGAAATATTAATGAAACCAGCCCAGAGATCAATGTTTGAAATCAGAAAACATTTATCCATCCCCCAAAGACTAAATATAAGGCCCTGCTTCTCCAAAAGCCAAACCCTTAATTTACATAGGTTTGCAAAAAAAGGTGAAGTATGTTCAGGGGACAATCCCACAGGAAGTTCACTGTTGTCATGATAACGTTGCCTGAAGTGGGGTTAGCATCTCCCTTTAAGATATTATATAGGGGATCTAAATCCCCAGTGGATATATGCAGATAATTACGAATCCAATGTATATTACCCAAAAGTTTTTTGAAAGTCATTTAAAGTTTTTAACCTATACACTTTTTTGTGGTGAAATAAAATCTGAATTTATCCATTGGCCTAAATAGCCGATGGGCACATCACATTGAACTTTCTCAGGAGCAATTACCAGGCCATGTTTAGTTAATTTTTGCATAGTATCTAACACTAAGGCTAATAATTGACTACTTTGCAGCCTTTTCTCCCCCATTGTGGGAAGTAGAATTTTGCATGAAGGGGAGACGGTGGTCCGATCCTGTTTGGAATTTGGGGACGACAGCAACATCGGTCAGATGAAACCGGCGATTGAAGATGATGTGGTCAATTTCATTGTGGAACTGTCCACCAGGAGATTCCCATGTCCAACGTTTCGCTTCAGCTTTCTGGAACTATGAGTTGCCATGAATGGTCTTGGTGGACATGATAAACTCAGATAGTCTCTCACCCTGTTCATTCCATTCTAGGCCATGGGTCCTGTGTAGTTATTCAGCCGAACTTCTTGGTCCAATCTTGGCATTAAAATCATGATCTTGTAGAAGGTGTGATCGTTTTATAGAACTTCTCCAGTTCCATGTAGAATTTCTCTATTTCGTCTCCTTTGTATGTGGATGTTGATGCGTAGACAATGAAGATAGAAATTGCTGGCAGTGGGCCACATCTCTTCAAGTGTAATCGTCCTATCCGGTTTGTTAGGCATTCAAATGAATCAATGTTGACCGCCATGTTCATGTTGACAAGGACACCAACGCCACCGACGCCTCTTTCGTTGCATGTTCCAAGGAACAATTCTTCTCCAGTGTCAAATACAGCATGATGCGACTGGCGCCTCCTCGTCTCAGTCAGACCAATGATGTCATACTTGATCTTTTGTGCTTGCAGCATCAGATCCTCAATATATGTTTCCGATGCCAGCGTACGTGCATTGAAAGTACAGACAGTCATTTTAGTCCTTTTTCATTTTGGCAGCCTAGGATGGCCGTGAAATTTTATCAGGCACTGCTTGTTCACCTTTCTTACTGCTGTCGTATTAAGGGCTCTTTCGGGGTCAGGAAAATAAACATTTTTGTTACTGGTTTTGTCATATCAAACACGCATCGGACAGCTTGCCAGGCTCTGCTGTGAGGGCGCTATACTCTCATTACTTTGTGGGGCTCTCTCAGAGGGGTGGGTAGAATATTCATGGTAATTTGGAGGTAAATCACGTGGCCGCATAGCGGCCGTGGTGCAATGGGGAAAGCTGGTTTCTGCTCTGCCGGGTGTATCTGTGTCTGTGGCTTAAGCATTCCTGGGCTTGAAATACTCTCCTCTGAAGGGCGGGTCTCTGAAGGGTGGGTCCTTGTAGGCTGGGTTTCTGACAAGCCAGGCTAGAGACTGGATTAATCTGTTGGGTGGAGATCTTACGAGCTGCCTGCAGCCCACTGTTTCTAAATGCTTGCTTCTTTTTTTGCTATAAAAACCCCTTTCTGTGGCCTTACAAACAAGGGTGCTTTGAGGGCATGCGTCTGTTATCTTTCAACCTGTTAGCATTTTTCCAAGAACACTCTTTGTGGGTCCATCTATCCATCATTGATTGACTGATAGACACTCAAACAGCCTTGAAGCCATCTTCAGGTACAATTTAACAAGTTAGCTAAGAGTTCTGCTGTGGCAAGCTGACCAGGGATCCAGAAACTGTCAAGTAAGCGCCTCAGATGACAAGGCTCTCTTGACTCCAGGAGGGCACTTTCCTTTCTTAGCCCAATGCCAGCTGCATCTCTTGCCAGGTAGGTAAGTGGAACAGCTGGTGGGTGGGGTGAGTGGAAGGGCCATGTGTTTGTGGCCACTTCTCTGTCTGTAAGTGGGGAGAGTTTCTGTGCAGTGCACAGCCAAGAACACCCTTCCTGTCCATCTGACACCCTTTCCTGTGAACTTGGGCCAATTCTGCCACTGACAAGAACTGGACTCAGTCTAACAGTCTTTAAGATAACTCTACATTCTATAGTAATATTATTTTACATATTTTAGAGTTAACTTCATAACTAATAGGCTTATCTTACATGCATAGATGCACTATCAACCAGGAATTAGACTGTCGTCTTAAAAAAATGAAGGTGTATGATTGAGAACACTAAGGCTAAAGCTCTTGAGGTAGAAGTAGAAAATTATTCTCAAACTAAAGAAAGATTTTGTTTTAACAATAATTGACTACTCAAGTCTTTTTCTTTTAAATTAGTACCAGTGACTAAAGTTTTAATACAAACTAAGACTTTGTGCTTTGTCCTGAATGTTTCAATGTCTTTTTACATTTATTTTGCTTCCAGATGGAATTATTAGACCATCTTACCCCAAATGCATATGATCTGTGATAATTTTGATAAGTGAAAAAAATTTAAATTTAATGGTTTAATAGGGGTGGAGAGATAGGGCAGCTGGTAGAGCATTAGCCTTGTATGATGCAGACCCTGGATAGATCTCTTGCACCACATTGCCAAGAGTGATCCCTAAGCACAGAGCCAGAAATATACCCTGAGCACTGCTGGAGGTGGCCCAGAAACTACTGTTTATTTTATTTTATTTTGGTTTGGGGCCACATTCAGCAGTGATCAGGGCTTATTCCAGGTTTCATGCTCAAAGATCACTCCTGGTGGTGTTTGGGGACCATATGGGTGCTGAAATAGAACCTATGTCTTCCCATTCAAAGCAAGTGCCCTACCCTCCCTGCTACTGCTCATCCCCAAAACTAGGATTTATTTAAAAAACTGTAGTCATTATGAAGAGTACAGAAGTACATTTTAAATAAGAGTGATAATAGATGGATATATCATTGTTGAGGGAAAAGAAAGAATGCTGTCTTAAAGTAAAACTGGTTGTGAAATGAAATGGAGAAAAGTTATAGCACAGAGCATGAATTGAAAAAGGATATAAGAGGCCAGAACATGTAGTCCCATATGTTTATCTTTTCTTCTAGTTGCTTTGTTAGTGATGTTTCATCTTTGAAGATGCCTTTAGCTTCAATGTCATGGAGGGTTTTTCCTATATTTTCTTCAATGTACTTTATGGATTCAAGTCTGATATTGAGATCTTTAATCCATTTTGATCTGATTTTTTGTGCATGGTGTTAGACACAGGTCCAAATTCATTCTTTTACGTGTCGCTGCCCAGTTTTCCCAACACCACTTATTGAAGAGGCTTTCCTTACTCCATTTTAAACTTCGTTGCACCTTTATCAAAGATTAAATGATCATGCGTTTGAGGTTGGGTGTCAGGATACTCAATTCTATTCCATAGGTCCACGGGTCTGCTTCTGCACCTCAAAAGAAACAGTGACTAAGATACAAAAGCAGTCCACAGAATGGGAAAGAATATTCACCCAATACACATCTGATAAGGGGTTAATATCCAGGATATATCAGGCACTGGTAGAACTTTACAAGAAGAAAACAAACAACCCCATCAAAAAATGAGGAGAAGAAATGAACAGAAACTTCAGCAAGGGAAGAAATTCGAATGGCCAAAAACATATGAAAAAATGCTCATCATCACTAATCATCAGAGAGATGCAAATCAAAACAACAATGAGATACCACTTTACACCACAGAGACTGGCACACATTCAAAAGAACAAGAACAACAAGTGCTGGCGTGGGTGTGGGGAAAAGGGGACACTCATCCATTGTTGGTGGGAATGCCGGCTGGTACAGCCTTTCTGGAAAACAATATGGACTTTCCTCCAAAGACTAGAAATTGAACTCCCATTTGACCCAGCGATACCACTCCTGGGAATCTACTCTGGGAAGCCAAAAATACGCAGCGGAAACACCATCCCTACTTTTATGTTCATAGCAGCATTATTCACAATAGCCAGAATCTGGAAGCAACCCGAGTGCCCGAAAATAGATGACTGGATAAAAAAGCTTTGGTACATCTACACAATGGAATACTATGCAGCTGTTAGGAAAAATGAAGTTATAAAATTTGCCTACAAATGGATGGACATGGAGAAGATTATGTTGAGCGAAATTAGCCAGAAGGAGAGAGACAGATACAGAATGACTGCATTTATCTGCATAACATAAATATATAGGTACATATTATGATACCAATATCCAAGATCAAGTGAAACATATATCAGGAGGTCCTGTCAAAGGTGGAAATTATCACAAATGTGTGGGATTCAGAGGCTAGGTAAGACAGAAATGGAACAGTGTGCTGACAATTGTTAAGGGTACTAATGCCAACCTAGAACTGAGCATTAAATAGAGGCAAAAGATACACATGACAACCCTTTAAAAGTATGTTCTGTAATTCATAGTCTCGAGGGAAGGAAAAGAGAAAGAGAGAGAAATGGAAAGAAACCAAGAACCTGCCATGGAGCAGGGCTGGGGAGGGGAGGGAACCGGGACGTTGGTGGTGGGAGATGGGCACTGGTGGCGGGATGGGTGCTGCAACACTGTTTGACCAAAACCCAAATATGAACTTTTTAATTGTATATCTTTGTAATTTTAAAAATAAAAAAATTTAAAAAAAAGAGGCCAGAACAATAGTCCAGTGGGTAGGGCATTTGCCTTACATGCAGCTGACCTGGGTTCAATCCCCCAGCATCCCGTGTGGTCTCCCGAGCACCACCAGGAGTTAATTCCTGAGTGCAGAATCAGGAGTAACTCCTGAGCATCGCCGGGTATGACCCAAAAAGAAAAAAAGAAGGATATGATAAATTATGTGTGTCCAAGTCAGTTAGAATCTAATAATTTTTTTGTATCTTAAAATTGAGTTTTAATATCTATAATATATTTGAGTAAAATCAGATTTTTAACAATACTTTATTGATACTTAAAAGTATTGTATGATTATGATGAGCTTTTTAGGCTGTAAATTATTTAATCCATCTGCTTAGTAATTGAAGATACATGTTATTATATAAGTTTGTTTTATGTTAGTTTTATTATTAGATCCATTTTCTTTTATTCATGTGCCAGAGGAGAATCATGCACATATTTCTCCACATGGAGAATTTTACTAATAGCAGCAGTATACATGAAGTTTATTTCTCTCCCAAATGAGCAACTGCAACCAAATGAAATGAACAGAACCTCAAGATTTTATTACCTTAAAAGTAAAAGATGGAACTTAGAACTAGAACACTTGGAATTTTCTTTTTCAATCTCTCGCTAGTTAGAAATGCTTGTTTTTAATTTAATTTAATTTTATTTTATTTTAGTGAATCACTGTGTGATAGGCCATTAAAAAAGCTATTCATGCTTGGATTTCAGTCATTCAGTGTTCCAGCACCCACCCCTCCATCACTGCACATTTCCCACTACCAATGTGCTCCTATCCCCTCTCCCCCCCAACCTGCCTCCGTGAAAAACTCTCTCTCTTTCTCGCTCTCCCCCTCCCTCTCCTTTTACACACTCTGTTTTGCAACACAGACACTGAAGCCTTATCATGTTTATCCCTTGTACTACTTTCAATATTCAGTTCTAGTTGAAGTGTCTGCTACCTTAATAACCACATTTTCTTTACCTTTTTTCAGAAAATTGACTTAGTCTGACCTCAAATGCTACTTTTCCTGGGAATACAATGAATTCTTACCTTTCATGTGCTGTTTCTTGTCTTGGTTTTTATTTCACTTTATTTTTGGCCTTTTGTTTGTGTGTTTGTTTGGGGACCACACCTGGGGGTACTCAGTGCTTTCCCCTGGTTCTGCACTGAAGAATCACCATTACATGGCTCAGGAGACTATATGGGTTGAAGGGATTGAACTCCAGTCAGCCACATGCAAGACAAGCACCCTATCAATTATACCATCTCTCCAGACCCTTGTTTTTTGATTTGTTTGTTTGATTTTTCTTTGTTTTTGTTTTTTAAAGAGAGGTCTATAATGGCAGAGCCTGGCAAGCTACCAGTGTCATATTTGATATGCCAGATACCAGTAACAATTATAGACCTCATTCCCATAACCTGATGGAATGGTTTGAGGCTCTTTATGTTCCTGGAGCAAGCAGATGCCCTTGGGCTCTACTAGCATGAGACAGGACATAGGGAGATGTTACTGGTGCCCGCTCGAGCAATTCGATGATGAACGGGAAGACAGTGACAGTGACAGTGATTGTTTTTAAAGAATTAAATTTTGTCTGGAATTTTTTAATCTGTACTACTTTTGTTTAAACAGGTAGTTGATCATTGTATTGATGGTGTATTTTTAAACTTTCCCCCCAAATCAAAATTCTAAAAAACAATTGTTTTAATTTGGATAAAGGGAAAGTAAATATCTTCCATATTTACTTAGAAGGTCTCCTAAGGGGCTGGAGCAATAGCACAATGGGTAGGGTGTTTGCCTTAGCTCAGAGCCTGTGAGGCTTGTAAGGATTGCCAACAGGGGTTCAATCCCTGGCTTGGCATCCCATATGGTCCCCCAAGCACTGCCAGGAGTAATTCCTGAGTGCAGAACCAGTAATTCCTGAGTGCAGAACCATATATATATATATATATATGTATATATATATATATATATATATATATATATATATATATATATGGCCTGTCTGGTTTGTTCATATGATATGGGAAGCATTCTCTCATGAAGAGAAAATTTCAACTTTTTTTAACATACATGAGAATAATATGGGTGTTCTAAAATTATGTTGGAATCTTGTATAGTCTAACATATTCTAATTAATTCTGTGCATTGTAGTAAAATATGTCACAAAATCAAGAAAATTTTCCAATTCTATTATAATTATATGATTAATTGTGAGCATTCTAATGCCATTTGACATTTATAGAATTATTCTAATGCCTTTTGTTCAAAGGCATTAAAAATGCTGACAAATACTCCTGAGTACAGATTTTTTTTCACAGAAAATTTTCAGATGTAAAAACTGGGGACTTAAAAATTTCAGAGGAGGGAAATAAAGAGCTAGTCCAGAGGGCTGGTGCACCATCTTTTGAATGCAGGAGTTCCAGTGATTTCTGGCACTGCAGGTCCCTCGAGGATCATATGGTAGGGAGGGGCAACTGCAAAAATAAAAAGTATCACTCGAGCAACCACTGAGTACTAAGCCAGGAGCAGCACTGGAACACTACAAGGTGTGGTCTAAAATTCAATCATCATAATCACAATCATGATTGCAGGAGATCAAGATTTTCTACATGGGAATGAATATAATTTTCACTTATAGAAATCTGGAAAATTGCATCATATAATAGAACTGAAACATTACTTTTCTATCTTTTTGACACCTTAGTAGTTTTAACAGTTCATAGCAAAGTACTGTCAGCACAAATCCAGGAAGAAATTCTTCCTCTCTGTAATAGGTAATTTGTAAGCTGAGGCTTGTCTGGAATGTCAAAGACAATTACTTTGAAAACAAGCAGTTTAGAAATGACTTTCTCAACAAATAAGAATAACTTCATGCTTTGTTTAAATGGTCCCAGTCTACTAGTAGGATGACAATGTAGCACCTTGGAATGACCAATGAGGCAATTCGTAAATCAAGGATTTAATAATTAACCCTAATATACAAGTGTTGGAGGTAGATTCTGATGGTGATTAATATCTTCTTATAAAACCCTGAAGCTTTGTAACTTTCACTTAACTGAAGCCTCAGTTACCCTAAAACTTTGACCGTATTCTTTAGCATCTATACATGAGCACCAACATGTGCGTAGATGGATCTGGAGCATTATCACACACCTGCCACATCACTCATTAAATAACCTTCTTTTTTCCCCAAAATTCATAAATATCATCTGGATTAAGACTAAAACAGACATACCTGAGGTCTGTAGTTTGAAAGGTATGAAAACTGCCCCAGGAGAATTCATCTTATTCTGATCTGCTCCATGCTTATAAGGGCTCCAGACTGCTGTATGGACATTACTTCTGAGTAGATACTGACTACTAAGAAAGAAAAATAATATTTTTCCTAGCCCAAAATGCCATTTAAACTCAACCTAAAGTTCCAGAAATAAAGGTTAAAGGAGTCTAAATAATCAAATCTATTTTTAAGGTACTTATGAAAATTACTGGTCATATTTGTTAGAATTAAACTTAAGTCAAATATAACTATTTGACAGACTATGGGTGAAAGTAGAGGAAATTATGTTTCAGTAACATGCATTTTTTTAGAGAACAGATACCAGCCTTCTTTATTTTAATTTTTTGTTTTATCCTTTTATTTATTAAAAAAACTTGGATGAACACTGAAGTTTTCCTGTATCTGTCTGTGTTTCTTTGACCTAGCTCTTCCCTTTTTCCCACTTTTTTCTTGTATATTTGCATGATTTAAAAACTTCGAAGTCCTCTTCTAAAGACCATCACTGTCTTCCCATTCATCTTCAATTTGCTCAAGCAGGCACCAGTAACATCTCCATATGTCCTGTCTCATGCAGGTAGAGCCCAAGGGAACCTGCTTGCTCCAGGAACATAAAGAACCTCAAACCATTCCATCAGGTCATAGGAATGAGGTCTATAATTGTTACTGGTATCTGGCATATCAAATACGACACAGGTAGCTTGCCAGGCTTTGCCGTGTGGGTAGCATACTCTTGTAGTCATCTCAAAATCCAGCATTTCTAAAGACCATACAAGCTGGAAATGTAGCGTTTGATACAAACAACAGAGATATTACCACAATAATTGCACATTTTTCTGAATAAAACAATAGATCTGAGTATTCTTAACTATATTTTCAATTCACTTCAATTTAATTCTTTTTTCCCTCCTTTGTTTCTCTTATTTTGCATCAAAGATAGGAACTAGTTCTGTGAAAGATCAAAAAATAAAACAACTTTTGGGCCGGAGCAATAGTCCAGTGGGTAGAGCGTTTGCCTTGCACACGGCCAGCCTGTGCCGACCCAGGTTCCATCCCTGGCATCCCATATGGTCCCCGAGCACCGCCAGGAGTAATTCCTGAGTGCAGAGCCAGGAGAAACCCCTGAGCATTGCCGGGTGTGACCCAAAAAGCAAAATAACTAACTGAATGAATGAATGAATGAATGAATGAATGAATGAAAAAACTTTTGATTTATGAAACTTCTTAAAAAGTTCCAAAGTCAGGACTTCTGGAATAAAAAAAAAATCTGTCATCCTAAAGTTCGCCTCAAGTAAAAACTTACTTTTATGGGAGGTGTACTAATGACAGAATGCAGTTTCTCTTTGCAGGATGTTTTTCCCACCTAACGTCATTTTGTTCTATTCTATTCTCCCTCAGACACTTTCTGCCCCCATTCAGCAGGAAACAGAAAGCTCTGAATAGCAACCCCTCCCCTCATTTCTAAAATGAACAACGGATAGAGGGACTGAAAGAACGAGCATAAGGATTAGAAAACACTTCCCCTTGTGCTAGAATCTGTAGGAAAATGGACAAACAAGAAGTTATTTTTCCCACCACATCCAGGTCTTCCATTTCAGATTCCTACTTTGCCCTATTCATCAGGAAGCAACCATTTGTCCCATTTTCAAGAGAAATGAAAGGAAAAACTGACAGTGAAGAGAGAAGTCAATTCAAAGATCCATTTTAGAAACCAGAAAACTTGTTTAGGTTCCAGTTGCCTTTCCACATGACTTAGCCCTTAATTTGGTTAGGTTTGCAGATAAAATAGTGTGCCCTGTGGGATCAGCAAGCAAGGAAAGTTCATTGTTCATACTGAGACTTAATGGTCTGCAACCTAACTTTTCTAAACTTCTGCTTGCCTTTTCTCTTTTCCTATAAAAACTGCTTTTTTTTATTTAATTTTATTATTTTCCCCCAAATATTATTACACCATTTTAGACATACAATTGAAAGATGCTCATGTAGAGTTTTGGATCTACAGTGTTCCAACACCCATCCCTCCACCCAAACCCATCTACCATCACCAATGTCCCCACCTCCCTCCCCCTCCCGCACCTCAACTACTTGGCAGATTCTGTATGTCATTTCTTTCGTCTTTATATCTCCTTCCCGATAAACTTTCCTGCTCTTCATGGAATACAGTGCATTAAAAGACATTACTGTTTCACTATTTTAGTGGATCTGGGCTCGAACTGGTCTTGCTCTGTTGATCTGGTCGTGAGGCAGTTTCTCAGCGTCTGGACAGCGAAGATGGTGGCTAGTGTGATGGGCGAGTTTCATCCGGCTGCTTCCGGGACCCCCCTAGAGGCGATGGGCCAACACCCAAAACCCATCTGCCCTCCTCGGGATCCCATCGTCAGCTGGGCTCGGCGCGAGCTGGGCTCCAGTCTCCCCCAGCCGCTTGCGCAGCTCTGCATACTGGTTCCCGGGCGGCTCCTGGGCGGGTCCACCAGACTCGACAAAATGGAGGGGGGAGTGGCTTAACCCTGACTCCATCTGGCGAATTCCCAGTGATTCCCGCTTCTGGGAGCCGCCTACCTAGGCTCGAACTGGTCTTGCTCTGTTGATCTGGTCGTGGGTCAGTTTCTCAGCGTCCGGACAGCGAAGATGGTGGCTAGTGTGATGGGCGAAGTTTCATCCGGCTGCTTCTGGGACCCCCCCAGAGGCGATGGGCCAACACCCAAAACCCATCTGCCCTCCTCGGGATCCCATCGTCAGCTGGGCTCGGCGCGAGCCGGCTCCAGTCTCCCCAGCCGCTTGCGCAGCTCTCAAAACTGCTTTTGATAGTATGAATAAATGATAACTTTGAGGACATTAGACCATCATCTCCCAACCTATTGACTTATTACTAGTAAAGATTTACCCCCACCTGTCACAGTGTCCCTAAACATATTGTTCATTTGTGTGGCAGTGGGTTACATTCACTGTCTTCCCATTCATCATCGATTTGCTCGAGCGGGCCCCAGTAACATCTCCATATGTCCTGTCTCATGCTAGTAGAGCCCAAGGGCATCTGCTTACTCCAGGAACATAAAGAGCCTCAATCTATTCTGGAATGAGGTCTATAATTGTTACTGGTATTTGGCATATCAAATACAACACAGGTAGCTTGCCAGGCTCTGCTGTGCAGGTAGCATACTCTTGTAGGCATCTCTAAGTCCAGCATTTATTGATGAACCACGGCCACAAGCCGGGCTGTGATAGGCTGGTCTGCTGGGTGGAGTTCTGAGGAGAGAGAAACCGGATTACAGAGAGAAGTCCGGGTTACATTAACATATATTAAATTACACGTTGATAATGAAGCATAGGGGTTGGAGCAATAGTATAGCTGGTAGGGTATTTTCCTTGCATGGAGTCAAACTGGGTTTGATCCCCGACATTCCATATGGTCTTCTGGCACCACCAGGAGTAATTACTGAGTGCAAAGTCAGAAGTGACCCTGAACACTGCCTGGCTGGCCCCCAACCAAATAATAATAAGTTTTTTTAAATGTATATGTGAGTCAGTTAGAGTTTCTAAATTCTAAAGAACTGAAGGAAAAGTAAAACTACTGAATTAAGAAATAGATGAAAAGGATTTTACTAACTATATAATCATTGATGTGTTTCATGTCTTTAACTTTATCTAGAATACATTAGTCATAAAAATAATAAATAATAACATTAACATTGGCAAAACTAGTAAGAAATAGTTTATAGGAGATCATTTATTCTTACAATGGACCTGTCATTTTTCTGGGCAACTTCTCTGAATTATTTAACTCACACAAACACTCTAAAAGACAGGTGACACTCCCTTCATACAGCTATGGAGCTCAGGCTTTGAGATATAAATAACCTCGCAAGCTCAAACAGCTGTTAAGCAGAGGAAATAAAATGTGCAAACAATCTGAATATGTAGACTGGATTTTTTTTCTTTGATTTTTTTGGGACACACCTGGCTATGCTCTGACGAGTGAGGAATCTGCATAGAGCATAGCCAGGACTCCCAACTCGTCAGAGCTCCACCCAGCAGAAGAGCTGATCACAAGCCCGGTTCGTCAGAAACCCACCCTACAGCAGTCTTTTTAAAGCCCAGCCCAGGTATGCCTGATCCAGAGACTCACACCGGGCAGAGCTGCTACCAGCTCTCCAGAGCTGCTACCAGCTGATCAAGGAGCCTGGAAGGGAAGGCGGGTTCTAGCCCTTGCCCGCCATCCCAGCAGAGCCTTACAAGAAGCCAGAGGAACCCCCACACGATTCATCAATAAATGCACGGGATTAGAGGCAACTACAAAAGTATTCCACCCACACAGCAGAGCCTGGCAAGCTACTTGTGTCGTATTTAATATGCCAAATACCAGTAACAATTGTAGACCTCATTCCTATGACCTGATGGAATGGTTTGAGGCTCTTTATGTTCCTGGAGTGAGCAGATGCCCTTGGGTTACACTAGCATGTGACAGGACATATAGAGACGTTACTGGTGCCCGCTCAAGCAAATCAATGATCAATGGGAAGACAAGTGATACAAGTGATACCTGGCTATGCACATGGGTTACTCTTGGCTCTGCACTCAGGAGTTACTCCCTGGCATTTGGGGACCATGTGGGATGTGGGCATCAAACGCAGGTTGACCACTTGCAAGCAAATGCCTTACTAGTTTATCATTCCAGCCCCAATAGACTGGATTTTTAAGAATGGCCTCTTTTAATTAAAGTCTGCAGATCTACTGCAGGGCTAGCCACAATGTGTAAAAAGGAGAGGGAGAGAGATGCAGAGACAGAGACAGAGAAAGAAAGAGAGAAAGGGAGTACCTGCTATTGAGGTAGCATGGGGGTGGGCAGGAGGGAATGTGGGTACATTGGTGGTGGGAATGGGTCACTGGTGGAGGGATGGGTGCTGGAATATTGTATCACCAAGAACCAATTATGAACACCTTTTTAATTGCATGTCTCACTGTGGTATGATAAAATTTTTTTTTTCGATTAAATTTTATTTTATTATTTTACCCCCCAAATATTATTACACCATTTTAGATATACAATTGAAAGATGCTCATGTAGAGTTTTGGTTATACAGTGTTCCAACACCCATCCCTCCACCCAAATCCATCTCTCATCACCAATGTCCCCACCTCCCTCCCCCTCCCACACCTCAAATACTTGGAGGGTTCTGTATGTCATTTTTTCTCCTCTCTATCTCTCCCTCCCACCAAACTTTCCTGTTCTTCGTGGAATGCAGTGCATTAAAAGACATTACTGTTTCCACTATTTTAATGGACCGTGTGGCCGCCCCTGGGCTCGAACTGGTTTTGCTCTGTTAATCCGGTCGTGAGGCAGTTTCCCAGTGTCCGGACAGCAAAAAATGGTGGCTAGTGTGATGGGCGAGTCTCAACCGGCTGCTTCTGGGACCCCCAGAGGTGACGGGCCCACTCCCCAAAACCCATCTGCCCTCCTGGGGGGTCCCATATTCAGCTGGCCCCGGGATGAACCGAGTTCCAGCCACCCCAGCCGCTTGTGAGCCTCTTCATGTTATGGCTGATGGCCGCAGGGCAGCTCCTGGGCGGGGCCATCAGGCTCTACAAAATGGAGAGGAGAATGGCCGAACCCTGACTCCATCTGACAAATTCCCAGTGATTCCCCGCTTCAGTAATCAATGATTCTAGTCTGCTTAGGTAAAAATTGTGACCTTTAGTCCTTTCTTATTCATTCTCATGTCCAAAATCCAACAAATATTATAAATTATATGTTCAAAATAAACATATTTGCATGACTTTTCACACCTATTACTAATATTTGGAAATAAACCACCATTGTTATCTATCTCTATTATTGCAATATCTTCTAGACAGTCTCTCTTCTCTTCATCTCTTTTTTCTATAGTTTATTTTCCACATTACAGATAAAATAAGTCATATCATGTCATTCCTCTGCAAAAAATTCCCAAACAATTTGCATGTCTCTTAGGCACAATTCAAAATCTTTTTAATGATACCAAGTTTCTCCATAATCTATCCTACAGTGATGTACTTTGCTCATTTTGTTTCCAACTACTCGTTGATCTATCGTTGTATTCTAGTCTCTTCATCAACAATGCAAGGTCTCTTCACCTTCCTCAATCATTACCACTATGCCCCTCAGACTAACTTATTTTTCTTCATCGCACTAGCCATTTGACATATTTCAAGCATACAAATTTCTCTTGCTTCATTTTAAGAGTAATGTAAACTTAAAATAAATTTCTTGAGGGCAAGGATTTGCTCTGCTTCCAGAGCATAGTAAAGTGTTCACTGCAAATTAAGCAATTCAAAAAAAAATCACTGAATTTATAAATAATAAACATTTTTATTTTTTTGGTGGGAGACAGGAATTGAACCTGGGACTTGATACATGTAAAGCAAGTGCTCTACTTCTGAGCTAGAGCCATAGCCTTCAAACAAAACCTTATTGAAAGCATTTAATGTTGGGGGCTACAGATCCCCTAAAGGCAATTTTTCTTCTGTGGTTCAGAGAAATTGTATTGGAGCTAAGGTTCATGCCTTGAAATCAGTCAAGAATAGTTGGATCTCCAGTACCATGTAATCCCTTGAGCAGTGACATATTTTTAGAGGATAAGGTAAGTAATGCAGGCCTAGATAACAGAGTTTTTGCAAAGCAAACCAGAATATTTCTCAACCCTCTATCTTGCTTATATTTTATATCTAATTTTCCACAATATTTCTTTCAATGCTCTTAATTCCTTTTTTTTTTTTTTTTTTTTTTTTTGCTTCTTGAGTCACACTCGGCAATGCTCAGGTGTTACTCCTGGCTCTACACTCAGGAATTACTCCTGGCAGTGCTCAGGGGACCATATGGGATGATGGGGATTGAACCCCAGTTGGCCGCATGCAAGGCAAATGCCCTACCCGCTGTGCTATCGCTCTGGCCCCCCTCAATCCTCTTAATTCCAATGAATCTTATCTTCCCTTGTGATATTGAAGGTGAGGTGGGTGCATGGGCACAAACAGCCAATTCTCAGACCACCTCTTTTAAATGTTATTGAATCCTCTTTTAATCGTATCATTTCATTACCAAGTCCACAGAGCCCTTATTTCAAATTGATCTCATCAGTGAACAAACAGATGTTGATACCCCAATTTCTGTTGATTGCATTACTGCTGAGCTCCAATCACTTCCCTTTAGCCTGATGTGTTGTCCTAGAGGACCAAAGGAAGGTCCCAGTTTAGGTTTTCAATAATCCTTGTGAGGAGCGTTCTCTCTCCTCTCTATTTCATGCCTTCATTAGGCTGAGCCACTTGGATCAAGCAGTTCTCAGTGCTATTCTTATCCCAAAGGCTCCAGGAGCATCCCCACATCATCCCTATTTTTGGTGCTGACACAGACACTGTGAGAAGATAGGGCCTCCTGCCCTCTTACTGGTCTCTTAGATCAGCCCTTTCTGCAGCATATGATCCTCCCAAAATGAAAAAATTGAGCACTGTAAGCAATTCATAGAACATTGGAGTAATCATGACAGGAAGAAAGTTTAAAAACAGCTTATACAAACGTAGGGGCCAGATAGTACAGTAGGTAGGGTGTTCGTCTTGCATAAAACCAACTCAGACTCAATCCCTGGTACCCATATG
Organism: Cryptotis parvus; assembly: GCA_021461705.1. Lineage (NCBI taxonomy): Eukaryota > Metazoa > Chordata > Mammalia > Eulipotyphla > Soricidae > Cryptotis > Cryptotis parvus. Next base: position 241,342 of record JAJIBD010022892.1, on the reverse strand, counting down.
GTCCCCATACTGCCTGGAGTGATCCCTAGGTTCAGAGCCAGGAGTAAACCCTGAGCACAGCCAAGTATGATCCCAAAACAAAATACCCAAAAAACAAAAAAAAAACATGTATGTTTCAACTAATTTTGTAAGAAAAAAAGATTAATTAGATTAAGGTGCATGTTTAAATGTAATTAATATAATGTATAATTTTATGCACAATGGTTATATAAAATATAAAATGGATTAAATACATTAATGTAAATGCAACCGAAATCTGTAGGTTACCACAATTTTCAAAATTATAAATAATTGTCCCAGGGTGGTGTGATGACTGGTAACCATTAATTCTTTTTTTTATTAATATTTTATTATACCACAGTGAGATATACGATTACAAAGATGTTCATGTTTGGGTTTCAGTCATAGTGTTCCAGCACCCATCCCTCCACCAGTGCCCATTTCCCACCACCAATGTCCCCAGTCCCCCTCCCTAGCCTGCCTCTATGGCAAATTCTTTTATCTCTTTTCTCTCTTTTTCATTCTCCTCTCTCTTTCTCTCTTCCTTCTCTTACACACTGTGGATTACAATACATACATTTAGAGGTTATCATGTGTATCCCTTTGACTATATTCAATGCTCAGTTATAGGCTGGTATTATCATTTTCGACAATTATTGGCACACTGTTTCCTTCTCTGTCTTACCTAACCTCTGACTCCCACATGTTTGTGATAGATTCCACCTATTGATAAGACCTCCTGATCCATGTTTTGTCTAACCTTGGATATTGTTATCACACTATATATATCTCATGCAAATAAATGCAGTCTTTTCTATATCTGTCTTTTTCCTTCTGGCCAATTTCACTCAACATGATCCTCTCCATGTGCATTCATTTATAGGCGAATTTCATAACTTCATTTTTTCTAACAGCTGCATAGTATTCCATTGTGTAGATAGTACCAAAGTTTCTTTATCCAGTCATCAGTTCTTGGGCACTCTGGTTGTTTCCAGAGTCTGGCTATTGTGAATAGTGCTGCTACCAAAAAAAAGTACAGATGGTATTTCTGCTGTGTGTTTTTTGACTTCCCAGGGTATATTCCCAGGAGTGGTATGACTGAATCAAACAGGAGCTCAATATTTAGTCTTTGGAGGAATGTCCATATTGTTTTCCAAAATGACTGTACCAGTCGACATTCTCACCAACAATGGATGAGAGTCCCTTTCTCTCCGCATCCACGCCAGCACCTGTTGTCCTTGCTCTTTTGGATATATGCCAGTCTCTGTGGTGTGAGATGATATCTCATTGTTATTTTGATTTGCATCTCTCTGATGATTAGTGATGATGAGCACCTTTTTTCATATGCCTTTTAATGGCCATTAATTCCTGCTCAGACTGTCACTCCTCCTCAGAAAGCCTGAGATTCCACCAGAATCATTCTCAGAGAAGTCTGAGAAGAATGGAGTGTGGGGAAAACACACCATCTCCCACTTTCCTGCCTTGTCACCCTGTTATTAGCTAGAGCCTTCTTGGCGGGAAATGGCTCATGCTTACTTCTCTGAGCAGACATTATAAAATTGTTGTCACGGGTGCACAGACCCCACAACAATCCTTTGTTGATGTCAAGATTAACACCTACAAATTCCAAATAGCATCTGACATGATGTTCTATTTAGAGAACAGCACATGGCATGCATTAACAACACCCTCAGCAGATCCATGGGCGCTGAGGACTGGCCCAGCAGCCAAGTGCTAAAGGGAGTGGAAAATCTGATATTTATCTGCTGATAGCTGCCATGAGGGACTCAGAAGGGAATTCCTGAACTTTCTTTTGATAAAAACCTCTGTGCCAACAGACCTGCTGCTGCCAGAACTAAAAATAACTTGGTCTAGTTGAGAAAGCAATGGTCCAGAAGTAGAGAGAGGAGGGGACCCTGATTCTGCCTGCATGAACTGTCTTAGCATTGCCACCATTTCATTGCTACACTTCTCTGAATACATTTGCAACTCTCTTCTGCATGGGGAGACCAGAGAGCTGCCCTCCTCTAATCACCTGATAAATGAGATTCAAAGAGATGATGCACCTGAAAGTGCTTGGTGAGTATCTGACCCTATCTCAGGAATGGGAGAGAGTGAGGGTGGGGCTAAAAAGCAGCTAGAAACACACCCCCGGTGAAGTTTTTGCAGAAACAAAAATCCTTTGAAGTCCTTGGCTGGTCTGCTGTGGTCCTTTGGCTTGGTGAGGATTCCCTTTGTTTTCTTGCCGTCTCCATTGTTATCAAATAACCATGTGCTCTCTTAGACCAGATCTCCTTTATTCAAAAATCAAGACACTCATTCATGGCTAATGCCCAAGTAGCTCTCAGAAATGTGAACCTCTAGTCTCAGCAAAGGAAAGTTACCCAAGCCACAGGATAAATAAATGTGGCTATTTTTCCTCTTTAAAAATAACCTCTGTTCTTATTATAGGAATTGAAAATACTGTATAGTTAAATTATATATATATTATATATATAGTTAAATTATATATATAATATATATATATATATGTGTGCAAGCTATGTTTTATTTTGACTATTTCATTTGCTACTCACAATAACTCAAGGAAAGAGGCATTCTTTTGGGAGACATTTATTTCAAGATCCCAGAACTACTATAAACAAACCTAGAACTTTAAACCCTATTTTATTTCATATAAAACCTAGGACTTTAAACTGTATTATATTTTACATAAAACCATATTTTCATATATGATCTAGGACTTGAAACCCTATACTATTTCACATAATTCTGTGTATTTTGCTGATTTGCATCAAAAGTCATAATAGTATGTTCAGATAGAAAGAAAATTTTGGAGAATTCATTTAATTAAAAATCTGTATGTCTTAAGTATATCCCTATCCTCATTAATAATTCTTTGTAGAAACTCAGGGAGGAAAGGTCTTGAGTCAAATAAAGAGTGTGGTTGGCAGAGTTAACAAAGATTAGTATAAAATCCCTCAAACCAAAAAAGTGGTCAGTTTCTGTGTACTAAGATGTCTTTATCTGAAGTTGCAATGTAATATATATATATATATATATATATATATATATATTTATATATACATATTTCTCTCTTCTGAGTAGGGAGACCAAGAGAGTATACTTTAATCCTTTAAATGAGATTTAAAGAGGTGTTGCACCTGAAAATGCTTGGTCAGTATCTGACCCTATCTCAGGAATGGGAAAGTATATGTAAATATAATTTTTATTTATTCATTTAATTATTTATTTTGCTTTTTGGGTCACACCCGGTGATGCTCAGGGGATACTCCTGGCTCTGCACTCAGGAATTACTCCTGGCCGTGCTCAGGGGACCATGCAAGGCAAATGCCCTCCCCACTGTACTATTGTTCCAGCTTATTATTATTAATATTATTATTATTCCAAGGTATTTTAAAGAAAGAGAAGAACAAAATAATTAGGCATCCCTTTTTCTGCTTTAGAGCTTGTCCTTCCTTTGTTTACTGATTTGGGTGGCCAAAACAACAGAGCTCAAGGGCTGCTCTAAGCTTTTCTAGGGGGTGAGGAATGGGGACTATTTGCTCCTGTCAAGAACAGGAGAACCATGTAGTGCCAGACTTCCTAACCTGGGCTTCCTATGCTCCAAATCCCACTGAACACGCACCTTCTTATCTCCTAATATAAATGTCTCAAACAACCAAATATATGTATTTTTTAAGTTCTGTTGCTTAATTTAATAGATTGACCAATTTATATTGAAGGCAATTCTAATTTAGTTAGATGTGGTATATAGGAACTTGTTGCTTCTTCTAGCTTTAGTCTTTTTGTATCATGCTCTTTGATTTATTTTATTTATTTTTTTTGTTTTGGAACACACGTTATATAGTGTATTGGTCCCAATGGTGGTCATAGGACCATGCAATGGCCAGCATAGAACCAGGACTCCAGCAGACAAAGCATACACTCCAACTCTTTGAGCCTTTTCCTGACCCTTTTCTATTTTAAAACCAATATCTTTAGCATCAGATTTACCTGGGTTCTGGGTTCTACTATCACATTTACTACAAGTGTGTATAACAACACCTTTAATATCTATCTCGTTTGATTATAGTAAAGGTAAAATAAAATGTGACTATTCATGTTTTCTTTTCAAGCATAAAGTTTAATTTTGCTTTGGAATGACATAATTTATGATAGTGTTAAATTTTTTTTAAAATACATTTTCCTTTTTTTTACTCAATCACTATGAGATACACAGTTACAAAGTTGTTTATGATTGGGTTTCAGTCATGTTTCCAACACACAGTAGGAAAAGCAGAAATAGGGGGTAGTGTCATCTTTCCTAGTTCTCCAATTTTTCGACCTTTATTTTGAGTTTTATGTGGATCAGGTGTGAAAGGTGGTTTTGGAGTCAGTGAAGCCCAGATTAAAAATCAGCTCAAGTTTCTAGCAGCTATGTGACTCTGGGAAAATGTTTTTTGTTTCTCAGAAACTCTTTTTTATTCTGCAGGGGGAAAAAGGCCTACTTTTCAGGAATGCTTGTGAAGCTTACAAATAACTTACAGAAAGCATGTGGTATATATATGGCACAGGATCAATTAATGGGTGTTTCGTTTATCCTCAGATAAAATGGCCTTTGTCTAAGAAAACAGCTGAAAAATTGATTCCATTTTATGAAAATTCATGATAGTGATTTCACTTAGAAATTTATTTTGGTGTCATTTTATGGTTGTCTCGCCTAATCCCTTTTTAAGCCTTGTTTGGGTCTTGTGGAAACATCTAAAGTTCTATTACAAAGACAAGGTGAGCAAAGATCTATAGTGGCCACTGATCTACGTGAGGGCAGCCCAGCATAATTATAGCCCAACTTCACCCAAAGTGTTGGAAAGGTTACAGGACTCAGACAGATGTAGAAGGCATGAGATTACAGGCCAGAAGGAAGAAGTCGGCGCTGTGGGCAGTATATTTGACAGACTCATACACTGCCAGCCTTGTTCCTGGCCCCTTACAAAGCACCTCTTTAGGACGAAAACAAGATGTTCTTTGTAAATAAAAGTTCATGCATTTGAGTAATGAAGTCATTTTTCCAGCACTGTAGTGAATGATATTCTTCTCCGAGGCCCTCTGGGTAGAAAGCCCTGGAAAGAAGCAGGGTGGCCAGCCTCTCTCAAGAGGTGATCTTAGCACAAAGAGAGCAGGGGACCTCTACTAGAGGCAAACTTGATTCAAGAAAGCAAGCGAGGTTTTTCTCTCTCTCTCTCTCTCTCTCTCTCTCTCTCTCTCTTTCTCTCTCTCTCTCCCCCTTTCTCCATCCCTTCTCACCCACTTTCCAACAAATCAGAGCAGGCGACAAGAAAGATTCTTATAAATATAGATAAGACATCCGGTACCTTGACTTGAAATAAATAAGACAAGTGTCCAGAGCAATCACAAAAGCTGAATATTCGTCTGGGGTCCTTGGAGGAGTTCCAAACTCAGAGGGGAGGATAAGCCTGTCAGGAGAGGCTGACCCTGGTGTCCTGTTGGAAAGACCAACTTGGGGTGGGAGGGCCTGGAAGTGGAAGGTGAAAGGGAGTGGTGAGAATGGTTACGGGGAGGAGGCCAGGGCCTCCAGAGCAGCGGGACTGGTTGACCGGCGCTCTGCTTTTGGATGCTCAGCTTTAAGCTGCATCCGAATGTTCTGCCAGACTCCCTGGGGAGGGGAAAGTGAGAGACAGAAAGGACGGTGAGAGGCTGTGGGGGAGAGAAGGAAGAAAGAGAGGGAGAGGAGAGAGAGAGAGAGAGAGAGAGAGAGAGAGAGAGAGAGAGAGAGAGAGAGAGAGAGAGAGAGAGAGAGAGAGAGAGAAGAGAGAGAGAAAGAGAGAGGGAGGGAGAGAGAGAGAGAGAGAGAGAGAGAGAGAGAGAGAGAGAGAGAGAGAGAAGAGAGACTAGGACTCAGACTCGCTTACTCGCTTACTCCCTCTCCCTGTTACCAAGTTCCCTTGAGTGCGCACATCTGGATTCTGCAGACCAGACGCCGCCGGGGGAGGTGAAACTAGCCAGGCACTGCCGCACCGCAGGAGGAAACCACTGGACCTTTCGAGCCCCCAGTCCCGGAGGCCGGTTGGATGCCGCGATGGCTTTGAGCTCAGCCTGGCTCTGGCTCCTGCCTCTCTGGCTCCTCTGGGGCGCCGCCGGCTCCAGCGAGGCGTCCGGGGACGACCTCGCTTTTCCTTTTTGACATTGAAGGGAGCGCCACCGTCGGCAGACAAGACCTGCCCGAGACCAGCGATCCCCGAAACCTGCCGTCTGCTGCAGAGGTACAGTGTCCCTGTCATTGTCACCTTACTGGGGCACCTGTGCGTGTGACGCTGTGTCCTCTCCCTCTCTCCGCTTCCTCTCCCCTCTCCCCTCTCCCCTAGAGAGTTTCACCTGGGCTGAAATGTTTGACTTTGTGAGCAGAATTTGCGGGAGGGGACCATGGAGACTTTGACACTCTGCTCTACCTGGCAGATCTGCATGATTCCTGCTGTTCCTTGGGGGAGGGGGTCCCCCCACACCTGCGCTGCAGTGGCAAGAAGGGAGTTGGTGACTTCCTGGCAACTCGGAGGGTCCAGGAGGGACGATTTTGTCCAGCTACAGTACTATGTGTGAGCATTGGCAACTGGCTTCCTGTTTCTCTGTGAGGTTAGGACAGTGAGACTGACCAGTTCCTTATGTCACTAACAACCCGAAGATTCTCTGCAACAGAGCAGGGTGATGGGACTGAGAGAGCCTAATGGTCCCCCAAAAAAACTGTAGGGGAACCACAGAGCAATTCCTTAAATAGACACCAGCCTTTATAGCCCAGAGATGCGCAGTTACCAAGAAAAACTCAGCTCTATCCACAAAGTCAAAATGGTAGAAAATGCTATGGATATGTTTATTCAAAGAGCTGCTGTTTAGAACTGGCAAAAGGCAACAAAACGAAGTCAGACTCTGAAAACTGTGGTGTTTACAGAGGGATTGGGGGGAAGGCGGGAAGGGGTAAAATGCTCGATGTGGGGGAGGGGTGGCTGGAACTTACCCCCTGATATTCTAGGGTATGTTCAATCCATAAGGCAATTTAAAAAAAGAAATAGAAAAAGAAGGGGTGGGGGTGGGAGGGAGAGCTGTTTTGTTCCCTCCCGGTAGCTTTCATGCTAAAAAGCACAACATAGGTGCAAAAGTTGGGTGAAGGAGGATCCAGAGTAAGTGATTTAAGAGCCCCCTGAGCAGAAACTGACAATAGCCTGGTGGTGGGGTGTGTGGGAGATGCAAAGGAGGAGGAAAATGAAGTCACTAAAGTTCATGGGAAAGGAAAGAGTAACTGACCTAACAAAACACACACTCACAAAGACTGTGACTTTGCTTATAGCCACTATAGAACAAAGCACTGTGCTATGTGTATTAATATCATTCCTGTCAATGCCAAAATATGGATTAATTCTACCAGTTATTAACATAACTATAATTACTTGCTACTAATAGCTTGTTGCTTTCTTATTACTAGTAATATAGGGTTCATGAATATGGCTTTTCTCCTTCTACTCTTCACACACACACACACACACACATACATACACACAAAGGGAGTAAACATTAGAACCAAAATATTATAATCTCCCATTTAAGTACACTTTTCTCTGGGAGAAAAGTGGAGAGTGAAGGGATGGTTTGTGTTAGCTTTGCACAGAGATTTGTTGATAAGCCCCACCAAGGGAGGCTGTGGGCAGTGGCAAGGCCTTGTTCTATCAGCCCTGGAATGGTTACCCAGAAAGCTTTACTGCCATTTGTCACTTTGAACACAGAAAGTTCCTGAATGAAATGCTTTATTTAAGAGTACAGTTGACATATAAATCTGATGCCCAATCAAATGTGGATTTCAGATCAGATCAATTAAAATGAATTCTGGTTGTCTTAAATATTTTATGTTACATGTTTATATTAAATATTACTCTTTGTTTATCTGAAATTCCCACTATTTCTAGAGAGACAGGCACATATAACTATAATGCTCATCCTACAAAATGTTGGAAAAACATTTATTTTCAAACAATTTATTTTCAATGATTTATTTACCTTTTTAGGGAATCATGACCTTATTGTTAAGACTAAGTAATTTCTTTTGCTTTGTTTTGTTTTTGGGCCACACCCAGCTGTGCTCAAGGTTTACTTCTGGCTTTCTATTCAGGGATCTCTCCAGGTTGGCCTGGGAGACACTATGGAGTACTAGAGATAGAACCTTGGAAGATTAAGTACTTTCTTATATACACAATAATTTCATTGGAATAATTAAAAGGCAATGTTGGGAGGCATTTTAGATGGCAGGTTTTGCAGTCTGAAACCCCAGTTTAAATATAACCACTCCTTAACCTGGGACAAGTTACAGTCAATTTTGAAAATAAAAATACAAAAGTTTATGGAAGTTATTGATGTCTATTATCTCTTTCATACAGTTCTTGTGATGACATTAGAAAAAATAGAGAGCACTTTACACAATGTCTGATATAGTGTGAATACTTCATATGCATTGCAAGTGGTATAAATATTATAACATACATAGATGTTTCGATTAAAAGAAAACCTTGTTTGCTGATATTTCTCAAAATTTTACTTTTGTGGTGCTAATTTACTTAATGATGATGTATTTCTGCTTGTCTAGATTCTTGCAACCAAAAGAATGTCTAAGAGGGGTTAAATTTTTAATGATGTCAGAACCTAATAAACTCAGAAAGCCCACTGCGGCCTTTGGTTTAAGAAAGCAGAAAGATGCTATTAGTCATTCCAGGAGGGTCAAAGTACATCATATCTAAAGGGTGGGATTGTGGTAGTTCCCACCACATGGTTTCAAATAATGCCTTCAGTTAGCTTGTGGTCCCACGGCATTGCCAAAGCTTCATCACTGTGTTTCCCAGGCTCTTTATAGCCAGTTATGAGACCTTAAACCAAATACACTCTGGAGATTTAATAATATGGTACAACTGCTCCACTGAATTGGTTCAGGAGATCATATTTACATCTGTTAGGAGAGAAAGAGAACACAGACACAAATAATTCATTATTTGTTGGAGAGTCGAATGTATCTCTAATACATTCAAATGTAATGTAAGACTGTAAGACTGTTCTATAAATACATTAATTTTATTTGAGTTGGATTTATATGAATGGTTATTTCTCAGTTCTCCTTCAAAGGAAGGAAGAAAAATACTAAAGCAAACATGCAGTTGTAGGAGGCGCTTGGCTGAAGGTCTTCCTTAGGCCCTCCCAAGCTCCTTCACAACAGGCTTTAAGCTGGGTCCTTCACTGAGTACAGCACATGATGGTACCAGAGTGTTAAGGGAACAGATACATTAATTACACACCAAATAAAAAGGTAGAGAGCATATATATTATGCAGAGAAAGGCCTTTTATTTCCTTGTAAAATAAGTTTGCTTGTCCCCCCACCCATGCAAAGATTAGAAAAGAGAAGCCCCCAGAAGTAGCAGTGCTAAATGGAAGGATTTGATCATCTTCAGCTTTGGTTAAAGCAATTTACTGAATCCATTATTGCCTCGTTTATAGTGAGAGCAATGACTGCAAGCAGTTGTAAGGGTGACAGGTGAGAATGAAGCAGTTTCAGAAAGTATACAATATTCTAACATCCCACATTGAAGAAATATCTTCACTTCAATCTATGCATAAGACCAAGAAAACACACACACACACACACACACACACACACACACGGAGAGGATATCAGAGTGACCTTGGGCGCAGTGATATTCTTCTTTATTAGAAGTAAACAGAAATCGAGCAAGGTCAAGAACTCTGATGGAGGTTGAAGCCTCATGACAAGAAGGAAGCCACAGACTAAGGGGAGTGTGGGGTCTCTGCTGGCAAGGCAGGAGCCGGCCTGGGGGGTCCTTGAGAAAATAAGGAAAATGGTTCATAAAAGCACATTCCTCTGAGAGCAGAAGAGAGAATTTTATCTTCTCATAATCTGCTGAGTGTTGCTGTGGCTGCTAACTTTCTTCCAGGAACAGAAGTGCCCTGTGATCCACATGTGGTCCTGTGCTCCACACAGCTCAAATGTCTGTGCTTAAGGACAGCTCTGTGCACGGGGCTAAATCTGAGGGACTTTTCTTTCAGACTGTTTTTCACTGTGAACCTGTGAAAATGTTCCAACACATATGCTTCCGGCCACAGAAGGATTGCAGAATGTTTGCTAAATGATAGGCTAAGTATCTTTTCCTATCTTCTTTCCTTTTCCTTATCTTGGTCTTTTTCTTTGAGAAAGAAAAGAAATCCAAAGAATCACATTAAGTCTCCCAAGCACAGGTTTGAGTCATCATTTTATGCATCATTTAATACATCGTTTCATAGGTTCAGTATAAAACTGTAATTTGAACTTGGAATTCAAACCTTCTGCATACATGATTTCATTTGCTTAGTATACATCTAGTGAGCAGATTTGCAGCCTTACCACACACAAAGCAAGAAAATAGGTGCCAAGGATGACAAAAAGATTCAGGATCACATCCCTACCCTCAAAGGGTGAGACACCTGAAAAAAAATAATATACTATACAGTATATAAAGCAGAATGAACTCTGTAAGAGCAACTACAAGCTAAATGTCAAGGGAAAGGTAGGAAAAATACGCCATAAAAAACAGTAAAGCATAATCATCAAATCCTTACAAACACCAAACAAGTTGCCATGAGATTATTATTTTACAAAGATTGTAATGTAGTAATAGCCAGAATAATAATAACCACATGGCTTATAGCTAACACTCATTGATTATTTACCAAGTATCAGTTGTTGGTCTAAGCAATTTTCACAGTCATTTGTTTAAACTCTATTAACTCTATGAGACCAGTATGGTCATTATCTCCTTTTGCAAACTTAGGAACAGATACTCAGCATACACCCAGGTGAATAAACCTGGTGATTTTCACTATGAAGAATTTATGAAAGCATTTCAAATTTATAGAAATAGCTAGGGAAAAGTGATAAGATAAATATAACTCTTTGTAGGTAAAATTTTCATTGAAATTTGGGGAATTTATTGAAATGAAAATATATGAAATGTCAAGAATGTTTATGCAGTGCCTGCTAGAGGACTAGCCAAAATTGCACACAATTTAGGGTAGAAGAAAGAAAAAGAATATCTGTCAATGCTTATGGACTTTTTGTCCCATGATCCTTCATGTAGTATCTTACTTAATTCTAAATTATGAAATTATACCCATTCTACAGGTGAGAAAATTGATATTTAGAGATAACATTTAGTCTAAATTTTGTTTTCTTTTTCCACTTTATTTCAGTCTCTGAGACTGATTTTTCTTTTCCTAACAGTAGAGTCTTATAAAGCATTTTTATAAACCTATTCTAGCATGTTTCCTACAGCTAACATTGTGGTCTCTTTTAGAAACACTTGGACTAGTATGTAGAGAATTAAAAAAAACTATGTATGTATAGGAATCCATGGTCTATATTTAACAGGTTTTGTTAAACATTTTACAAAAGGAAAATCTTATTTACTATAGTTAAGGTATTCTTGGATTTAACTAAATAAGATTTACAAACTGAAAGAATATAACATAAAAATTTTATGTCAATCATTTTAGTAAATAGTTTGGTAACATTATGTTCATTTACTTTATTTATTCATTTATTCATTTGTATTTTGGGTTACACCTGACGATGCTCAGGGGTTACTCCTGGCAGTGCTCGGGGACCATATGGATGTCCAAAATAAAACTCTGGTCGACCGATTGCAAGGCAAGGGCCCTACCTGCTGTACTATCAGTATGAGTATTCTTGCATTTTTATGCAGCCATCACAACCATCCATTTCCAAACTTTTCCATCTTACCAAACTGAAACTCAATACTCATCAAAAGATAACTTTTCCTTATCCCAGGGCTTTCACCATTTATATTTTGTTTCTCTGAGTTTGACTGGCTTGATATCTCATATAAGTGAAATCAGAGAGTATTTATTCTTTTGTATATGGCTTATGCCATTTAGCATATTGCTTAAAGTTTTATTCATGTCATAGCATGTGTTGAAATTTTATCCATTTTAAAGACTATAATATTCTACTGTCAAACATATCACTTTGTGGGTTTGATTTTGTTTTGTGGACCACATCCTACAGATGCTCACAGTTCACTCCTAATCATGCTTGGTGAATATGTGGTGTCAGAAATGAAATCTAGGGCTCCCACATACAAATCGTGTGCTCCAGCTCTTTGAACTATTTCCTTTGTCTGATATATATTTTGTTGATTTATTCATCAGTTGATGAACATTGGGGTTATTTCTACCCTTTACCTATTGTGAACGGTGCCACTATGAACACTGAAATACAAGTATCTTTTTAACTTCCCTATGTTTTGTTTTTTCAGCAGTGGGTTTTTTTTTTTGAGGGGTAGAGGCCAAAAGTAGAATTCTGATCAGATGGTAGAAAGCTTAGAATTCATGTTCATACTGAGTCCAAGAAAAATATAGCTGAGTAAAGCCAACTCATGAAAATGAGCATGGAGGGGCTTAAGCAGCAGGAGAGAGGCATCGCCACTCAGAGTAGGCGGGTTTGTTTTTTCATGAGAATCCAGAAACTGCATTTTAAGTGATGTCACTGCCTCAATTTTTTTCAAATACCCCATGGACTAAGTGAATTAATAGGTAAACTCCATCCCAGGGCTGTTTATGTGTAGTGTCTGTTTTGCAATATTTGAAACATACCTTTCATTAAAGTCACAATGACAGTCAGACAGATATGCTACATATTCAGCTTTCCTACCTTCTAGCTAACCAAGTTGGGGAAAACTAATTCATCTTTAGGAGATTCCATTCTCTGGATAGCAAAATTAATAGAAAATGCAGTTGTCTTCTGAGTTACTGATGAAATTGATGTGTAGATATTGCCTAACTCAATATCAGCTCAGTTTTCTCACATCTGTCCCTTCTCTCTTCTTCCACTGTTTTCATCAATCCACAGGTTGATGTATAGCAGCAATCTATTTGTATCGAAATACTCCAAGACATTTGATTATTTTCTACTTTGTTTACAAACTTACTGATGCCCCCAAATTAGAGGAGTAGATCAAATTTTGTTTTCTATAATCATTGAAACCCTAACCTTTGTTTAATTAGCCTTCCCTGAATTAGAGTAACTTGAAAAAATTAAAAGAAATGATTTTTTTTCTTAATCCCTCTAAAGCTAAATAAAATCCTTTAAAATTTTCATAGGATATGGACTATGACTTTTTTCTTAGAATAAAATTCTTAAATCTGACTTGCCATATTTTCTTCAAGTATATAGCCCCCCCAACACTTCTCTGGATGGGTTTCTCTTGCTCAAAGTAACTGTAAACATAATGGTTGCCAGATATAATTTTGAGACATTTGATAAATTAGAAACCATTAAAGTCATATTGCTCATGCGTGCTTTAAATTCCAAAATCTAGCATTTACAAACAAATGCTTGTTTTCTAAAACAAGTAGTTCTTCTATTTCATTGAGATATAGTGACCACATAGAAGAATATTTAAATACCTACTCCTTCGTTTGCCAAGGAGTAGCATTCTTATTTCAACTGTTTTTCTTTTTTGCATCTAGTGTGGTAAAGCTAAATTCTGGGAAATGGCTTACTAAAGGGAAGTTTAACCACACATGTTTGTAATTCCAACTTAAGTTTCCCATCAATGTCTTAATGAAATTCAGCTGCCAGAACTTTGGCTCTCAATCTGAGTCTTTTTATCATAAGAAACTTGGAAGAACAGCATTCCAGGGATAAATAGTAGTAGGAAAATGTTAATTTTTCCTAAACTCAACCCTTTTTGCTAAAGAGAAAATACATAAAGAATTCCTGCTTTTCTTTCTTTAAGAGAGGAGGGTGGACAAGTATACTTTGAATAATGCACAATATGATCCTCTTTTCACTTCCAGGACTCTCTTAATTTACAAATGGGTGTTATGTATTGATGACACTACATACCTAAAATTTATGTATGTAGTGAAATGAAGTGAAATAGCTACATGTATGACTCCATGAGACGGGATAAGTTGGAGAAGTCCATAATTTTAGTAACTGCATTAGCACAAGTGTCTTGCAAATCACTGTCACTGTATCACTGTCTTCCCGTTCATCATCGATTTGCTCGAGCGGGCCCCAGTAACATCTCCATATGTCCTGTCTCATGCTAGCAGAGCCCAAAGGCATTTGCTTGCTCCAGGAACATAAAGAGCCTCAATCCATTCAGGAATGAGGTCTATAGTTGTTACTGGTATTTGGCATATCTAATACAACACGGGTAGCTTGCCAGGCTCTGCCGTGCAGGTAGCATACTCTTGTAGTCATCTCTAAGTCCAGCATTTATTGATGAACTCGCCAATATGCCAGTAATATATACTATATTCTATAGTTAAAAGGGCCCTTCTCTACATTATATACTTTTAGATATCAATATTTACTGTGAAATTACGTTTTCCATTAGTTACAGTGTCCAATTTCTGTAAAATAAAATATAGTGGCCCAATTACTTTAAAATAATTTTAAACCTCTTCACACTAATCTTCTAGGATTCTGGGAACCATAAAGCGGTTCCTTCTGTCATCTGTGATCTGTCAGTCCTCAGAAAATAGGTGAGGTGCTAAATGCCTATAATTTGGAGTTAAAACAGTACAAATGCCTAAAGACAGGTCTGTGTTTCTTTACTGTTCCCTTGGAATTGATGTCTGTGATGACCAATGCAAACAAACATCTTGACAATTCACTCATAAGAGAAAAAGGCTGAAAGCCTTGATTATAGTGCAGAATTTAGCATAGAGAAACCAGTGAAGAACCAGTGACTATTAATTTATTGTAAACTTACGTATAAGTCATAAAAATCAAAGAATCATAGCATAGAATTTGTTAGATGTAGAGGGAGGTTGTTGATATTCACCAATTTGTGTTGCCAGTGAGGGAACTGAGACTGGGTTAGTGTTTCAGTGCTTCATTCAAAGACAAGAAGCTCATTAGCAACAGTAACATGAACTGTGTTTTCAGACTTCCAGCCTATGTTAACTCCAATTATTTCTATGTATTTAATCATCCTAATTATTTCTATGTATTGACTGGCGGTCATTAAGTGAATATATCCATGTATCTTCTAATTTACTATGTCTGCTTTTTATACATGCTTATTCACTCTACTCATCAGTTCTATTTAGTCTATAGCTCAATTATCAGAAGAAAAATGTAATTATATACAATTATATAAAAAGCAGGACAACACCGGACTAAATCTCACTGGGACCATTGTGGTTTATGGCTGTGAAACTAACTGCCTAGTCATCCTTACCAGTAATTTAATCAATTCCAGGGGAAAAAAAATCTGGGAAATTCCGTTTATTTTAAGGTGTCTCCATTTCTGCAGCTTAAAAAAGAAAACAACAAAGGGCAGAGCAATAGTACAGCGGGTAGGGCATTTGCTTTGCATGCAGATGGCCCAGCATCCCGAAAGGTTCCCTGAGCCAGCCAGGTGTGGTCTCTAAGCACAGAGCTGGAAGCAATCCCTTGTGCACTACTGGGTTTGGCCACCCAGGTACAAATAAATAACAACAAAATCAACATTCTACAAATTTCTAAAAGGTAGATTAAAATTAATACAATTTTAAAAATGTAATCAGTCAACTGCTGTACTAGTGAGAAACGGAAGTTTTAGGTGAGCAAACCCCAAGGACACATAGATTAATCGGGAGGAGGAGTTACGAAGGAACACAATCATAGAGCATTTATCCCTCCTTTCTTGACTCCAGGTATGGGACCAGTAGTGATTTCTGGGACAGTCCAGTGGCCTTCACCTTTTTGTAGGTGATACTCTAAGGAGGCTTCTATCCAGTGTTTTTGGCTAGGCTCTAGGTGTACCTGATGACTGTCAATAGTCTTCCACATCATAGTTTCTGGGTGTTGCCACCTGTCCTATCCAGGCCCACCCATCAGCATATCCTAAACATAAAGCACGGAGAGCCAGAAGTGCAGGACAATGGACAAGGCCAGATACTGAAATTCACACAGTATATCTCATGCCAGTGTAGGACAATGTGACAGAGGGTCAAGAGTGGAGCTGACAAGATACTATCACTTCCTGAGCCAAGGCCCAGAGTAGGTGTGCAGAAGTGGGGTTTTGAGAAAAGCCTGGAAATAACATGGGAGGTGCTCTGCTCCCTGCAGGCTCCCTCCCCCACAGCCTAGATTCAGAACAGAAACCAGCCCTCTGGAGACTATCCTTGAGAGAAAAAAAAATTATTTGTGGAATCTGTCTTAAAACAGGCTCTTAGGAAAGAGTGGGGTTGTAATTTTGTTGTTCAGGGGCCTTAGGAAAGAGTGGATGGAAATATTCCTCTTGCAAACAAGCAGGCTCTTGGATCAGAAAAATTTGTCTTCTGGGAGTGAAGAGCATGGGCTCTGTGTGCCAGCTAGAAGGATGATAAGAGATACCCAAGAGCTAGTCCTCAAGCTGTACTTTTCTCAAGGGATTGAGTTCTGTAGGATTGCTTCAGGGATGCAGTTCCAGCCAGCCAGCCAGCCAGCCAGCCAGCCAGCCAGCCAGCCAGCCAGCCACAAACACACACACACACACACACACACACACACACACACACACACACACACCCCTGCTGTTTTTGCTTTTCAGGGTCACACCCGGAAATGCTTAGTACTTAGGGATTACTCCTGGCTCTGCACTCAGGAATTACTCCTGGAGGTGCTCAGGGAGAACATATGGGATGTCAGGGATCGAACTCAGGTGGGCCATATGCCAGGCAAACACCCTACCTGGCTTAGCCCTGTGCTATCGCTCTGGCCCCACACCACCATTTTGAAGATAAGGAAATAGAGTTAGAAAAGTTGAAAAATAACAGTCATATGGCTCCAAGTTCTTTGTTTCTTTATTTTTGCTTAGAGTTTATTTTCCTGTTTTGGGATTGGTATATCTATGTGGCTTTTGGGGGATATTTTTTTGGGGGGATTGTCTTGTTTTTGTTTAGCTTTTGTGTGAGTAATTTACTCAAAATCATAGTCATCTGACTCTAAGTTCTGTGCTTCTTTCTTTTTTGCTTACGGGTTGTTTTTCCTTCTGTTTTAGGGTTGGTGGAGTTTTACCTTTTTGTTTGCTTGCTTTTACAGGTTTAGGCGTATGTTTTATTTTTTATTTGTTTTTTTGCACCACACCCAGCTGTTCTCACTCCTGGCTCAGTGCTCAGGGATCACTAGAGCATTGGTAGGGAGATCTTACCCACCATACTGCCTCTCCAGTCCTGGCTCCAAATTCTTAACCTTTGTCCTATAATAACCCTCTAGCATCTATGTTTCTAAATTTTCAGTACTTACAATAGCTCAATAAACAGTGGTCCCTAATAGAAACCAAGAATGCTTAGCAGTTGACAAATATATAAATAACATCTAATATACTACTATCTTTAGGCTTAGATCTTTTATTAAGTTATTGAGTAAACTATCATAATTATCCAGCAAACAAAATGTTTTAGACATACTAAGATATAAAAATGGACTCAATTCCTGAATGCATATATATTCCTATACTTTCAGCTATGGTAAGTGGTAGGTATTTTTCAATGCTGCCCTGGTTTACATTGGGGAATTATAACTTAAAATAACCTAACAGAAAGATAGGAAAAGAATTTGAAATATAGGCAAGGCAGGTCCTCAGAGAAATGATTAGACAACGTCAGTCATTGGAAAACTAAATGAAGGCTTAGAAACCATTTGTTTTTCATATGCTTTCTCCACTAATGGCAATTCAGAACATTTAGCAACAGAAAAGGTTGCCAGTCAGAAATAAAACTCCTTTCCTAGAAGTTTTCCAGGACTGTATTAAAAAAGTTCTCAAATAAAGGAGCCATTCATTCAGCACATGACGGTTAAGGGCCAAGTGCTGAGCCGCACGCGCAAGTCCTGGATGTTTCCATCAGGAACAGACCCAGCTGGTCCCTACCCTGCTGGACAAGGAGATGGCTGGAGGTCATCCATTGTGCATTCCCCTAACTGCGAACTATGCAAGGGAGAAACATAATAGCTCTGGTGTCTCTACCTCTTCTTTTAAAATAATCAGTCCAATTAAATTACTCTTCTGACCTCATCCTTCTGAGTCTATAATACTCATAGTAGATATGTAACATATAAATCTGGGGAGAACATAATTAAGACTATAATACCTAAAATATCAAGCAGTAATGCATGCATAAGTCTGTGAGCACGCATGCATGTGGGGGGGCCATGTGTTTGGACCTCACCCAATGATGCTCAGAGGTTACTCCTGACCTTGTGCTCAAGACTAATTCGTGGTAGTACTCAGGGGACACTATGTGGTACCAGGGATTCCAACTGAGGTGAGTACATGCAAGGATAGCACTTTACCTTCTGTTCTATCTCTCTGAACCAATAGCTTCTTTTAAAGAAAAACAAGGCAACCCTGCAAAAAGATTTTCTGATTAAATAAGATCATCTCCTGTATTAATATCAGTCCAAAGTCAATCCAAACACAAAGTTAGCATATCTTACATAGTTTTACATTTTATGAGCTATCTCAAATAGTTTAAATGAAATATTTTTCAGTATGGAAAATAGTATGTTAGGCCATCTAATGGCACCTTGTGTTTCTAAAGTGTCCAAGCACACTTGGCTTCAACATCTTCCTTTTCTTATCAAGAAATAATCCACCTCCTCTGCAGGTATCTCTGTGTACATACTCCAAAAAGTGACTAAAACACAAGGAGATATAGCAAGAACATGACTAGTATAATACAAGTAAATTGATGTATTATGAAACTCTTAGTTTAGAAGGAAAGCTCCCTTACGTGGCTAGATCATCAATAATATTGTAGCAGAGATAAGGCTTTAAGATATATAAAATTCAAGCTAAGCGGTAGTAATAGAGACAAAAGACAGTAGTTTCTTCTAAAAGAGATACTGTCTCAACCAGTGGGACCAAACAACAGGAAGACTTTAAAGACCTCCGCATTGAAGAGAAACTCAGTGAAAACTGTTCTTCATCAACGTTAACCCGAATGCGCCATTAGATGGATTAAATGAGAAGCAGCAGAGTTTGAACTCAGAGTCCCGTATGACGGGCCTTGATCATTGTCCTGGAGAGAGTGACGGTCTGCATAATGATGTTGGGTGCAGTCTAGAAGGTGAGCGCTATTGCCAGAATCGTTAGAGATAGCCTAACAAGATATCGTGCATAGATTTGGAAGATGAGGATAAGGGAGAAATCAAAAGGTGCTGCTGCTGTTCATAGAATGCGTTGCATTTGGGGTGGTGAGGGAAATCTCTTCTGAGCTCTTTCAAGGAGGACTCCTAAATCAGTTGGTTTCAAGCTGAGATTCCATGGAAATGCCTTGGGTATGGCTTGGGGGTGACGGAGGTTGAACAGCAGGAAGCTGGGGCTCTGTTTCCTTTAAGCTGTGCAACTTCTTTTCATCTTTCAGCAGATAAATTCCTCATAAGAATTCACTGAAGGAAGAAAGGAATGTCTGAGACCCACTCTGCTGGAAGTTTCCATATTGATATTCTAAACCATGACAAGTTTCCAAAATGTTACTCAAAATCTTGTTCAAATCAGTGCCTCCAGGGTAGCTTCCTGGCAGGACTGATTCGTGCCCCAGACAGGGCTGCCGGGCAGTCTGCTCAGAGCTGCAGTTGCCACTGACCACCTGGAAGGCAGCTCCCTGGTGCACTAGTGAGCGCAGAACAATTGGTGCTCTCCTGAGAGATATATTTGTGCTTCCTGTTCCTTGTCTAGTGATATTTTTGGCCCTTTCCTAGGAAGTTAGGAAATTCCGCTTTGTCTCAGTTGCTACCTGGAAGTGCTAAGGAAAACAACAAAGGAGTTTGGGAAAGAAGGTTGGGAGGTGGTTTGTCAACCGGAAAACACTCTCTTTGGAGCCTCGGAGGAATAAACAAATGTCTTTTGGTGTTTCCATGCTAATTATTGCGACTCTATGAAAGCGGTCTTGTCCTGATGCATATACTATAGTTTCTCACCTACATCCTGAACTGAAATGTAGTTTTTAGTCCTACTCTTCCCTCCCTCTACTAGTATTAGACCAGTACACCCTTCTGTGGCCCTTTATCTCAAAGGAAATACTTTGGCCAAGAATGGTATTTCTATTTAAAGAGAAAATACAGATAGTAAAAATTGTATTTTATCTTTACCTCAATATATTTCTTTAGTAAAACCATTGCACCTTCATCATTGCCTAGTGTTATAAAAGTCAAGCTGCAGTTTCGTTTATCTTGCTTTAAAATTCTCTGTGGTAGAGAATGGAACAGTGTGCTAATATTTATCGAAAGTGCTAATACCAGTCTAGAATTGAGCATTAAATAAGGGCAAAAAGACACACATGACAACCTCTTAATGTATGTATTGTAATCCACAATGTGGAAGGGAAGGAAAAGAGAAGGAGAGAGAAAGAGAAAGAGAAAGAAATAAGGAATCTGACATAGAGGCAGGCTAGGGGAAGGGGAGGGAAGCGGGGGCATTGGTGGTGGGAAATGGGCACTGGTGGAGAGATGGGTGCTGGAACACTGTATGAGCAAAACCCAAATATGAACATATTATGAACATCTTTGTAATTGTATATCTCATGGCGGTATAATAAAATATTTTTTTTTAATTATCTGTGGTAAGGTTGGAAAGATAATACAGCAAGTAGGGAATTTTCCTTGTATTCTGCTCTAGTCATGGTTCAATCCCCAGCACCCTACATGGTCTCCTGTGCCCACCCAGGAGTGATCCCTGAGATCAGAGACAGGAGTAAGCCCTGAGCATCACAGGGAGTGGCCTTAAAACACATAAACACAAAATGTCTCTATAGAGAACATATTTTCTGAATTAGAAAAGCTCTTTATGTCTCAACTCAAAGATTCAAAAATTTAGGTTTTAAAGTTATAGACATTCAACAAATGTCAGGCAAAACTACCAAATATTGAAATCTCAGCTCAAAAAGCTGAAACATGTGCTTTGAATGCAGGGGCTCCTGGTTTATATTTCTGGCATTGGCATCACATGGCTCCCAAAGCATTGAGCCAGGAGAAACCCCTGGCAAGGGACAGGAATATGCCTCAGAGAACTGGCATGTATAAGGCTTTAAATTCTATCCATGACACCACAAAAATAAGTCATTTTAGTGATCCAATGACAGCAAGAATCTTGCATAGCTTATAAGGTATATGTATTCCTACGTATTGATTTTATTGAATCACCATGAGAAAGACAGTTACAAACTTGTTTATGATTGGGTTTCAATCATACAATATTCCAACACCCATCTCTACACCAGAGCACATTTGCACATTTCCCACCAACCCTCTCCTATGGCAAACACTTTACTCCTCTCTCTCTCTCTCTCTCTCTCTCTCTCTCTCTCTCTCTCTCTTTTCTCTCTCTCTTTCTCTGTCTCTGCATTATGGTTTGCAATATAGGCACTGAAGGGCTATTATGTATATTCCTTTACCTCCTTTCAGCACTCAGTTTTTGTCCAGAGTGATCATTTCCAACTATCATTTTCATAATGCTCCCTTCTCTGTCCTAAGTGCCCTCCCCTAGCCCCCACCCCACTGTGGCAAGCTTCCAACCATAGACCTGTCTTCCTGGACCTCATTTCTACTATTCTTTTTTTTTTTTTTGGGTCACACCCGGCGATGCTTAGGGGTTACTCCTGGCTCTGCACTCAGGAATTACTCCTGGCGGTGCTCAGGGGACCATATGGATGCCGGAATCGAACCCAGGCCGGCACAGGCTGGCCGCGTGCAAGGCAAACGCCCTACCCGCTGGGCTATCGCTCAGGCCCCCATTTCTCCTATTCTTGGGTAAGAGATTAATTATCTCTTACTATGTTTTATTATATCCCACAAACAAGTGCAGTCACTCTAGACCTGCCCCTCTCCATCTGACTCTTTCACTCAGCATGATACTCTCCATGTTCATCCATACTCCTCCATTATTCATAATCATTTTGCAAAGCAGGCTGGCCAGTGGTGATTAATTTAATTTACTAAAAGCAATGGATGGTAAAATGATTTGCCCAAAGTCACATTACATGTAAACTTATAGCTTTGTTAAGACAACAGGAAATTTCACAGACTTCACGTCTGTTCGATTGAGAAGAGCCTAGAAATCATCCTGCTGCTAATGTCTTTGACTAAGGAACAAACTGGAGCCAAAAATATAGTAACTTCCTCAAAGGACCACAGCAGATTTCCAGCTCTGGAGCCTGAATCAAGTTTCCTGCTTGGCGCTGGAGCAACTGTCCTACCCAGCTGCATGACAGAGCAGGGGTGCCATCCAACCCCAACAAATGAAGGGGTAAAGAGCATCTGGTGACATGGTGTCGAAATAGCAAGCACTAAATCAGACCAGCTTGTGTCTGTCTGTTCACCCTTTGCTGTATCTTAGATTGCCATCTCTGACTTAGTCCTAGGTAATTAACTACAAAAACATTAGAGGTTTTCCTAGCTTTGGGTCATTATATGTATCCAAATTTGGAATTTGGTTTATGTATTACTTATAGTTTCTTATGTTAATTTATCATTTATACCTTTTCTTTTGTTGCAGGGATTTTTGCTTTGGTTCCCTATGGCTATTGATCTTTTAAACTCTGTTTTCAGCACTTTTACATTTAAAAAAAAGCTTTCAAATGCAGTAGCATATTGTTACAAATTTCAGGCTAAAATAAACAACACATCCTGTATCTTAAGAGGAAGGGGGTCTAATGTAAAAATGCACAATAGCCCTTTTGTTTTGAAACAATTGTAGAACTGATTTAACTCTGGGATCCATCACCCCAAGTCTGGTACTCACCTTGCCATTAGTCCCCATTCTGGTTTCCACAGAGCTTAAAGAAATTTCACAGTCACTAACAAAACAATTACAACATGAAAACTTAATGAACTGAATGAAACTTTGATAGCTTCAAATTGGTCAACTCTCAGCTATTATGCCACCACTGTGATCATCTCAGTTTGTTTTATAAAGCTTGGAATTTCAGCATCCCCAAGCAAGTAAGTTTCTTTCTTTTTTTCTTTGTGAGTCACACCCTGTGATGCTCAGGGCTTACTCCTGGCTCTGCTCTCAGGAATTATTCCTGGAGGTGCTCGGGAACCATATAGGATGCTGGGCATCAAACCCGGTCAGCCAAGTGCAAGGCAAATGCCCTACCCATACTGTAGGGCAGTAATCGCTCCAGCCCCCAAGAAAGTTTCTAACTTTTGCTTTTCAGGGAAATTTTGCCAATTCCCCACAGGATAGTTATTGGTAAAATCTAGGGATTAATGCACAAATGATACCTGCTTCAATGTTCCCTAAGTCTGACAAAAGACAAGGATAAGAAGGATTTCAGGAAGCTGAGGAAACCTCCACGTGGTCAGCAAAATTTGAGGGTATTTGGGAAGCATGACACTTCTAGCCTGCTACTCACTTTTTTTTCAAAATGGCAGGTGCCAGACCCTGGTTTTTGATGTGAGGATATTTGGAGTGGCAAAAGCAATCCCACTTTTAGGGTGATATAAATATCTTTGTAAGTCAGATTAATAATGCTTATAAAAGAAGACGCTTAAAACTTCTGGATTTCACTAAAGGGCTGGGTTCCACTCATTCCAGTGAAGCATACTTTTCCCTGTGACCTGTGTGTTTGACCTGTGGCATACCAAAACAAAATGAGCATTTTGTTTTCTGCAGAACATCTTTTTTGTCTCCTCTTCCATTGAGTTATTTTCAAAATCAACAAGCGTTGAAATTTTTTGGGAAAACTTTTATTTTTAATTCTAAGACATACCTTCATTTTTACTAGTCTGAACTGCTTTGATTTTCCTTTGACTGCAATCTCTGTTTGATCAATGTGTAAACCTAATGCCATGTTTATCTGGAAAATGTGCCTTTTTTCTTAAATCAGCACAGATTTCTTTTGCACTTACTCCAGATCATCTCAGAAATTTACCAATTCCAAATATGAGAGGCAGGACATCTGAAATGTAGAAGGAACTTTAAATGAGGTTGGCATTTTGCTCTGTTTCAACAGTTTAGTGTAGGTACTAAAATATCAAGTTTGCTGCATTTTGGTTTTAATTCTTAATAGACTTGAATCAGTCTTATAAAAAGCTACAGATCTAAGTATTTCTATGATCTTTCCTTAGCTCATCTTACTTTAAAAGAAAATGCATCCAGGAGCAGAAAGAAAGAGGATAAAATAAAATATTCTTTCTTTATGTGACTGAGTGATATACTCCCTAGGTTTAACATTTATTTCAGTGATTGGGATATGCTTCCGGTATTTTATACACTGTGGGGAGAGAGAAAGAGAGAGAGAGAGGAGAGAGAGAGAGAGAGAGAGAGAGAGAGAGAGAAGAAGACTGTCAGCCAGGAGATTGCTGGGAAGTAGTCTGTAATTAAGTGTCTATATTAAACGAATCCTCTAACTAAGGACAAAGTACAAATAAAAACAAATTTATCTGCTGCCCTTATTGGTGTAGGTTGCAAGAGTAAAGGACACCTACTTTGAGCAATGAATGTAGGTTTGAGTCTCTGTACCTAATGGATAATGACTAAAAACCTTCTTTGTGTCTTTCATCTTCAATGTTTTTTTTCCTCCCAGAATGCCTCACACAAAGGTCACCTCCTCCAAAGAACCATTCCCAACGCCCTGCAAAACACACTTAACTGTTCAACATAATCTCTTGTTGCATTATGATCTTTAGCATTTTCTATTCAATATTACATGCAGTACACTTTAAATGCCCGCATTAAAGTCCCAGAGGCCAGCAGAGTTCATGATTCATCTTCTGATTTTTCAATTGCTGATTTTCCAGTTGTCCAAGAGCCTTTAGTAAAAGAAATGCTCAAATACTAGTTTATATGTTCTCGCTTACCAAATGCTCGCTTCACACCAAGCCCTAAACAGGGCCTCAGTAAACATTGGCACATGCAACAGAGCAATGGAATAAGTGGCCATAACAAAAGAGAGTTGGATTGGTGCCTAGTTTTCATTTGCAGCATGCGTAGAGTCCGGCATTATCCCGCCATATAAATCTAATGAACAGATTGGTGGTGGGCTTCACAAACAGTGACCCAAGGAGTTCCTAGGCTACTCATTCTGAGAACTCTTCACTGCAGGCAAGAATGCCTTTTAAGTTAAAAGCTTTGTCTTTCCCACTGTATATGGAAAAATTGACTATGCACTTTCATGGGGAAGGCCTAGCTAAGAAATGTTTATATTGGAACAAGCCCCATCTCTAAATCTGGGCTTGTTGCTGAATGGTATTTTGTTTCCTTGGATCAGGGAAGGGGGTCTGGAAACATCTGTAACTAAAGCATTGTTTTAAAACCAGCCCAATATTTCCCCCTCAAGTGACAGATAACAGAAGTGATTTAGATCAACTACTCTCAACTTTCCCTATTTCCTTTCATAAATGTGTATCATTTTGTTGTCATCAAAACGGCCGTGCATGGGGTATGTTTGAAGCACTGTAAGCCTGACATCTATGTAGTCATTTTCTTCTCACTTTAGTTTGTGTACTTTACCTTCCATTTTATAAACATACTATAACAGAATAAGTCTCTGGATCACAACAGTTATTTTTGAGCAACATTTGCAAGCTACAGACAGATAATATCAGATTGCAAAGTGATTCTATTTTAGTAAAGTGATTTTTTTCCCAGAATTTTTACTCCAAAAAAAGTGCAGGTTATTTAAGCCTTTTATAAATGTGAAGGAAGAATAGATTTGAATTAAGGGCGTAAGATATTTCTCATGGAGGAGTGTGAGGTCACATGTGTGACGCCTGGAGTTCAATCCCCTCAACTGCTTGAATCCCTTAACACTCTCCAGTACTGGTATACACAACTAACAAACAAGAAAGGAAGAAAAAAGTTTCAGAAAAAATTCTCAAATGAAATTTTAGAGAAATGGGGAAGAAAAATCAAAAGCTATAATCATAAAGAACATGAAAGGATGGAAATTATGTACCAATTTTGAATATCATTGGTATTATAATAGAATAGAAATAGCTTATAGCATTTTTTATATTATTGTAGTTAAAATTTTGTCATATAGATTTACCACTTGTTAGGAAATTTTGTCTTTTAATTAACTCAGACCCTAATGGAAATGCTAAATGTTCAGGATGTTAGCTTTTTGTCTTATTTTCTGTAGGTAGTAGGTGCTTTATGCATTTGCCTTATTTATAAGCTGTTTGAAGATGGCCCTGTCCACAGAATTTGAGCAATCACTCTTTAATACTTTAGTCTGGGGCTGGAGATTTTTATGAGCCTTTTAGGGACTTGCCACATAGTTGAGATGTCAAATATTTACCTAATGAATCTTACTGCTCACATTTTACAAATCAAAGCACTTGGTTGGGGTAAAGTCTCATTGTCATTTGTCTCATTAAATTTGCTTGATAAATGATACCAATGGCAGCATGGAGATTTAACTCACAGTCCAAAGTTCTGAGCCCGTCACAAACCCTCTGTGGAATCCAGCCTCCTTGGTGTTGAAGGATGCAAGTGATAGTTTCATGTCTTTGTCAAAATTACCATGAGGATATTTTATTAGGATAATTCATAGGTCAAAGTCTGTCAGACATTCTGCCTAACCAGACATCTGTTTGTGATCCAGGATAGGAAACACCTGCACACAGGCTTTTGCCTTTTACACAAAGGACATCCTTTCCCGAGACCCACTGTCCAACCTCCAAAAGGGGCGGTGAAGTGTCAGGGATACAGATGAATGTCATGCAACCAGTCTCCAACATGGCTTGACTTCTCTAATGAGTCATCTACATTATTTATTTTTCAGTCTCTTTAGTACATGGAAACTTGTTTAAAACAGAAATGCCAGTTATAAGTTAGTAGTCATATTCATTTATTTATTCATTCATTCATTCATTCATTCATTCATTCATTCATTCATTCATTCATTTATTTATGTTTTGAGCAACACCCAGCAATGCTCTGGAAACCATAAGGGGGACTGGGGATCAAACCTGGGTCAGTCGCGATGCAAGACAGCCATCCTACCTGCTGTACTATGTCTGCAGCTCCTATAAGTTAGCTTTTTAAAATGGAAAACAATTGGCTTAGATCAAATCAAGGAATTCCAGAGGGCTGCTGGGCAGTATGTCCTGGTTTAAGACTGTCCTCCCCTTCTCAGCCACACCCTCCCCTGGGGAAGGGAATTCTCAACTCGGTGGTGATGGTGCTTACCTGTGAAATAAGGATGAACAATGGTGTAAATGGAATAGCTTGAATGAGATTTTTCACTTTGGTTTTTATCCCAGTGATCCCAGGGAAAGGCAGAGTAGTTTTTAGCTTCAGATACAATGAGCCTCAGCACTACCACTGTCACTTTTATGATTGTTTTCTTCTTTCTCATCATCGAGAAAGAGGGTTTAATATCAAGAGAATGTAGGGTGCATAGGTTGAGTGCTCTGGGAATGTCCTTTGCTTCCTTAAGTGTCTGTTTCCACATTTAAACGAAGGAGTCAGACAAAGTGGCACTAAGGTGCTTGCAAATTCTGTAACCCTGTGATTCTGTGGTGTCAAGAGACATTTCATATCTAGTCACTAAGCACATACACACAAAAAACTGAGAGTGACATGACAAATCACGTTACATCCATCCTCTGTTCTTGGGGAATTAAATCTTCTGGGGAAGAAAAATCAATGAATCGGTACTTTAAGTGTCACTAGTGAGCTACATGCCATAAAGAAAAAAAGAGTTGCAACTCACTAAAGTATTTGTCAGTACCTCTTCAACTGACAGCTCAGCAGCTTGGACAGAGAACCTTGTCCTAGGCATTTCCTGAAGAAAGGGAGGATTCTCATAGCTAGTGAAGCGCTTCCACATTCTCCTAGACTTCAAATGCTCTGTATTCATTGAGTATCACCATAACTCCAAGAGATAATATAGTTATTCCTCACATATTTTTCATAAAGAGAAACAGATCCAAAGGAGAAGTCATACAATGGTAGAATAGGGACAGGAACCCGGATGTCCTCAAATAATTGGTGCCTTGGCAAGTAATTGGACCTGCTGACAGAAGTGTATCGAAGTCTGCCCAAGGAAGACGAATCAGTGATATCTAGAAGCTAGAGGGACAGGGCAGGAGGTATCCTAACTGCCAAAGAATTTGAAGTAAAAATTCATTCATTCTTAGCAGATATTCACTGAATATTTCCGTATGCATGATTGACAAGTGGGGACTTAAACATGGACATACATGTATGCATTTCTTTTTCTTTCTCCTCTTCCCTTTGTTGGTTTTGTTGTTGCGTGGTCCAGCGGTTGTCTCCAAATCGCATTACATGTCCAGCCCATCTGATTTTCGATGCCTTGGCAAACGAGACAGCGTCCCTGATTCTGGAATAGCAACGGAGGTCAGAACTCCGGATTCCTTCTCTCACTTGAGTGAGGAGTGATATTCCAAGCATAGCTCTTTCGATTCCTCTCTGGGAGACCCGAATAGCATTATCATCCTGCTTTTGTAGAGCCCAGGTCTCTGAGGCGTATGTTAATGCAGGGAGAACGGTGGAGTCGAAGAGATGTGCCCGGAGCCGGAGGTTCTTTGTCCTTTTCGCTATTTCTTTGATGCCTTTGAAGGCATTCCATGCCGCTCTCATCCTCCTTATAATAGAAACCTTCCCACCTTTTAATACAAACCCTAATCTCTTTGAAGTCTCTGAAAAATATGTTCCATAAACCAACAAGGGAAATGTCATTTTTCTGAGATGGTTTTAAATTATGATAGAAGAATCCAAATTTGTGAGGTGCAATCCATCTTTAGAGCATGCAATTTCAATTCCCAGATGGATAGAATTCAATTTGCTAGCTCTTTTCAGTCTGTTGTTAGCTATCCTAACATATGTATTGTAAGAGGTGTTTATGTCCATGTTTTTTCCAGGTTATGGTCCCTAATGGGACTACTTAGAAATCTGTTGTCTCTGCCAAATTAATGTGTGTGAATAATTACAGCTAAGAACGTCACACTGCGATAAAAAAAATTCGTTATCACCCAACCTCACTACATCTATGTAAAATGAGAAGTTGAGTTTAGGATGTTGAAGAAGATAATGGGGTGTGGTTTTGCTTTTGCTGGTTTTTTAAGACATAAGCCTTAGGGACTTCTAAGGAAGACACAAAAGTGCTGCTCTCCACCAATAACAACAGTGGGGAGTTGGGCCATCAAGAAAGTGTGATTCAAAAAGCAGTTGAATAAAACTCATATCAAACCTTGGGGCTAGCTTTGCTCTCTCCATGCAGCAACAGTAATTTATGGTAGCATATTTAATAATTTTCGTGAAAAGACAGGCACTAGAACTTAGCATTGAATATAGGCAAAAGGATGCACCGAATAATCTCTAAATGTATATATTGCAGTGCACAATGTGTAAGAGAAGAGAGAGAGAGGTGAGAGAGAGAGAGAAGAGATAAAGAATCTGCCATAGAGGCAGGCTAGGGGGGGGAGGAATTGGGATTATTAGTGGTGGGAAATGGGCACTGATGGGGGAAAGGTGCTGGAACACTGTATGGCCAAAACCTGAACATGAACATCTTTGTAATTGTATATCTCATGGTCATATATTAAAAATATTTTTAAAAATTTTAAAAATTAGTATCATTATACACTAAAAAAGAGAGGCACTTAAAAAATTTTTTACTTTATTTAAACACCACGATTTCCAAAGTACAAATTTTTTCATAATACAGTTGTTAGAAAGATTCATCGTTCAACACCAACCCCACCACCAGTGTGCCCCTCACCACCAGAGACCCTCATTTCCTTCCCACACCACCCCCAAGCCTGTACTCTTAGCCAGCACTAATTATATTGACCATTGCAGCCCATATAAGGGAATGGTATTGATAAAGCCATGACTTTTTTTCTGGGTTGTTATGTGCATATCTGGCCAATTTCTGTTCTTGCATTCACTTTCTGAGTTTCTAAAATGTAGTGAATTTCTACTAGTCAACCCCAGACCCACCACCCCTGCACCTAAAGACAACACTTATTTCAAATTTCTCAACCTCTGTTTGAGCTTGACCTAACCATACCCTAAATAATCTAGTCTATACTGTTTGTTGGAGCTAATTCTCTAAACACAGTTGATGAATATATTCTTAGATGAAAGTCAATGGAGATATTAAGTCTCCATTGTGCCATTTGAGCCCACTGTATAGGATATTATCGATATGTTTCCACAGACCACACATCATGCCCACACACCTGTGATTTATGGCCCACACTTAATTCTATGAAAGAAATGTGACGGGATACCTGGAACATCAGTCTTCCAGGCTTTGAGATATCGTGGCCACTTTGCAGCTGCAGACCATGACAACAGCTCTTCTGTGCGTTTTCATCCCTGGATGGCCAACTGCACTGCCAGCAGTGCTGGGCAGACCCACTAGGCCTTCTGGAGGGACTAGGGTAGGGGCGGGGCCCCAGCTCCAGCTCCAGGAAAGCCTTGTCTGTTAAGCCGCTGAGACCTGTGTACCTGGAATTGAAATAAGCTTCTCTCTTGGGTGGGGCTCTGATGAGCCTTCTGCTACTCTCCTGGAAATGAGGGTTTGCTGTTTGTACTGTACCTATGCACTCCTCTCCCCTAAGTTTCTGTCTCAGATTCCTGCTCTGCCTGCCTACTTCTGCAGACTCCAGTTATCAGGGTCCCCTAGTTAAGTCAGGCCTGAGGAGACTGAATCTCTCTGTTCCTTCCCTTTTCTACATCACTGCTGCACCTTGTGCAGAAATTGTGACCACCAAGAATGCATCACCCCCTACCCCCGGCATCATCTTCTCCACTGAGTTAGGGCCAGAATCCCTTTTCCCTTGCGTGGTAGGGCTGGTAGTATTTTGCCTCTTAATTCCCTGCTTCCATAACTGGCCCTCATTTCTGTGAACCATCCACTTGTTGTACTGTCTTCAGTTTTTTCATTTGAACTCTCCAAGTGAAGTCTGCTTCATGACTGATTCACTTTACAAACAATATTTCTTCTTTGCATAGTCATGATTTTGTTGTTGTAGTTGGTGGCTATCTTTTATTCTGGGGACTTCCTTTTTTTTTCCTTTTTGGGTCACAACCTGTAATGCTTGGGTTATTCCAAGCTCTACACTCAGAAATTATCCCTGACTTTTCTCAGGGGACCATATGGGATGCCAGGGATTGAACCTGGGTCAGCCACAGGCAAAGCAATCCCTACCTGCTGTATTATCTCTCCAGTCTCTGAGCACTCTTTCTGAAAGCATCTGCTACAATGTTTTTTATTTTTATCTGTCTGTCCATCTGTCTGTCTGTCTATCTACCTATTTATTTTTTTGGGGGGTCACACATGGCAATGCTCAAGGGTTACTCCTGGCTCTGCACTGAGGATTTACTCCTGGCAGTGCTCAGGGACCATCTGGGATCCTGGGTAATCGAACCCGGTCAGCCACATGCAAGGGAAACGCCCTACCTGCTGTGCTATCACTCCAGCCCCTGCAATATGTTTTAGACCACAAATTGATTTACTTTCTTATAAGGTAATGATGGTGAAGAGATTACACCAAATCTAAAATTCTACAGTTCGGGTCCATGTGGTGAAATCATCACAAGTCTTTCCCTACCTTCCTTTATTAGCCCTAGGTTGGCTGCAGAGGGCAAACTTTACCCTGAGTGTGAGGGTCATGTGCCTCATTCTTCCAAGCCAGAGAACTCCTGTTATTAGCTGTTTTGATTCCTGAAGAGGCAGGTTTCTCTTAGTCTAGACCCCTAACTCTTAAAACAGAAGACCAGCCTGCAAGTTCTTACTTGGATTTAAACATCTTAGTTTCTTTGTTTTTGAAAAAATGGAAGCAGAGTACACTATCTTGAGACTTGACTTTTTACAGATTTCTTATGAAATTTGTGTTTTCTCTGGGAAAACCTTATTTATATAACAACTTAATAGTCTAAAAAAGAATTGCCTATTTTGTGTGTATGTTTTATGCTTTGGTATATTATTTGAGGAGTTTTGTACTTCTGAGCATAAAGGGGGCAGGAAGTAATATGAAGGGCTGGAACACATACCTGGCACAGGGTTCTGGTTTATTCCTGGCACCATATTGCCTTTGGAGCAGCCTTGGTGGGGAAGCCAGCTCCCACACCCCAATCCTAAGCACAGGAAACATTTCACTGGGTTTGTGCAGGAGCTCTGATATATAAAGCTTCTGAAGAGCAAGAATTTTAGGACTAGTGTTGTAGCTTTCTTTGGGTAGGTCTCCTCCCAGGTGAGATCCTCTCTCTTTGGTGGGAGACTTAGTCTCTCGTGTATGGTCTAAGGTCTGAGCAGAGCTAGAGTTCTTTCATTATATTGGATTGCAGTGGTAGAGCTTTTGTACTATTAAAAGCCTTTAGGAATTGCGCCTCACTCACCACCACTTGCGCCGAGACACTCACAGACATGGGGCAGAGCTGCTACTGGCTCTCCCTGTGCCCAGCCACTCATGAGGTGCCCAGGAGGGATGGCGGGTTCTAGCCCTGGCCCGCCACCCCAGCAGAGCCTTGCAACAAGCCAGACGACCCCCCCACTCCATGAGGGCCTCCATTTTCCACATCCAGACTTCCCTCTCCTTAGAACTCCACCCAGCAGACCAGCCTATCACAGCCCAGCTCGCGCGGCCACTTGCAGCCACACGGTTCATCAATAAATGCTGGATTTAGAGATGACTACAAGAGTATGCTACCCGCACGGCAGAGCCTGGCAAGCTACCTGTGTTGTATTTGATATGCCAAATACCAGTAACAATTTTAGACCTCATTCCCATGACCTGATGGAATGGTTTGAGGCTCTTTATGTTCCTGGAGCAAGCAGATGCCCTTGGGCTCTACTAGCATGACACAGGACATATGAAGATGTTACTGGTGCCCGCTCGAGCCAATCGATGATGAACGGGAAGACAGTGACAGTGACAGTAAATCCCCACAAAATAGATAAGCACACTAAAAGTCTTCCAGAAGGCACAGACAGCCAGGTACAATATGGCTCTAGTGCTAGAATGATGTATTGAGTGAAAATTATATTAAGTAATATTTAAGTATTCTAAAAGAAGCCAGAAAGTTGATACATGCTTTAAGGAACATAGGTACACAGGCATACACAATCCTTCCACATGGATGAGAAAGCTTCTAGATGTAAGTTGAAAACAAAAGGAAGAGTCAGTTAGGTAAGAAATGTTTTTCTGCTTATTTTTCAGCTGTGTATAATGAAGGGTACATAGAGTGAATAACAAGGAAGTCAGGAAGATTACACACAAGCATCAGAATCTATTGTCAAGACCGCATTAGTCACTTCCTACAGATAGTGTTTTTGAGACCTCAGGTCTAGACATGGAAGTCCAGGATACAGCCAACCTAAGTAGAATCTTTTGTTTTTCTTACTTTATCCTTACTTCCACTTCCTCTTTTTCATTCTTTCTTTCTTGAACATTCCTATCACTTCCATGTGTTTAGTTTAAGCAATTAAATAATTCTAATACAGTTGAGGCCTGTATACTCTCCCTCAATCTGATTTCCCTCCTTTACCTTTACGTGGGTAATATGTAGAACCCCATTCATTGCTTTATACTCTTTTCCCCATGCATCTATCCCTGACATTGCATTAGACTTTTATGTGATTTTAAATGCAATCAAAATATTGTTCTTCTATTAAGCAGCATATTCTCCTCTTCAAAATCATTTAAAAAATAATTCATGATTGGAGACCTTAATTTGTGTTGTATGTCAAATTACTAACCAAGTTATTACACCACCTGCCCTTATGCGGCTCATTCTTTGTATATTCAGTTCTTCATAGCTAAAGTATTTTTCGTATTTACTTTTTCTTTGCTTATCACCATGGGAAGTGATGAGTATACAGAGATGGATAGGTGAATCCTGTTCCCAAATAATTCTGTGCTTTCAGAAAATACAAACATGTTTTTAAAGGGAAAAGACAGAATAGATGGCTTACCTTGGGCAGAGAGCAGAGGTAGACTCCAAAGAGGAAAACTGGAGTGGGATTGTAAGGAGACCTATATATTTTTCAAAGAAGTGTTATTGACATATGTAGGCAATGAATGAAAATCCACTAGAAGTTTTGCCATCGATAAGTAAAGTAAAAAGGATTTTAGATCTTCTGGTAATCAAGAATGGACTAGGCTAGTAATGTAATTCAGCATCAAAATACATTCTTTGCATGTATGAAGCCCTGAGTTCAATTCCTATACCAAAAATTATTAAAATTTCAAAACAACTTCCCTGCCACCTCCAATTCCCCTTTCTAATTTACAGAGGGAGGTGAGGGTAGAGGGAGATTGAATTGGAAGAAAGTTTCATGATAAATAGAGAAAATGGAAATAATAATACAAGAGAGAGATGCCAAGATCCTGATCCAAGCTTGGCTTAGGTAACAAGATTACTTATCTTGGTTAAGTGTAAACTCAATGGAGTCAAAAGCATGCAATGGGTTGTAGGAGGTAAGAATAGTCAAAAGTCTAATCCAGCTAGAATCAGGAGAAGAACCTTCTAATTCTATATAAAACAATAAAACTTAATAAACCTCAGTCTGTTTTTTATTACGACTGTGTGCCAGCAATTCTGAACGTCAGTGACATAACTCTCCTCCCTGAACAATCTTTTGTTGTCTAAGTTCTAAGCAGTTGCTGTAGTTACTGTCGTTTTAATAATAAAACAAATACGTAAGCTTCAAATTAGCACATTCCCATTACTTGAAATGTTATAAACATTGGATTTTGCACAGTGACTGACTCAGAACGTTTAGTTCTACAGTTGACCCCAGCTGAAATAAAATTATTAGTTTAGAGTAATCTATAATAGCTAAAATTATATAAAACCACTTCTATCTTGAGAATTTAGCCTTTCTGATGCTTTGTTACCTGCATTTAAACCATAATATTTGAAGTAAGTAATAATAGTAGATTGTGAAAAGGGAAAAACAGAGCAACACTTTAGAGATAGTGATTACATTAATGCAGGAAAATTAATGTAATTTTACAATTTTTTTTTTTTGCTTTTGGCATCACATCTGGCAAGATTCAGGGGTTACTCCTGTCTCTGCACTCAGGAATTACTCCTCACAGTACTCAGGGGACCATATGAGATACCCAGGATCAAACATGGGTTGGCTGAGAACAAGGCAAATGCCCTACCAGGTGTACTATTACTCTTGCCCCACAAATATAAATCTACTGCATTTTTCTTTTGTTCTATAGCATTGTACATGAAATGGTATATAAAGAGAAAAAAAGCTGGAGAGTTTATTAAGGTCAGTGTGGGTCACATTAATAGAATAGAAGATGAACTTGGAATAGAAGATGAACTTGGAAAAACCCTTGAAATTAAGACTTGCATTCAAGAGTTAGATCAGGGATATATAGAAATTTAAGTGGTGACCAGATATAGGTGGAGGGATAAAACTGTGGGTGAAATCAACTTTAGAGAGCATTTAGATACAATGCAGATTTGAGATTATTCTGGAGAACAACAAACATATAGAGGCAGCAGAGGAAAAGGAACAATACTACCTTCATCACCCCCTTTTTGCTAAGAAAAGGCAAAGATAAACAAGAGAAAAAGTTTATCTAAGATAAACAAGAGAAAAAGTCAAGGTTATTCTATAAATCTAGGGAAGAGAATTTTAAGGAGGAAATTTTAACAGTGTTAAATGCTGAAATTGGAGCAAGCAAGATTGGAAAGCAATATCATTGAGATATCATTCAACTGCTTTGTCAAGGCAGTTTTAGTGATTCAATGGAGCCAGAATCCAGACCACAGATCATGGCACAAACTGGCATAAAGCAAGCAGAGCCAGCGTGATTGGCTTCTGAAGAAGACTAATTAAACAAGAGAGGAGGAAAACTGAAGCAAGGACAGAGCTAAGGGGGAAAGGGGGTTCTTAGAACTTCACCCAGAGGACGTGGTCAAGAGTCATACAATACAAGACCCAGGGTGTAATTGAATTCTGCCTCTCCTCACTCTTGTAGGTACAAAGACATAGATGGTCTGTAAGTTGGGAAGAGAGGTGACAAAGCGGGTCAGCAGGCCTTAGACTTGTGAGACCAGAGTACAGAGATGACTGGTCCTTCCTGTTAAGAGCGATGCTCCAACCTGTATGGGCAGAGAACTTTAGCATGAACCACAATAAAGGTGAATTTTGAAAAAAAAGAAAGGAATCATAGAACTCTTTCCATCCAATGGCCTCTTTGTTTCTCAATAAGAAAGGAAGTTTATAGACTCAGAATAAAGTAAAGACAGGAAGTGAATAAGTGACTGTGATTGAGGTTTGGGATGCATTTCTTCTTTCTTATTCATTCACAGCAGTATCTCTCCAGTGACACATAACCCACTAAGAGAGAGAGAACAAGGAAAGAAAGACACATTCAGCCTATTGCATTCTGCTTCAAGTCTTAAGTAACTCAGGGTGAGGGTAGTATGGAAGTACCGGGTAACCCAAGGCAGCAGTGGAAAACAGTCGAATATGCCTACCAGAGAAATTCTCTCCCTACATAAAGATGCACCCTACTTTCCCTGGGCATACTAAAGGGAAAGAAGCATAATTTTATGGGCAATTTCACTCCCAGCTTCTTATAAAAGGAAAAGGTAATTTAGTTAGACATTTGTACAATTGTAGACTGTTAAATGGTAATGATCAAATTGGAATGCCTATAAAGATACTTAGCTCAGTGCCTGTCAGTAAATATTAACTATCATTATTCAAGAGACTAGTTGAAGATAACTGAGATGTCTGTATTTTTACAACATCATTTCTGCTAAATGGTTGGAATCGAAATAAAAATTCTACAAATGTCTGTAACTTCAAGTAATTTCTCTCTGCTTTTCTTATAGCCAACCCTTGTGGTTCAAATCTCTTCCTTTCTTGGAAATGTGTCCATGGCATTTTACCCCAGTAAATAAAATAAAATTGAGTCAGTTTTCAAATATTAAAAAAAAAGATCTGGCAGAGACTATGTTGTGTAACCATAGCTTGGAAGGCGAGGAGTGAAAAGAACAAGCTGGTTACATAAGGTGATGTGCAGAGGACACAGAACAGAAAGCCAGATGTTTGCAGGAGAAAGTTTTAAAGAAAAATGAAAGGAAAAAGGCACCACCAAAGCCTCATTATATTGTGTAAGTGGTAATCACTGCTATATATGAGGGATTCAAATATTTTCAGTAAATTTTCAAGGAGAATATTCATTAGTATTAATCAACATAATCACCCCTTGATCCAACACTTTAAAAAGGAAAATCTTTTCTTTTTTTTAATATTTTACTATACCACTGTGAGATACACAATTACAAAGATGTTCATAAGATGTTCATATTTGGGTTTCGGTCATACAGTGTTCCAGCACCCATCCCTTCACCAGTGCCCGTTTTCCACCACCAATGTCCCCAATTCCCTCCGCCTCCCATAGCCTGCCTCTATGGCAGGTTCTTTAGATCTTTCTCTTTCTCTCTCTTTCTCTTCTTTCCCTTACACATTGTGGATTACAATACATACATTAAGAGGTTTTCATGTGTATCTTTTTGCCTGTATTTAATACTCAGCTCTAGGTTGGTATTAGCACTTTCGAAAATTATTAGCACACTGTTCCCATCTCTGTCTTACCTAACCTCTGACTCCCACATGTTTGTGGTAGATTCCATCTTTGACAAGATCTCCTGATCCATGTTTCACCTGACCTTGGATATTGGTATCATAAAATGTACATATACATACACTTATGCCATGCAAATAAATGCAGTCATTCTATATCTGTCTTTTTCCTTCTGGCTAATTTTACTCAACATGATCCTCTCCATGCTCATCCACTTATAGGAAAATTTCATAACTTCACTTTTCCTAACAGCTGCATAGTATTCCATTGTGTAGATGTGCCAAAGTTTCTTTATTAAAAAGGAAAATCTTCAAGGCAATAAACTTTTCTGATCTTTTTAGTTATATAAGTATGGAGGTTGTGCATTAGAAGTGTGGGAGCACTTATGAGTCTGCTGTTATCTGAGTCTGCTGTTATCAATAGTCTCAAATTCCATGGAACTAAGTCATTGCCCCAGCTTCATTGATATTAAATTGAGTGCTGCATTGTTTTGCAAGCTAATCAATGCACAATCTAAGAGCCAAGTAGGGAGAAAACAACTCTATAGTTCGTTTAGCTGCTACACTAGCTGCTTGATGCCAATCATAAGAAAAATACCTTTGAATATGATAAATCTCTAAGGAATGTTGAAATCACTTTCCCAATCATGCTATGGTGAAATAACTGTCAAAATCTAAAAGTTAACTTTGCTTATTGAAATGTGGGGAATTTGAATTACGCAAACATGACCTTAAAGAGACCCAAGGGAAGATAAAAGTGTAATTCTGTCCATATTCAAGTAAAATCAAGAAGGCAACTTAAGAAGAAGAAGGAGAAGGAGAAAGAAGGAAAAAGAAAAAGTCCTACTCAGAAATGTTGTCAAAATTTATAAGTAATCTTTAAGTCTACTTTCCATCACAGACACTTCATCTTTTACATAGAAAAATTGGCCTGTGTAATGACTACCTGAACAGGTAATAGATGACTTTTCTCAGAAGTTATTCCTCCCTAGAAAAAGGTAAATTGATATTTTTGATAGATTAAAATGAATTATGGCTCCATACGAAATGGTTCATGAATGCTAACTTGGTAGCCCAAGTTTGATGCAGATGAAAGTCAGTACTTTATGAAACTTGGAGACTCTGAGTAAAAACATAATGCTTTACCTCTCAAGTAAGAATACCTTTACCACACCCAAAAGATTATGTCTAGACTGACTAGACAGTAGGTCAAAAGAATCATTTAAAATTTTAAGAAAATTCTGAAAATATTCAATGTAATATTGTTCATTTGAGTCAAGTTCTTATGGAGAGTTTCTCAAACGAAGAAAAAATTATCAACCTCTTTGCTACTCTTTGTTAAAATTTTTTTTATTTCATTATATGTTATAAAATAAGTACAATACTGCCATTACATGATGACTTCTGAAAATAATGCCTTCTACAGTGAGCCAATAACTACTACCATTCTTGCTTCCTCTAAGCAAGCACAGGTACATGAGTAGCACTAATTTTATCCTAAAGTTTTAAATTCTAAAGATTTAGAATCTCTCAAGTACACATGATTTAGTTTCAACTCTAAGTGAGAAATCCCACTTATTAAAAATGAATGAGCAGGGACCGGAGCGATAGTCCAGCGGGTAAGGCGTTTGCCTTGCACGCAGCCGGCCCATGCCAGCCAGGGTTCGATCCCGGCATCCCATATGGTCCCCCAAGCACCGCCCAGAGTAATTCCTGAGCGCAGAGCCAGGAGAAACCCCTGAGCATTGCTGGGTGTGACCCAAAAAACAAACAAAAAAAAAAGAATGAGAAAATGAAAGTCTTTTTACTCAAAATTAAATAATTCCACATGGCCGGAGAGAACACAGCAGAGAGGCATTTACCTTACATATAGTCCACACAGTTTCTATCCTAGCACCCCAAATGATCCCTTAGCTCCACAGGAGAAATCCCTGAGTGCAGAGCCAGGAGTAAGCTTTGAGGTATGGCCCCAAATTAAATATATATATATATATATACATATATATATATATATATATATTACATACACACATATATGTATGTATGTTTCTGCTCTTCTTCTTAGAAACAACTATATTTTAATATTTTAGCTAAGAATTTTTTTTCTAACTCCTATAGAATGTTAAGGTCAGAGAGTTGTATAAGTGAGGAGATTTGCAAGAGGCCAATCTTACATTTGATCCCAGGCACCCCATATGGTCCTCCAGCACCTCCAGGAGTGACTCCTGAGCACATAGTCAAGAGTAAGCCCTGAGCACCACTAGGTGTATCTACTGCTTCCTCAAAAATAATAAGATAGTAAATAAAACTTAGTGAAACTTTCTTGGAAAACAAATGAAATGATTCTACAAAAAGAAGGAACTTTCAACAGCTCTTCCTTGAGGATACTCAAATTTCTTTTTAAACCACCAAATGATTTAGCATTTCAAGTATTTAGGAACATTAAACATTAAAAGTTTCCAATAAAAGATCTACAGTACTCAGTGCTAGTGTCTAGTTATAACAGTAAAGATCCCAAAGCCAGAGCTTTCATTATCTGTATGATTCCTTTATGCACGTTTTAAGTAGTGTTTCCCATCTGGATAGTTGAATGAGAAATACAATACGTTCAGGTATATTAAGTCTAGCAGGAAAGGAGTTGCTAGTCTTACACACACAGAGACACACTCCTACCACCTCCACACATTAGTGAATGCCAGATAACTAACTGTTCTACAGAGTCTTAGCCTTGCCTCCCTTTTTTCTTCCCATCTCCCACAGTTTGAGAGACTGGAGCCAATTCATCCTTCACACAAGGCCAGTCTTAATCTGGGGGAGTAGCTAAATGTATAACAGCAAATTTACAAAATAAAGTCTTCTCCAAAGCTTGTAATATCACAAAGCTTTCATCTTGCACACAGTACAATCTAGGCAGTTGTTTTTGAACTATATTGAGAAAGATTGGACACTAAATGCAGCCCTAGGAGAAGTAGATGCTATCGGTTTATAAGCAACTGGTTTCCAGGAGCACAAACAATAGACTCCGAAATCCTGTCCTGGGCTAAGCCATTCTATTCCTGAGCACTTGTTGAGCAACTAGCATGTACAAGACACAGGCAGGAGCCCTGAAACTGGTTTCACAAACTTGATCACACTTCTGAATCTTCAGGTTTTAGTTTTCAAAAACATACACCTTTCTAATTGTTCTATAAAGTTAAACATTCTAAAATGCAAAGTGTGCCTCTCTCTGTTCTGTTAGTTTTATTTCTTTTATGCTGTGACCTTTCTTAGTTTTGAAAAATGAGTCTCTTGATTTAGCCAGGGCCTCAAGGCCATAACTGATTAGTCACTGTCAGAGTCATTATGATTCATTTATTCAGGGAAAACCATAACATTTTTTTGTCTTCAGAAGAGCTGTAGGAATGTCTAATAGAAAGACTTGAAGTAATGGTACTTTAAAACACCTTTACTAAACTTGATTCCTTGGGACAGAGGGAGTTCCTTACTGCACTTGAAGGTAAAAGTACTGTTTGGGGGCGAAGCAATAGCACAGCGGGTAGGGTGTTTGCCTTGCACGTGGCCGACCTGGGTTCTGATCCCCAGCATCCCAAATGGTCCCCCCAGCACCGTCGGGAGTAATTCCTGAGCGAAGAAGCCAGGAGTAACCCCTCAGCGTCACTGGGTGTGACCCAAAAAGCAAAAAAAAAAAAAAGTACTGTTTGTCAGGTATTGTTTTCCAAGTCTGCTTTCTTCTATAGTCCGGGCCCCGCTCTTTGAAACTTACATAAATAGACACCAGTGTAGTGGTCAGAATTACTGAAATGTGAAAAAAAGGGGAGTTAATAATTACAGGATACTAACATCTGGTAATAATATAAAGCTTGTGAGGGACCCAATGCACAGCATGGCAGTTATAGTTAAAAGTATAATACTTGAAAGCTATGAAGACAGCGGTCAGAACACACCATCATCAATGTTTTCACTACAAATAGAGAAATGGCAATGATGTAACATGATGGAGGAGTTATCTAATCCTTTGCAGTACTTATTTTTACAATATCCAAGTATACCATATGGACACATATGTACACATAAGTACACCTTAACTTGCACAGTATTGTATATCAATGATCTCTTAATAAAGCAAGATAATGTATTACTGATTAAACTAAATGAAAAATAAAAGGGAAAATTTTAAATACAATATATTTAAAAATACAGATTTTTTGTTTTTTTCTGTTAGAAGTACCATATCAGAAATTCCCCCAGAAGTTTATAATATAAAAGATTCTTTGTTTTTTCTGTTAGAAGTACCATATCAGAAATTCCCCGAAGTCTATAATATGGTCAGTTAGAGAACTGGAGCTGGAAACACCTTTTTGGTACAACTACTGAAATAACTAACCCGAGATCCCTCTTGCTACTCTTACACATTCTTCTTGCATTAAAATTCTCCAACAGTAAGACAGTCATGGGTTATCAAAACAGTGTTACATGTCGAACCAAGATCCATTTTTAAACAGTTTAAGGTATATCACAATACTCAGGTTAGTAATTATTTTTATTTGTGAATTAATTTGTGAATTATAAAATGTGAACTTAAAAATTATGACAAAATGGTGACTCCTTTTAAAATCTACATTTCATACATATCAATTATTCACAAACTCTTGGGAACTGAATGATTTGGGCAAGGATAGGAAATCTGAGGATACTTATGTACTGTTGGAAACCAACAATTTATATACGACTAATTCCCGTGCTGCTTTCCGGAATATGGACTTCACACTTTCTCTAAGTCTGCAAAGTTACTGCCTAGATTACATATATGCTTTCCTATCCGTGTCCTGCATCATTCATCTTTTACTTTGGAACATAATTGTAAAATTGAATGGTCTGCATTCAATGCAGACCATTCAATTGAATGGTCTTCTTGTTGCAATTTTAGCACCTTTCCCTCTCTTTTGCTCCCCAATGGAAAGTGAAAATTAACCACAAACTATCTGTTATAAATTTAAATGAGTCCCCTCTCAGCCTTACTTTCTTTCATATAGAAAGGAATTTCTTTGCTTCCCCCTTGGGTAAATGCCATTATTCTTTTCTAAAGTTTCTCTAGAAAGAACATATTAAATTTTTAGTTTATGCTATGAATGGTATCTAGTAATTCTTTTTTCTTAATAGAAATGAGGGAAAAAACAAGAGGAAATGGGTTTGTATAACAGGCAGAAAGATTGCAGCCAGACATAATGAAAAGTTTCCTAGTGGTCAGAACAATACAAAAATCAATGGGTCAGTGGGTGGAGATAGAGTGTGATGGGAAATCTCCCACTCTATATGTTTGCGGAAATAACCCAGATTCTTATCTGTCTGGAATTCTTTAGACATAAACCTCACAGGCAGGGAATGGACTTCAAGGCTTATAGAGCTGGTCCTTTGTTTCTGCAGGTTTCCCTTCAGTGACTTCAAGCAATCACTGGTGAACACTTGCTAGTTAGGCCATGCATAGATATATACAGATATTTTATTTCTTGTCATTTCTCCCTAAATAAAATAACATAACTACTTTCATTGCATTAGGTATCATAAAAATTCTAGAGTTAATTTAAAGTGTGTGGAATAATGTTTATAGGTTTTATCTTCAGATTCTGGTATCCTAAAGGGGTCTTGGAACATATCATTTTAGCTACACTGGGATAACCGTTGTGTTGGTCCTGCCTAGAATGACTGAAGCATTTCAGAGCAACATAAAATCCAGCTCTATAAGCTAAATCACATTCACAAGGTACTGCCTCACAGTTTTCAACATTAGTAATAGTGATATTTGAGGAAAACAATTCACAGTTGTGCAGCTGACCAATAAGGGTAACTTGATTTGACTTTGCAATAAGCCACATTAGAACTTTAGGAATAAAAATCTCATCACTGAATGAGGAGAAAATATGGTATTTCTTATAGATTTCTGAGGATAAGTGAAATGTACGAACAATACCTACACAGGAGCCAAGTATCAGAACCCTTTCCTTTCAAGTACCTCCGTTTTAAAGTCTTAGGCTTAAAAATACAAGTTTGTGAAA
The DNA here is from genome assembly GCA_021461705.1 of Cryptotis parvus. Classification (NCBI taxonomy): domain Eukaryota; kingdom Metazoa; phylum Chordata; class Mammalia; order Eulipotyphla; family Soricidae; genus Cryptotis; species Cryptotis parvus. The sequence goes on along the minus strand of JAJIBD010022892.1, from coordinate 197,641 downwards.
GGCATGGCTTTAAACTGAAGCAATAGGGTTGGTGAGATAGTACAGAAGGTAAGACACTGCCTTACATGTCATCCACCCAAGTTCAAGTCCAGGCACCACATATGACACGTCACCTGGGTGATCCCTGTGTGCAGAGCCAGAATTAAGCTTTTTTTTTTTTTTTGGCTTTTTTGGGCCACACCTGGTGATGTTCAGGGGTTTCTCCAGAATTAAGCTTTAAGTACCCTGGTTGTGATCCAAAAACTAAGTAAGCAAATTAATGAACCAAATCCTTTGTCATTTCTGAAACCACTAACATTTATTTATAAAGCTGCATGAAGCAATTCTTCACCCTGAATAATACCTTAGGTACTTTGCTTTTGTTTTGCTTTGTTGGTTTGGTTTTTAATCCAAGGAATAAAAAGCACTACAGGGTTTCTTTTTCCCTTACTGTAAATCTAAAAACTTCTGTTCTGCCTTACAATAGGACAGGTCAACAGGTGAATGCTTCTGTTCTCCTGATCAGTAAAAGGGGGTGGGGTGGAAGTATGGAGGAAACAAAATCAAATGTGTATCACCTCTCACTGAAAGGTAACTTATGAGGAGATATTTGGCTAGTTTAACAATCACCTCTCGTTTTCCTCAGATCTTTCCTTGCAACAATGATTTTGTTTTTTCTATTTCAGAAATGTGGTGCTGGGTTCTTCCGTGCCCACTCCGGAGAATGTTTGCCCTGTGACTGTAACGGGAATTCCAATGAGTGCTTGGACGGCTCTGGATTCTGTGTGGTATGTAGGGGGCACCTGTCACTTTTCACATAGTTAATTAGACCTTTGCACTGGGGAAGGGTATGCATAAAATGTTCTTCCTGGGACTTGGACTACCTAGGAGCAAACTGCTAGTCAAGCTCTCCTTTTATATCCATCTTTCACGCTAGATCTCCTGCGATAAGCTAATGCCAAGGCAGTACACAAGGAACCATCAGGTCGCCCCAATAGTACTCAGGGATATGCGATGTTGAGACTCAAGTCTCTAGTCTGCCTTCTTTTGAGCTCTTTCTTTTTTCTTAAATTTATTTATTTATTTAACCACTTATTTATTCATTCATTCATTCATTTCCTTTGAGCTCTCTTCGGGCCCCAAGGTACATGTGTACCTACCTTCACCCCCCCACCCCCAACCCCCCAGGCAGCTGGTTTCCTGCTGTAGACCCTTGGTGATGGGAGTGAAAATAATACACTGAGGGAGGCAATCATCCATCCAAATTCCTCTGTAACACTATAGTTAGCCATATGTTTGGCTTCATTTCACATAAACCAGGAGAATAAAACAGTTGTTTCATTGCCTGTTTTATAATATGATAGGTCTATAGATCAAAATTAGTTCCCCCAAAATGGTTTGAACCAAATTGCTGATAAAAATGAGAGCTTTGGCCTTGTGGGCTCTGTAAGTCCTTGATCAAGCCTCCAGAAGATTTTTGTTTTCTTTAACTGAAACGAATGCTCTTATACACAGTTGTTCAGTGATATATGAGAGACACTTAGAAAGAAATTGAGAAGCCTTGTAGTAAAAAACAAACAAAATAGCTACTTGCTATGTGAATGGACTGATGGCTTTGTGAATGTGTGTGCTGAAATTTATACCAGTAGTGGCTTTGGTGAAAGTCATAGAAAGTATTATTTTTAAAAGACAAGTTCCATTATCGTGTTTACCTTCATGAGTTTTTAGAAAGGACACAAAAGTTAGATTCTTTAAATTTTCATGAAGCCAAAATGATTTTCCTAAAGTTTAGGACTATTTCTGCATAAACTACAATGATATTTAATTCTATTTGCCTCAGTATTAGCATTATCGTCCCTAACAATCATTATTATTGTAAGTGGTCTCCAAGGTGTGAACCTGATGGTATTATTTTATGTGTGTGTTACATTAAGATGCAAATTCAAGTGGCTTCATTTATTTTTGACACAGTTACCTTGTAATTTTTCTAGGGACTAGTGAAGTCAATGGCGGGCCACAGACATTGCTATCTTTTGTTCAACCCTGGTGGTTCTGTCTTCCCCTCCCCCACCTTCTTAAATAACCATTACATCCAGGATGTCCTCTATAGCAGTGTAGGCACCCGCAGCTGCCAAAGTCTGCCCCTTTCTAATTCTTCCATCTCCGGTTTCCTGTTTTTAATCCCTATGACACATGAAAAGAAAATCCTGAGAATGCACTTGAACTATTAATGTACATCTTGGACAACATGACTAATTTAAAGACTCTTTGCTATTGGATTTCTTAAAATATTAAACAGTAGAGACTAGTAGATCTAATAGCTGCGGTTAGGAAGTAAATAGAAAACGGAAGGGCCATGGAGCTATCATAGGGACTAAGGCTTTTGCCATACCTGCCACGGACCCCAATTCAACCCCCTGTACCACCAGGACTGACCTCTGAGCACAGTGTCAGGAGTAGCCTTTAAAACCACTGGTCGCCCCCAAACAAAATAAAACAAAAAAATTTAATAAAATGAAAATCTAAGAATAGGAGAGGGGAAAGACCCTCCTGGGCCTACTGTGAGGCATGACAGGACAGTCACTCTCTTTGCACTGATGTCAGGACAGAGGGTGTGCTTCTGAGGAGACAGTTCTCGCAAGATTCCATCACAGTTGTTGAGTCACATTATTTCCTCTAAAAGAAAGTTGGAAGAAGACTTGTGTAAACATTTAATGCACACTCAGAGAACTTGAAAATTTTCCTGCAACTACTTCAACCCAAGTCAAAATATTAAACAACAGACTGATTTATTTTTAATTTTTGTTATTGAATCACTGTGAGAGGCACAGTTACAGAGTTGTTCATTTTGGGTTTCAGGCATACGCCCAACATCCAATGCCCATCAGTGTTCATTTCCCAATGGGCAACGTCCAACGCCCAGCAGTGTTCATTTCCCACCACCAATATCCCCAGTTTCCGCAGGCACTTTCCCTTTCTCTCTCTCTCTCACTTTCTCTCTCACTCTCTCTCTCTCTCCACCTTTCCCCACCTTTTGAGCATTATAGGTTGCAACACAGATACTGAGAGGTTATCACGTTCATTCCTTTACCTTTTTCAGCACACAGTTCTTATCCAAAATTATCATTTTCAGCTACCTTTGAACAGACTTATTTTTATGGAACCAAGCTATTTGACAGTACAATGACAAAATTATCCTGCAGACTTAGATTTAAATCAATAAAGCATACAGCTTCTTTCACAGAGGAGACACTAACCCTACAGATGCAGAAAAGTGATTTTGTTGATGAAATCCAACCTGCAGTAGATGTCTTTCCAAATGTCCACCAAGCATTTTAACAGAAGTCTCACCTTTTGGGTAGTGCTTCGATAACTAAGTCAGTTTTTAAGTCCAGTGGGCATGGAAAACTATAGAAGACAAAAGTATTTAAGGGAAGAAACAGGTACATATAATGAGTGGCATAAATGCCTGGTCACTGAAATTCCAAATTTCATGCCAGATCCGAATTCAGAGAACCTAGAAGAAATCATGACTAAGAAGAATGTAGAGGCTTTGCCATTAGTTGCAAACTAGGAGCCCCTTGATGGCAACAAAAGCACTACAGAAAGTCTGCACTGGTTTTCTGTGGTATGGAACCTGGCAAATTAATATTTGCCTATTAATTTCCTTTATCCATTTAAAAAGTAAACAGCATTTCATTGTTTGGCGTTTTGTTTCTGGGCCACATCGAGTGATGCTCGGGCATCATTCCTGATCATTGGGCAAATATATTGTCACTTGCAATCTCATTAAATCAAACCCATCTTTTCTGCACTCAGGAATCACTCCCTGTTGGTGCTCAAGGGACTATTTTGTGCCGTTTCTAAAAACTCATGAAAGGGATGGAACCCTGGTGGGCCACACACAAAGCAAATGCCATGGGGGCCAGAGCGATAGTCCAGTGGGTAGGGCGTTTGCCTTGCACGCTGGCCGGCCCATGCCGGCCCGGGTTCGATCCCCGTCATCCCATATGGTCCCCTGAGCAACGCCAGGAGTAATTCCTGAGTGCAGAGCCAGGAGAAACCCCTGAGCATCGCCGGGTGTGACCCAAAAAGCAAAAAAAAAAAAAAAAGCAAATGCCATGCCCACTACACTATAGCTCAGTTCCCAACAAGCAAACTTGCTTGTTGGGATATACTGAAGGTTAATAAATTTTCTATTACCCTTAAAGCCTAATTAAAACCCCATTCAGGAAAGCAAATTTTTGAGCACTATGTTCTAGCTACAATTTTAAGGTTACCCAATGCTAGACTAAAATGTTTTCTACCCAAGACCATTCAGGGAATTTTGATCCACATGAAAATTCTAGAAATTCTCAGATATCACAATTCTAGGCTACACAGTTGTAGGTTGAAATGTTTGCTACCCAATTCCATTAAAAGGAAATTTTGGTCCTGTATATGAAGAATTCTCAGCTACTATCTGGGTTTCCTGCAACATAACTCAATTCTGACAGCCTCCCTGAATACCTCATCAGATCCCTCAGGTTAGGAGCTTAGTTCCACAAAGTCTGTCCTCCTCCTCTGCTTCAGACAGCAATGGCAAGCCCCGACTGTCCTTGTGCTTCTGATCAATAAGATCTTTGACTGTGGATCTAAGGTTCCAACAACCTCTCCTTGAGCTTAATTAATTTTCAATAATTTACAAAACTCAGTCATCCTTGTTTCTCATAAAACACATAACTCAGAAATAGTAAGATGGAGGCAAATTATAGAGTATGGCAAGGAGAAAAAGTTCAAAGTACCCATGTTCTCTCCAGGCCAACCACACTCCCAATTCATTCCTCCATGCATTAACTAGGCTGTTCTCCGAAACTTGGACCTTTGAGGTTTTATGGAATTGTCATTAAAGAGGCATGTCTGATTAAGTTATTGTGCATTAGCGAATGATTCTACCTACAGTTTTCTCTCTTCCTCAGAACTCAGGGGAAATGGAACCTAAAGTTCTGATTTTCCAACCAAGATGGCTGGTTTTTCTGACAACTAGTCCACCATCCTAAGATCAGACTTCAAAGTTACATTAACAAGATAAAACTCCTTCAAGCTATCATCTTTTAGGAAACTTCAAGGGTTCTGGAGTTCTGTATCAAAAAAGGGCCAAAATTCAAAACGACATACTTTTAATTATATCGGCTCTAGGCTATCTGGGTTCCACTGCAAAGCTGAAAGACTGTTGGCATTTTTCATTTGAAAATGTTTGTGGAATTATTGACACTGAAGTTGAAGATAAGAGAACTCTGGGGATTTTCCAGACCACCTGAAGAAACTTCTATCTGCTCAGTGACAGTGAAACAAAAAACTGAAAAGATTTTAGAACCTGGGCCAGCATTTTAGAAAAAAAAATTCTGAATATGAATAAAAAAATTATATTTAAACCTATTAAAAGAACTGTTAAAATATTAAATCTAGCAAGAAAACCTTCAAGTTACTGTGACTTTACATCTAATTGGTAGAAGCATGAATAGAATTTTATTTCCTTCTTTTCACTTAGTACATACCTGACCACGTTTTCTGCCACTGCCTGTAGTAATTTTATAATTAAAAAGATATTGATATTCCAATGGACTTCTAGTTCACCCTAAGTACTGCAAAAGGGGAAGTAATCTAATATACTGAAGGTTAATGAATTTTTTATTACTCTTAAAGCCTAATTAAAACCCCATTCAGGAAAGCAAAGATATTACATTTCCTAATTGCTGCAGACACTGGCATTTTTCTCAGGTTAGCCTCTGAATAACTAAGCACATGTGATTGATAAACCTACACACATGCTAGTTGTCCAAGAGCAAGAAAAAAAATTAATTACAGAGGTTTTGTTTTCCTGTTTTACTTGCAATTACAAAACTGGTATCTAGATCAGATCAGTAATTCTTAAATTAAAGTCTGAACATTTTGAGTCAAAGAGAAAAGGAGTTCAATAGATTAGAGCACACACTTTGCATACAGGAAACCCAGGTTACATCCCAGCACTATATGGTTCTCCACACACTGCTGGAAGTGACCTTGAGCACAGAGCTGAAAGTAACTTCTGAATGCCACCAGATGTGGTCCAAAAGCAAACATATTTTAACAGTTTTCAAAGCTGTTTCAAACTTGAAAATAAAAAAATAAAATAAAGCAAACATGTTTTAACAGTTTTCAAAGCTGTTTCAAACTTGAAAATAATATACATGAATATATTATTTATTTATATGTATTTATATATGTGTATTCAGATATATGTATAGTAAATAGTGATTGATGTGATTCCATACTAATTAAAGTTTTGAAACAAAGTCATAACATTTAAAAAAAATTTTTTTTTTAATTTTTGCTTTTTTGGGTAACACCCAGCAATGCTCAGGGGTTTCTCCTGACTCTGCACTCAGGAATTACTCCTGGCAGTGCTCAGGGGACCATATGGGATGCTGGGGATCGAACCCAGGTCAGCACAGGCCAGCCAAGTGCAAGGCAAGCGCCCTACCCGCTGGGCTATCGCTCCGGCCCCATTTTTTAAAAAATATTTTATTATACCACCGTGAGATATACAGTTGCAAAGATGTTCATAAGATGTTCCTATTTGGGTTTTGGTCATACATTGTTCCAGCACCCATCCCTCCACCAGTCCTCATTTCCCATCACCAATGTCCCCGATTCCCTCCCCCTCCCCAGCCTGCCTCTGTGGCAGGTGTCATAACTATTTTGTGTCCAAAATTTCTAAGAATGAATATGTCAGTGACATCCTCTGTTGCTTTGTATCCCCACTGTGAAAAACAAATGACAGGAGCTCAATGCAGACAGTAAGTTCTTTATACGTTGTCAGTACTTCCACCACTCCTGAATGTGGTGCTCCTCTGTTCCCCACCCTGATTGACGTCAGTGTTCTCATGTCAAACTCCACGATCAGATGTTCCAGATGTTTTATCAGTGTCCCTCTCACCCTCTCCAACCTTTAATGGGACACCAAACCCTGGCATTTCAATCAAGCCTCTTTTCCCTCTCCCCTCACACTGTCTTTATTCACCTGGGTTTTCTCCAGGTCACTGCCAGGTTCCCAGCTACTCGTCCTGCTGGACACTCTCCTTCCTCATTCTGTCTTCCACACTAGCAAGGGAAATTTTTGTTAATATTTTATTATAACCACCGTGAGATAAACAATTACAAAGATGTTCAAGTTTGGGTTTTGGCCATACAGTGTTCCAGCACCCATTCCTCCACCAGTGCCCATTTCCCACCTCAATGTCCCCACTTCCCTCCCCCTCCCTAGCCTGCCTCTATGGCAGGTTCTTTATCTCTTTTCTCTCTTTCTCTTTCTCTCTTTCTCTCTTCCTTCCCTTATATATTGTGGATTATAATAGATAGACAGAGACTTAGAAATTATCATGTATATCTTTTGCCTGTATTTAATGCTCATTTCTAGGTGGGTAATAGCACTTTTGACAATTATTAGTACACTGTTCCCTTCTCAGAGATTATGTTACTTAACCTCTGACTCCCACACGTTTGTGGTAATTTCCACCTTTGACAAGACCTCCTGATCCACGTTTTGCCTGACCTTGGATATTGTATCATTATATATATATATATATATATATATATATATATATATATATATATATATATATATGTCGTGCAAATAAATGCAGTCATTCTATATCTGTCTTTTTTCCTTCTGGCTAATTTCACTCAACATGATCCTCTCCATGTCCATCCATTTATAGGCAAATTTCATGACTTCATTTTTCCTAACAGCTGCATAGTATTCCATTGTGTAGATGTATCACAGTTTCTTTATCCAGTCATCAATTCTTGGGCACTCTGGTTGCTTCCAGATTCTGGCTATTGTGAATAGTGCTGCTATGAACATAAAAGTGGGATTGGTGTTTCCGCTGTGTTTTTGGCTTCCCAGGGTATATTCCCAGGAGTGGCATGGCTGGGTCAAATGGGAGCTCAATTTCTAGTCTTTGGAGGAATGTCCATATTGTTCGAATTTTTTTTTAAATTAAGACCTAATCATAGCGATGCAATTCTCCAAGAGTTGCTATTCTAGCCTCATTGACTGAGTTTCACCCCGACTCCTGAACAGACTGTCCTTTTTACAGTATAAGAGGTTCTTTTGTCCTCAGCATGGAAATGATTGCTTATAATTCAAACCCTTCTACTGAGACTATAACACCTACACGGTAAAGCCTGGCAAGCTACCGTGTTTTATTTACTTTTTATGCCAAAGACTAGTAACTATTATGGACCTCGATTCCATAACCTGAAGAATGGTTTCGGGCTCCTCCTGTCCCTGTAGCAAGTAGATGCCCTTGGGTTGCACTTGCTTGTGACAGGTCTAATGGAGATGTTACTAGTGCCCACTCGAGCAAATCGATGAACAATGGGAAGACAGTGACACAGTGATACAGTGATAATTCAAACCCTAATGCCAGCCCCCCACTTTTATAGAGTTTTCTTCAGCTTTTCCAAGAAGAACTAGAAGCTGCTTTCCCTCATCTTTGTCTGACCAGGTGTTTGCTTTATACATTCATCAGTCATGACATAGCTACACTCTATTATGCTTTGCCTATTTCTTTCACAAGGTGATGTCAAAGGCAAGAATAAGCCTTCTAAATTTTAGTAATAACACATTTCTTAGCAATGACCTGAATTTAATCCAAGTTTGTTAAGGGAATGAAAGAATTGGCTAATAAGATCATAACAAAACTTAAATTTGATCACAATTAAGTCTAGCTCCACTCTTTTAAGGCTCGAGATCCTTGATTCTCAAAGCATAGACTAGACATGTAACACAGACAATACCTGGAAGCTTATAGAAATGTTCCTAGATGTGCTTAGTCAGAACCTGCCTTGTTATTGCCAGACCTTATCCCAGACGTCCTTAGTCAGAACCTGCCTTCCACCAAGGCATTTGTGTACACAGCACTTCTCAAACGTTTTAATATCCTCACCGTCATATATTGCAAGAATTATTCTAGTTACCTAAGAGCTTTTATGTGAATTATATCTAATCCATATTTGCTACATGTGAAATTTCTATTTTAAAATGTTAATGGATTTGTATTAATTTATTTGAAAATAGCTATAATCCCACCTTAGGGTAAAATAATATTTTATAAACTATTTAACATATATTGTTGGTGAAAGTAAATGTGTATGATTTTCCTAGGCAGCTGCATTTCATATTTGCTTCTACCTCTACATAATAGATCATGTCACTGACTTCAAGAACACGCCTTCTTACACACTCAAGAAAATCAGAGTAAGAAAGATGATGAAATCTTGGTATTATGGAAACAGTTCCACCTGTTTCCATAACAGTTGTAGTATACCTCACTGGATGCACTTTTTTAATTAATTAATTTTTTAATTGAATCCAGTGAGATAAACAGTTACAAAGCTGCTCATGGTTAGATTTAAGTCATCTATGTTTCAACACCTGTCCCTTCACCAGTGTACATTTCCCACCACCAATGTCCCCAGTTTCCCTCCTTCATGACCCACTGGCTCCATCTCTATAGCGGCACTTTTCCTCTCTCTCTCTCTCTCGATTTCTCTCTCTCTCTCTTTTCTCTCTCTCTCCTCTATCTCACGCTCACTTGCTCTCTAGCTCTCTTTCTTTTTGGGCGTTATGAGGTATATTCCTTTACTTACTATCAACATTCAGTTCCTGTCCAAAGTGATCATTTTCAACTATTATTGTCATAATGGTCCCTTCTCTATCCTAACTGCCCTTTTCGCCCCCTACCCCCACCCCCACTTGTGGTATGCTTCCAAACATTGACCAGACCTCTTGGCCTCTGTTTTCCCTGACCTTGGATATAAGCCTTTTACTGCCTTTTTGTTTTAAATATTCCACAAGTGAATACAGTCATTCTATATCTATCCCTCTCCTTCTGACTCATTTCACTCAGCATATTACTTTCCATGTCCAACCTGGAAGCACTTTGAAAAGCATAGTCTAGTCAACTGGACTCTAGCATTGTATGAAGCATGTGACAAACCATGTGACAAAACGCCTGATTCTTTTAGGTCATCTTCCTCCATTTTGCTGGTGCTCTGGCTAAGTCAGCAAGAGATATCTCTCATTGTGAAGGAGATACATCCAGACCTAACTGTCCTTTCTAGATTGTTTGAGTATCGCTTTCTTACCCACCAGAAATTCAAAGTGCTTTTTTAATTTTTATGAGCGTCATTTTCATTTAAAAAAATATGTAGTTGACCCAGAAAAAGCGAATAGGATATGTCACTTTCCTTTCATATAGATGACCCCAGCTTGTTTCCCTGAGTACCCCCAAGAGTGATTTCATCACATAGCTAGGAATAAGCACTGAACACCTAATTATTAATTAATTAATTGATAAGTTAATTAACTAAACTATTGGCCAGGAGATACTACTAGGGCCAGTTAGGCACATGCCTAGCATATACTAAACCCACTTAATTCTCAGCATCAAATGTTTTCTTGAACTTTCTTGGTTGGAGGTCCCAGAGCTGCTAGGGTGACCTAGGAACCCTCACCACCACAGCCAGAGCAGCATAACGTCCTCTGGCTCTTGCATTGAACTGATGCTTGATTGGCCAAGAATGGCTGGTTGGGGGCCCCCAGGCCTATTGAGCACTGCTCAACCCCAATTAAATAAACTATTCATCAAAACATATATTGTTTTGCTTGTTTTCTGCTTTTTAATGGAATAATTTGAAGATAAGGGGATATTTGCACCTCAAAAAAAGAAGAACCCATCCAGGCCATGCATTCTAAATCATCAATTTACACATAAAGGGTAGAAAGTGCCTTGTCCTAAGTCAATCTGCTAGAAAATGGAATGATAAGAGATCTTTTATCCCTGCCTCCAGCGTTCTCTGATCATTCCCAAGAAAGTGCATACATGTCTTTGAGGGAACTTCCTAGCAGACCATTAATAGTCTCTTCAGGAATGAGGAAAGACTGAATATCTAAAATTGGACCTGCTTTCTTATGCACAGATGGAGTTCATCTGTCCAACAAAGACTCAGACAAATTTGACCCTGTCTGTACTCAGCACTGGGAGATTGTTTATGACAGATTCCTTTTACTTAAACAAGTCTCATTGGTTTTCTCCAGGATAAGATATTGCCATTGATTTAGACTTGACTTTGGTTATATTTTCTTTTCTTTTCATGTCTCTATTGAATCACAGTGAGATTCATAGTTACAAAATTGTTCACGATTGGATTTTATTGATGTTCCAACACCTGCCCCTTCAATTTCCCACCACCAATGTCCCCAGTCTCCTTCCCACCCCTTCCACTTCCCTTTATTTGTACCAGTCACTAATTCATTCTTTTCCACTGTTCCCTGTTTCTTTCCTAACAAACACCTACTGAAGTCTGACTTAGAGCAAGAAACAATATGAACTCTCAGGCACTCTCAACTAACCCCATCTTTTATTCTGCTGACATAATTCTATTCCAGAGCCAGAGATATCTTAACAAGTACCCAAAGAGAATTCAACCTATGTAGCTCTGTGCTCTCATTAGGACTACTCCCTTTTGACTAATGTGGTATACTTAACCTGATGTCCCAGCTGGTCATAAAATTACTTCATACCTTCTAATGATGTGATTTTGTGACTAGTTTGGGAAGCCTCCCAAGCAGTGCTCAGTGGACATTCCTGGCTATACTGGCCAGCCAGACTGGACAGTTCAAGGCAGGGTCATTCTGGGATGAGGAGGGTCTCCTGGGGCTGCATCCATTAGTGGGGTGGGGGTGAGCATTTGGCATGCTGTGTTGGAGGTCAAATCCAGGTCTCTAACCATTGAGTTTTCTCCTGGCTGTATCTTATAACTCCTTAGGGAAAGGGATTTTTCCTATGACACATTAGAGAAGCAGTATAATTTGAGAATTGTCAACCCCGTAGCTGAAAATTTGAATCACACTTTTGCCAACTGGTATCTGTGTGACCTTGGGTAGTTTACTGTACCACCATAGTAACTTATTTGTGAACTACTGTGATCATTCAATTGTTTAATCCACTTTCCATCTTTAGAGCAGGACCTCACTACTCTTTCATTTTGAACCTCAACCCACAACATAATGAAAAAATGAAGCACTCAAATTCAGTTTACTACTTTTCCACCTTGCCTTCCACCTTACCCCAAACTTCCTTCACAGACCACTGTTTCAAACAAGCTGTATTTGTGAAGAATTTTGTGCACAAGTGTTGCTAAGGGAATCGCTCAATCGGGATGATGGCTTACAAAATTAATAAGTATAAAATGAAACAGTGCAATTCTTTTTTAAAATATTTTATTATACCACCATGAGATATACAACTACAAAGATGTTCATAAAATGTTTATATTTGGGTTTTGATCATACAGTGTTCCAGCACCCATTCCTCCACCAGTGCCCATTTCCCACCACCAATGTCCCTGATTCCCTCCCCGCTCCCCTAGCCTGCCTCTATGGCAGGTTCTTTATTTCTTTCTTTCTCTCTCTCTCTCTCTCTTTCTCTTTTCCTTCTCTTCCACATTGTAGATTACAATACATACATTAAGAGGTTGTCATGTGTATCTTTTTGAAACAGTGCAATTCTTTACTAAAAACTTTAATTTCACTAAAAATCCTAATAAATTTTTCATTAAAACCTCATTTTTATAGTATGGGAGTGTAAAGATTAAAACATCATAGTGTAAGCAGCATTCCTTTGTACAATCCAGTCCAGTTCAGTTGGAGAAAACTCAGTAAACTAGCATAACTGCATCTCACATCATACATCAACTCTGATAATACATCAGTCCATTAGGAGCTAGAGAGATAGCGCAACAGGTTGAGCATGTGTTTTGCATGCAGGAAGCCTGGGTTCTAGTCCCAGCACCACTTGCCCTCCACTCCTTCTTAACACCACAGGGAAAGTAACCCCAAGCACAGAGTGAGGAATAACCCCTGGCATGCCAGGTGTGCAACCCATCAAAAAAATGGCAAAAATTAATACACATGGAAATTAGATCAAAAACATCAGAAGGAGAAAGCAATACCAGAAAAGTTTACTTATATGTGGGATATAATGAAACAAAGAAAGAGAAGAGACAAAACCATGATAAAGCAAACTCAGATTCTGACCAAGAAATGAGGTTATCAGAGGGGGAGGAAAGTGTGGAAGGAATCCAATGATGTGTGGTCGGGGGTGTTGATGTTTGGGTGCTAGATGTAGTATGCTAACATATATTTGAAGAGGTGAGAACCTGTAAACATATGGTGCTATACACCAAAACAAATGAATAAAAAGAAACAAATGAATAGAGGGAGCTTCCATATTGGACTCACCTCATAGTGATGAAAAGCAGTACAGGGGAGGGCCTGGGGAGACTCGCAGGCCTGGGGGAGATCCTTTACCTGCGGAGGTAAAGGATCATGATGTGGGTTGTGGGAGGAGAGAAGAATCAGGAAGAAGGACCCCAGAGAGTTAAACCTGCAGGTCTGAAGGCCAGGACAGATGCTAAAAAGCATCTAAAAGACAAAAAGAATCAGCCTGTTTTATGCTTTTACTCCCTGTTAGACTTATCACAAGTGGAAATATGCTGCATCCTGATTATATCTTACTATATAAGACACTACTAGTAAAGTGTTCTATTTTTTAGCAAGATAGTTTTTAAATGAACTTTGAAATATGTGAAGGGAGACAAAGAGAGAAAGTATATGTTTAAGGGAAAACAGACTTGAAGAGCAAACCAGTAGCGAATCTTTTCTTTTTAATGGAGGTTGGTCCCAAGCAGGAATAAGGGATCCAAAGGTTACTCTCTTGGTGATACTCAGTCAACCAGGACAAGATGGGTCAATGCTCGGGCCTGGCAGTGCCACCAGGATACTTAAGAGTATCCTGTATATAATACCTGGGGTCATATTCACAGAGGACTTGCACCCTAGATGCCTGAACTCTCTCCCCAGATCCATATGCAGTTGTTCATGATCTATCCTCTACTTGGTTGATTCAGTCTTTTGTTCCTTTAAGCACACTAATTTTTTAAATTGTTCCTGTTATCATATGAATGAGTACAGAGAGAGGTGCAATTTTTTTTCTCTATTTCATATTTATGCCAATTTGGTAAAATGCTTCTAAAACAAAGTCTAATCATTCTGTTTACCATTTTGAACTGAAATGAGTAACTAATAAATAATCCTTTATGCACACACACTCTTAAAGAGAGGTCCCAGCTACTAGCTCACACACAGACACACACACACACACAAATCACACACACAAGTCCACAGTGGAGTCAACTGCCATTGTCTGAGCTTTCTAGCATTGAATGAGAACAAGGTGGTACTTCTGTATTGACAGTACCATGAATATCATCAGTTTAGTCAAACCTTCCACCTTCATTCCCTGAAGGAATTTTTTCCCCCAGATTTACTGTCATTAACATTTCTTTAAAGCCCTTGTGAATTTTCTCTCTTTGTCTTGTAGCACTGCCAGCAGAACACAACAGGAGAGCACTGTGAAAGATGCCTGGATGGCTTTATCGGAGATTCCATCAGCGGTGTGCCTCGGTTTTGCCAGCCCTGCCCTGCCCACTGCCCCACGTGGCCAAGTAAGTCCTGATGAAGGGTGGTCTCTTCTTTTTTAAATTTTTATTATACCACTGTGAGATATACAATTACAAGGATGTTCATAATTGGGTCTCTGTGTTCCAGCACTCAGCCTTCCACCAGTGCTCCACTCCCACCACCAATGCCCAAACACACCCTCCCACCCGCACCTGCCCCTATAGCAGGTACCTTCTCTCTCTCACTTTCTCTCTGTCTCTCTCTCTATTTCTCTCTTTCTCTCTGTATTTCTCTCTCTTCTCTTACACTTTGTGGCTTGCCCTACTGATATTAGCAGTTTATGATATAAGTCTCTATGTGTATATTCAATATTGAGTTCTAGTGTGACATTATAATTCCTCATCAACCTTCCCAGTTTGTTGCAACTACAATGATTATTACAGTGTCAAAATGTGAAAGATCCTGGGAAGGACCTGGTCGGAACCTCTGTTATTGTCCAAGTCTGTCACATGACCACAGAGCAGAGCTCGACGGTACACCTGTGGGTCTGGTCTGTCTCTCTTGTGTGGCTTTGCTGGCTGTGGAAGCTGCAAGCCCACAGCTCGCCCACTGACATGGAGGTGGAGGAATGGGAAGAAATCCCCCTCCAAATCCGGCCAGCGTGGCCACCCTGCATGTGTCTGCGAACCTAGGAGCTATGTTGGATTCGGCAAGGAGCTGAGCCATTTAAGGGGAGGTATTTTTGTGCTGGTGTTCCTCTACTTGTTTTTTCTTCAATCCCAAAGTCTACTCCAGATTTTCCCACAGTGAAAACTGAGTACTCCATATGAAAGAAGATAGAAAAAGGTATATAGAAGATCTCTGACCTACATAGAGGGAACTTTAAGCACTTGCCATATAGGGGATGTATCACTGTCTTCCCGTTCATCATCGATTTGCTCGAGTGGGCACCAGTAACATCTCCATATGACCTGTCTCATGCAAGTAGAGCCCCAGGACACCTGCTTGCTCCAGGAACATAAAGAGCCTCAAACCATTCCATCAGGTCAGGGGAATGAGGTCTATAATTGTTACTGGTATCTGGCATATCAAATACAACATGGGTAGCTTGCCAGGCTCTGCCGTGTGGGTAGCATACTCTTGTAGTCATCTCAAAATCCAGCATTTATTGATGAACCGTGCGGCTACAATGGCGCGCGAGCGGGCTGTGATAGGCTGGTCTGCTGGGTGGAGTTCTGATGAGGGGGAAGTCCAGATGTGGAAAATGGAGGTCCTCATGGAGTGGGGGTCATCTGGCTTGTTGTGAGGCTCTGCTGGGGTGGTGGGCCAGAGCTAGAACTTGCCATCCCTCCCGGGCACCTCATGAGTGGCTGGGCACAGTGAGAGCCAATAGCAGCTCTGCCCCATGTCTGTGTCTGGATCAGCATACCTGGGCCGGATTAAAAAAAGACTGCAGCAGGGTGGATCTCGATGAGCCGGGCTGTGATAGGCTGGTCTGCTGGGTGTGGAGTTCTGACGAGGGGAAAGTCCGGATGTGGAAAATGGAGGTCCTCATGGAGTGGGGGTTGTCTGGCTTGTTGTGAGGCTCTGCTGGGCCGGATTAAAAAAGACTGCAGCAGGATGGATCTTGATGAGCCGGGCTGTGATAGGCTGGTCTGCTGGGTGGAGTTCTGATGAGGGGGAAGTCCGGATGTGGAAAATGGAGGTCCTCATGGAGTGGGGGGTCATCTGGCTTGTTGTGAGGCTCTGCTGGGGTGGCGGGCCAGGGCTAGAATTTGCCATCCCTCCCTGACGCCTCATGAGCGTCTGGGCACAGTGAGAGCCAGTAGCAGCTCTGCCCCCATGTCTGTCTCTCATAGGGGATGGCTATTACCAAAATATCTGAGTGCATCATAAGATCAGTGAAGTTTCCCAGAATTTGTAAGTATAGTCTTTTTTTTATTACTTCTTAATCTTAAAGATCATGACTAATGATACCAAGATACTTGTTATAACCCAGTATTTTTAGTAGTAATGTTTCTTCTACAGAAAGTTTCCCTAATGTGCCAGTCAAATATCACAATTAGAACACAGATACACAGATTCATGTTTTAGTTCAGTTTTAGTTCAATTTTGTTTTAGCTCTTAGAGAACTTCCATGGAAACAATTTGTCACCTCTGTTTTTATCTGAGAGAAATGCTAAAAAAAGAATAGCCATACAACTTAATGTAAATAATAGGATGCTTTCCTGCTATGAATGTCTACAAATTCAGCTTATTATTTTATTGATTTTAGAATGACAAGAAATTAGTTAAATTGATGTGGTAGTGCTTGGTTTTCCAGATATCAGCCATTTTTCTAATTCTCTGATAGCTAGTTGTCCTATGGTACTTCAATTGATATGTCCGTCAGCAATTCAATTCTGATGTTAGTTACCCGTATCAAAAACAGATTCTACAGATCTGAGCCTCCTGGGCTCGTACTACTTTGGACATCAATTCAAATGTAAGTTCCCAGGATACACAGATTTCTGCCCAGCTAACTAAATCATTAGGGAGTCTCTGTACAGTTCCTCAAATCTAATAATTACCTGGAGTAGCTCTTAGAACTCAGCAATGCATTTAAATTGCAATTTCAATATAATTTTTTTTTGACTCAGGAAACACCACATAGAAAAAATACCTAGGTAGAGGAATGGATGTGGGAACACTGAACAACTAAAGCCCAATCATCAACAGCTTTGTAATGGTCTATTGTGTGGTGATTCAACAAAAAATTAAAAAAAAAAATAATGAAATACACACATATACACACACACAAAAAAAATTTGGATAGGTTAAGGGATGGAATAGGAGATGGGAGGTTGTAGAAGAGCCATTGTTCTCCAGGTGCTTCTCCAGTTTGGCAAATCCGTGACACCAATCTGGAAGCTCCCAAAGCTTATAGTTGAAGAGTTCGTATGGCAGTGTTATTGCACATGAATGTGTGATTAAATCGCGGTGATCAAATCGCAGTGATCAAGCTTAATCTGCAGCCTCTTTCCCCTCCTCTGAAGTTGGGGAAAGGATGGGGTTCAAAGTTTCCTATCTGTAATCAGTCCTTGGGCTGCTTCCTCTAACTAATTAGTCTCTGTTTTTTTAAGTTTTCCTTCTGGGGACCCATCAAGAGTCACCTCATTAGCATAAACTCAGGTCAGTTTAAAAGAAACTCATTGTGAATAACAAAAAGACAGTTTTATCCCTCAGGAAATTCCAAGGATTTTAGGAAACTGTCAAGAGCCAGGAATAAAAGCTAAATACAAATATTTAATTATTAAACCCAGTGAGTAATGATGAAATGGAAGAGAAATGAACTTTGGTTCAAATCCCTGTTTGGGCACTTACTAGCTATGTAATGTCAACAGGATGCCTTCTCCCTATTACTACTCTCTTACTCGCCACAGGATTTGGGCTCAAGGAAGCTAGGTTGAGATCTTGACTTCACTTATTTTTTTCCTTTATCTGTTTTGCAGGATCTCAGTTGTTTTGGGATCTCAGTTTTTTCACCCTAGAAAGTCAAAGTTGGTGTTTAAGAATAGATTAGTGGGGCCAGAGCTATAGCACAGCGGGTAGGTCATTTGCCTTACACGCAGCCGACCTGGCGTTCTAACCCCATTATCCCACTTGGTTCCCCTAGCTCCGCCAGAGGTAATTCCTGAGCGAAGACCCAGGAGTAACCCCTGAGCATTGCTGGGTGTGACCCAAAAAGCAAAAAAAAGAATAAACTAGTGAGTGTGGAAAATTGGGGTCTGTAACATACACCTGCAAAGGGGATATATGGCAATTGTTGGCTTTAATCAAACAGACTCTTCAGTTTTTCTGAGGCTTCTCATTTGTGTCAGCACTGTCATTGGATGTGATATTAATACTGTTGAAAATTAAATCAGGTATTTTCCACATAGGAGAAGCCTGCATTTTCTCATAATCATGTGTTGTTCTGGTTCTCTCTCCTCGCTCTGCTCTCAACATTTTTTGATAAAAACATTTTTGCTCCAAAAAATGAAAGAAAGATTAAATTGAATAGTGTATGTTAGCTAAAATAAACTTAACCAGTGCCGTGGATAAAAAGAGAACTTCCCTTTCCAAAGATTAAAGTTTAGGGATCCCCATAAAATACATAGTAGATCTATCACATTAGAATCTATTAGCCAAAAGAGAATGGAGGAATATAGTACAAAAAGTCAATGAAATGCTCAACTCATCAAGAATACACTATCCAGGCAACAGCTTAGGAAATTCATAGCCTTGAAACCAGTATTACAAGAAGCATTAAAGGAGCTTCTTAAACAAGAAGACAAACTTCTTACCACTTTGCCACTGAGTATGGCATTCATTCATGGCACTTATGGTTGTCCTCTACAAGAAATAAAAAAAAGGGACTAGAAAGATAGTACAGCAGGTAGGGATTTGCCTTGCATGTAGCCAGTCTGGGTTCTATCCCCAGGACCCCCCTTTAGCCCTCTGAACCTGCCAGGAGCAGTCCCTGAGCACAGAAGCAGCAGTAAGCCCAAGCACTACCAATTGTCACCCAAAATAGAAAAAAATATTTTAAATATCCCTAGCTTCATAAGAGATTATTTTCAGAAATGAATTAATATTTTCTTTAGAAATAAAGTTTAAGGTTTCCAGAAGAAAGAAGCTAACAGAAGTCTCCTTAACAACTTTCCTACCTCCCCAGTATAAACTTTGGCTTTATTTCATTTTGTCAAGCAGACAATCTCAAAAGAGGAGAAATTTACAATTGAGGTTTCTCTGGACAACTGGCTCATAGCAATGCCAAAATACTGATGGATATGAAAAAGAATTGCATTTGGACGTGTAGGTCGGTGACAGTAAGCATTCTAGTGTAAGAAAGTGGAGATCTAAAGAAAACTGATCTTTTTCATTTGTAAAATCTAACATTAGAAGGATACACAGCTCAGTTTACAGTTGGCTATATCATTACAGAGGTCTCAGAACCAGGCTGAGACATAAATGGGTAGAGGCCAGCCCAGGACTTCCAGTTCCAAATAGTCTTATTCTTACCAGCTGATAAGGAGGGGGAAAACACAAGAATTCACATCTACCCACATTTTATTTACATCTATATAAAATGACTTTTTAAAAGGCCTGAATTACACATACACACACACATGAACCCAAATCACACCACACATACATTCTTGTAAAGAGAAAAGGGGAAAAAAAAGGCAATCAAAAGTTTCTCTATATTTTTCCTTAGTTAAATACCCATATTGACTAACATTTCCCCTAAAAGCTATGATTTGTGCAAGTCCTCTGACAGCCCACCAAGGAGCAGACTATTGTATAGCACTAGCTTTCTTTAGAAACCATGAAGCTGCCTCAGCTCTGGGTTTGTAATTCTTCCTATTCAATGACAATATGTTCAAAATGGTGCTGAGGTGAACTTGGAAAACTCAAACATTGAATGCTGTTATTTCATTTGTGTATTCTGGTTTATGGGGAGCCCTTTGCCTCACCTAAATATAGGCTCTAATTGTTGGTTAACATTCTGCTTTCAAATATTGGCGTTAGCCACATTGGTTTGGATATATCGCATGCCATTCTTTTCCCATCATATTGTGATTATGTTAAATATACTTACTTCCAGCTTCCTAGAACAGATTTTGCTCATCTCTATTTAAACTGGGCCATTATGGAGCATCATCTGCTCAAACAAGTTTATAAGCTTTGAACTTCAGTTTCTTTTTTCTCTTCAAAGCACACATAAAATTTATTGAGCAGGAAGCAAGACAGACTCAGATCTCTCCTTCGTGAAGCATCTCTTTTTGATGAGAGACAAGTCACAATGGTCTTGGAACATTTTCTTCCCATTAAAGCAATTTTGCAGAGAACAACTTAGGCAGACCAGCCCAGTATGCAGGTAACAAGGGACAGACAGCATCTCTCAGGGGGTGTCAATGTTCCCATGGGCCAAGACTTTTCTAAGGCTTTCCAGAATCCCTAGGGTGCAACCTCAGAATTTGGTCTTCATGCAATTAACCAATATCTTTCAAGCATTATTATGAATCAGTCAAAGCTTGTGACTTACTTTTATTAAAATAAAAAATCCCTACTCTCTTAAAAAAATAGGTCAAATTCAAACAATAATTTGAAGCTTCCAAAATAATGACCTTTTTCACCTTTGAGCCAGATTATTCATACTTCAATTGTTGGAGAACCTGTTCAAGAATCTCTTTCATATAAATGAGGCAGAAATCTGCTTTCCTGTCTGAAAAGATCTCCCATGAACATTAAGGATCTGTAGTAACCCATGTTACTTCTCTCTCTATATATAGGAAGTATCTGGGACAAGAGCAAGTAAAGGAATGTGCTCCGACATTAGAAATATCTTTACAATTGCAGATTTAAGGTTAAAACCCTGCTCAAAATTAACACAACAACAATAGTACCATTTAAAAGTTAAGAACATTACTTGGAAGAGTGGATGGATTGAAAAGTGGGTGAGAGATCCATTTGCTCTGTAGCAGCATTAGCACTACTTCCCAAATCCCTAGGGGGACAAAATCTGACATAATGGGAGAAGGAGAATGGAATGGAGGGTAGTCTATTGAACAATATCATTGTGCTGCTTTCAATAAAAATTGGTCAAGTAGGTATTGCAAACCATAGTGCCCAAAATGGTGAGGGTATGGAGGAAAGTGCCTGCTATAAAGTCAGACTGGGGGATCAGAGCGATAGTCCAGTGGATAGGGTGTTTGCCTTGCATGCGGCCAGCCTGCCGTCCCGGGCTTCAATCCCCGGCATCCCATATGGTCCCCCGAGCACCACCAGGAGTAATTCCTGAGTGCAGAGCCAGGAGTGTAACCCCTGAGTATCGCCGGGTGTAACCCAAAAAGCAAATAAAATAAAATAAAATAAAATAAAATAAATTACTGTATCACTGTCTTCCCGTTCATCATTGATTTGCTCAAGCGGGCACCAGTAACATCTCCATATGTCCTGTCTCATGCAAGTAGAGCACAAGGGCACCTGCTTGCTCCAGGAACATAAATTAGAGCCTCAAACTATTATATTAGGTCATAGGAATGAGGTCTATAATTGTTACTGGTATCTGGCATTTCAAATACTACGGGTAGCTTGCCAGGCTCTGCAGTGCTGGTAGCATACTCTTGTAGTCATCTTCAAAATGCAGCATTTATTGAAGAACCGCGTAGGTGCTAGTGGCGCGCAAGCCGGGCTGTGATAGTCTGGTCGGCTGGGTTCAGTTGTGATGAGGGGGAAGTTCGGATGTGGAAAATGGAGGCCCCTCATGGAGTGGGGGTCGTCTGGCTTATTGCGAGGCTCTGCTGGGGTGGCAGACCAGGGCCATAACCTGCCATCCCTCCCGGGTGCCTCATGAGCGGCTGGGCACAGGGAGAGCCAGTAGCAGCTCTCAAATAAAGAGAAATTTTTATTTCTAAAAAATAAAATAAAATAAAATAAATAAAGACAGACCGGGGTGGCTGGAGGAAACTGAGGACATTGGTGGTCAGAAATGTTCACTGGTGAAGGGAGAAGTGTAGGGATATTATGTGACTGAAACTCTATCATCAGCAACTTGTAACTATGTATCTCACAGTGATTCAATTTGAAAAGAAAAGGATAAAAATAACTTAAAAATGCAGTAGCAACACTTTCAGTAATCAATCATCACATCAGAAAGCAAGGAAATAATGTTTGAGGGAGGTAAGCAAACAAACAGGGCTGAATCTATTTTTCCTTAGGCTCCCTAGTGATTTCCAAGAACAAAAGCTTCCTTCCATTTGGAAAGGCAGCTATGGTTATTAGTGTGGGCTGAGAGAGGTGCATATTTCCATCTGTGGCCAAAATAAGACTTCATCCTAAGGAAAATAGAAACAATTAATGCTGATGAAAAACAAGAAACACTGCTGTCTCTGAGTCTCCCCCACTGAGAGCAATGATCAGGCAGCCATTCCCAGGGTGCATTTATTTATTCTGGGGTTGATCGGACATCCTCCATGTCTACCAGTAACATAGTCATCACTCCTCTTTAGGAAAATGTCGTCTGTTTCAAACAGCAGGCTGTTAAGGCAGCTAATAACAGGCATGTACTGAAGGGGCAGGCTGCTGAATGAGGATCTTCACAGAAGCATGCATGGGGGGCTTGGTTGCATTCTGGACTCATAACTGACAGTGTTGCTTTAAGTTGGCTAAAGATTAAGGATGCACAACATGAAGGGTAAATGCCAAAGAAATGCAACTTAATTTGAATGTTTCTAACCAACCTGTTAGAGGAAATAAATTGTAATAGTGTCTTTTTTTCTTAGAAGCACACATTGTTTTCTCACCAATTTTATAAATGTCTTCAAACAAAGCAAACATCTATTTGCTTTTCATCAAAGCCTAGTTAAAGTAAAAGAGCTGATACATGCAGGACTGTGAGGAGAGTGGGACATACTCCATTTATTGTACAGTATCTAAGTCAAAACTAATTTAAAAATCTATAAAAGTTTTTCACACTACCCTCACAAGGATGGATTTTTATGTCACTGTAGAATGTCCTGTATGAGTGGAGACTAATATTCCATTTTTCCTGCCTTAAATAATTAAGATAGTTATTTTTCTGCTGAACCAATATTTTTTCTATATTATTCCCTCATTTTTATTGTCTAAGAAATGAATTATCAAGGGGGCAGATCTTGATGAGAATCATGTTACTGCAGGTCCTAGTTCTTGCCTGCACGTTTACCTGGTGACAGTGATCAACTAAGCCAGTCCCTGCATCTTTTATCCCAAATCATTAAGACAAATAGGAAAAATGTTTTGAGTTTTCTACAAATTGTATAGTTTGGCATTTGTTCCTGACCTTAAACAGTGGAAGAGATGTAGTGTAGGAAAAAAAGAGGTAAATTTTCTTTGCCTATAAATGGATGGACATGGAGAGAATCATGTTAAGTGAAATTAGCCAGAAGGAGAGAGACAGATATAGAATGACTGCATTTATTTGCATGTGTATATATATATACATATATGTGTGTGTGTGTGTGTGTGTGTGTGTGTATTATGATACCAATATCCAAGGTCAGGCAAAAGGTGGATCAGAAGGCATTGTCAAAGGTGGAAATTACCACAAGCGTGTGGGAGCAGAGGTTAGGTAAGACAGAGAAGGGAACAGTGTGCCAATAATTATTGAAAGTGCTATTACCACATAGAACTAAGCATTAAATACAGGCAAAAAATATACACACGATAACCTCTAAGTATATATATATATTACAATCCACAATGTGTAGGAGAAGGAAGAGAGAGAGAGAGAGAGAGAGAGAGAGAGAGAGAGAGAGAGAGAGAGAGAATAAGAGAGAAAAGAGATAAAGAGTCTGCCATGGAGGCAGGCTAGGGAAGGGAATCAGGGACATTGGTGGTAGGAAATGGTCACTGGTGGGCATGGGTGCTGGAACACTGTATGGCTGAAACCCAAACATGAACATTTTTGTAATTGTTTATCTCATGGAGGTATAATAAAATATATTTTAAAAAAAGAGGTAAATTTTCTAAGTGGTAGAATAAGAAAAAATTCTCACATTAATATAAAATCACGAATGAAATTTGATTATTTATTTCTGGATTAGTAAAATGGACTTTAGAGGTGCATTTCTCCATACTTAGGAAATAGTTCACCAATGGAGTGGTACTTGCTTTCTAGGTTCACTGAAAGGGTAAAAATATTCTTCATCTCTCAGAGGCCCTTTCAGGAGCTCTCTTAGGTGATATTGGTTGAATGAATGTTTGCAGGCTAGGTTCACTGGCCTAAGCATCCTTGAAAATAAAAGGATTGAATTTAAATTTAAAAAAATGTTTACAGCTATTATATCTGCAGAGAGACCAAAGTAGAAATAAATGAACTAACTTATTGCATGGAACTGACTTCTAATATTATTTTTTAAAATTCTAGTTTTGCAGCTTCCTGCTATCGGAAAAGTGGAGTTGTTCGGTGTATTTGCAATGAAAACTATGCTGGACCCAACTGTGAGAGGTAAGCTAATGAAACCACTCTTTGGGGTGGGGTCAAAGGTAGGCTAACAAAACACACTATTGGGGTGGGGCCAAAGGAGCCCTATTTCTGGCACTCAACAGCTCCTGCTGTGCTCCTTACACTAGGTCTTTTTTTTTTTTTGGCAATGCTTTTTTTTATTTAATTTTTTTAAATTTTTTTTTACAATTACAAAGATATACAATTAAAAAGTTCATATTTGGGTTTTGGTCATACAGTGTTACAGCACCCATCCCTCCACCAGTGCCCATCTCCCACCACCAACATCCCCGGTTCCCTCCCCCCTTCCCTCAGCCCTCCTCCATGGCAGGTTCTTTATTTCTTTCCCTTTCTCTCTCTTTCTCTTTTCCTTCCCTTCCAGACTATGGATTACAGAACATACATTAAAGGGTTGTCATGAGTATCTTTTTGCCTCTATTTAATGCTCAGTTCTAGGTTGGTATTAGTACCCTCAACAATTGTTAGCACACTGTTCCATTTTCTGTCTTACCTAGCCTCTGACTCCCACACATTTGTGATAATTTCCACCTTTGACAAGACCTCCTGATACATGTTTCACTTGACCTTGGATATTGGTATCATAATATGTCCATATATATTTATAACATGCAAATAAATGCAGTCATTCTGTGTCTGTCTCTCTCCTTCCGGCTAATTTCACTCAACATAATCTTCTCCATGCCCATCCATTTATAGGCAAACTTCATAGCTTCATCTTTCCCAACAGCTGCATAGTATTCCATTGTGTAGATGTACCAAAGCTTCTTTATCCAGTCATCGATTCTCGGGCACTCTGGTTGTTTCCAGATTCTGGCTATTGTGAATAATGCTGCTATGAACATAAAAGTAGGGATGGTGTTTCCGCTGTGTATTTTTTGTCTTTCCAGAGTATATTCCCAGAAGTGGTATGGCTGGGTCAAATGGGAGTTCAATTTCTAGTCTTTGGAGGAATGTCCATACTGTTTTCCAGAAAGGCTGTACCAGCCGGCATTCCCACCAACAATGGATGAGTGTCCCCTTTTCCCCACATCCATGCCAGCACTTGTACACTAGGTCTTAATGTCAGAACTTGAGAGCAGGGAGCAGGGAATCCCACCTCAGACATCTTATGTGTGATCTTCCAGATCTCATGTACCAAATACATCATAACTATATAGGTTCTAGACCAAGGTCACAGTAAGGATTAAATTTTTATGTTTATATTTATAAAAGATCAGATACAGAAAGAAGAAACAAGTTCATGTAATTTGAAAATTTTCTCCACATGATTTCAGTAGCACTTGTCTCCTCTATATCACTGAAAACTAGTTATATAATTAATGTTTCAGATGGAGACAGAGATGCAGAGACAAAGAGAGAAACTTCATTTCTAAGGGGAAAATGAATCAGTTCTTATGTCAGTCAACAGAACAATAAATTGCAAAAACAAAGAACAAAAAAATGCACTGAGCTTTTTTTTTTATACCCTCTCTTCTCCCCAAAGTAAGCAAATTCCATAAGCATTTGTATTGTCTGAATCCTGCTTTGGGAATTTACTCCTAGAACTCATTCTTGTTTTGGGACTACACCCAGCAGAGCACAGGGTTTACTCCTAGCTTTGTGATCAGAGATCACTCCTAGCAGGATTCAGGGGACCACGTGGGGTACATGGATTGGACCCTGCTGTATGATCACTTTCACTCCAGCACTCTCTTTTTTGAAAGTTGCCCTGGGTTTTGCTCAAACAAGAAGTGTCTTGGTAACTGAGGATGTGAGTCTTTGCTAAACGATTTCCTGGCATGACTTGATCACTTGATCACTTGATCACTTGAATCCCGTTATTCATCGATTGCTCGAGCGGGCACCAGTTACATTTCCATTGGACCCTATCAGGTGCCAATGTAGCCCAATGGCATCTGGTTGATTCAGGAATATGAAGAGCCTCAAACCGTTCCTTCAGTGTCTTTACAAGGAAGTCTGACCATCTTGTAGGTGGGCG
Source organism: Cryptotis parvus (assembly GCA_021461705.1). Classification (NCBI taxonomy): domain Eukaryota; kingdom Metazoa; phylum Chordata; class Mammalia; order Eulipotyphla; family Soricidae; genus Cryptotis; species Cryptotis parvus. The sequence goes on along the minus strand of JAJIBD010022892.1, from coordinate 171,100 downwards.
GCCACGTGATTTTTTGACATCCCATGGGATCCAGTCGGTAACAGCTCTAGTCCAGCGGTTGTCTCCAAATCGCATTACATGTCCAGCCCATCTGATTTTCGATGCCTTGGCAAAGCGAGACAGCGTCCCTGATTCTGGAATAACGATGGAGGCAGAATTCGATTCCTTCTCTCACTTGAGTGAGGCGTGATATCCCAAGCATAGCTCTTTCGATTCCTCTCTGGAAGACCCAAATAGCATTCTCATCCTGCTTTCTGTAGGGCCCAGGTCTCTGAGGCATATGTTAATGCAGGGAGAATGGTGGAGTCTAAGAGATGTGTTCTGAGCCGGAGGTTCTTTGTCCTTTCGCTATTTCTTTGATGCCTTTGAAGTCACTCCATGCCGCTCTCTTCCTCCTGTGCAGCTCAGGTTTTAGGTCGTTCATCATGTTGACTTCTCGACCTAGGTACACATAACTGCTGCATTCAGAGATGTTTGTTCCATTGAACAAACATCAGGAACTAGTTCATTTTTCATGAACATTGTTTTCTTTAGATTAAGCTGTAGACCTATCTTTCCACATTCTCGGTCAAAGTCAGCCAGCATTTGTGCCGCTTGGCTAATGTTTGGTGTTATTAGAACGATGTCATCAGCGAAGCAGAGGTGGTGTAGTTGCCGACCATCTATCTTCACTCCCATTCCTTCCCATTCTAATTGTCTCATGATGTTCTCGAGGGTGGCACTGAAGAGTTTTGGTGAGATGGTATCACCCTGTCGAACCCCTCTTTTGACATCAATGATCACTTCTTTGTAGAATGGTGAGATCCTGGTCGTGAATCCGTAAAACAACTCACAAAGGATCTTGATGTATTATTGGTTTGAACACCCTGTTTGGCTAGGGCTTCGATGACTGCTTCTGTCTCCACAGAATCAAAGGCTTTCTGTAAATCAATGAATGTGAGACAGAGAGGCATATTATCCTCCCTACAAACCTCAATGAGCTTGGTTACTGTGTGGATATGGTCGATTGTGCTGAATCCTTTCCAGAAGCCAGCTTGCTCGCATGGTTGTCCTTCATCTAGTGTTCTGTCAATCCTCTTCAGGATGACTCATGTAAACAGCTTGTAGATGACGGACAACAGGCAGATGGGGCAATAGTTGCCGATGTCGTGAATGTCTCCCCTTCTTGAACTGTAGAACTGTCCGGCTGGTTTTCCATTGGGAGGGTACCTTGCATTCGGACAGGTAGCGTGTCAAGAGCCAAGCTAATGTATGATGAGTACCAACGGCAGATTCTTCAGGTGTTCGGGTCTGACTTTGTCTGGGCCTGGTGCTGTTCCCTTCTTTACCAACGAGATGGCATGTCGGATTTCAGAAGGGAAAACGTTGGGAATGACATATTCATCCTGTGGCATGACATTGCCCATTTTCCCCACATATCAATAGATTTTCAAAGATAAAATGATGTTTATTCAAAGAGGCTCCAAGAGATGGCTTCTTATTTCTATCAGAAATGTCCTTGATTGTCGGGGAGTGCCACCAGGGTCTCCGACAGCTCCGGGAAGCGAGTTCACTTCTACCTCTGAAGCCAGCGGGGAATGGATGAAGACTCAGGAATCCGATGCAGTTTTAAAAAGGGCTTTACTATCACAGGTTCCAATATACAATCAAAGAGCAGGGAAAACCTCCGGACTCTGTTTTCCCAGCTAGGCCCCAGCCAGGTATAGGCCAAGATGGCTGCCACCACGTGTTGAGGCCCAACAGAGAATGGAGAAGATGGAGAAGCAAAACGCCAAGGGAAGCCGAAATGGCAAAAAGAGGAAAAAAAGAGAGAGTCTTCTTTCTTCTTGCAGCTTATTTTATAGCTAGAAATCTGCCCAAACAACAGAATGGGCTGGGCTATCTAGAGATGAAAACATGAAAATAGCTTTATAGAAATGTAGCAACTTCAAGAGACCATCGGGCTGTTTACAAAGACCCAGAGCTAATTAAAAGCCTCCTAGCAGAGCTGGGAGAAGCTATAAGCTAAATGTAACTTCCCCTGGCAGGAAGGATCAAATGCCCTCAGGTAATTTCTCCCAGCACCTCACCTAACGTCTTGAGCCAAGATCTGCCTGGAATTGCCTTTATAGGGTAGAGAAGGTGGTTTCTGAGATGGCATGTCTCTGTACCAAAGACTAATACTAATGCCAGTTAAATATTTCTCCAAGCCTTCACAAGAGTCTCGTCTACTTCACGGTAGTTTTGTATTTTAGTTGCCTTTGAGTTATCAGGGAGCCATGCTTGCTTGCTTGGAGGCAAACAGCATTTCTCTCTGGTCTAATTACTTAGAGATCCAACATGACCAGGCAAATGTGCTGGTAAGATCTAGCTAGTCCCACGATGATTGTGGTAGCATGAGAGAATATTTATACCAGCCAGTACAGAATACATGGTCAGATAAGATTGCTACATTCAGACTACCCCCCTATCTATGAAGTGACCTGCAGGAGGCAATCCAGGGCAGATGCAGAGGCCTAGGCTTTTAGGTGTCCTGCAACAGTTGATGTTGGCCCTTACCTTTGTGTAGCTCTGTATGCTGCTACAGAGACAGGTAGGAGAGACCCAGAAGGGACTAGTACAACAGTTGGTCCATATCTGCAGGGAGCTTGCTTTACAGCACCTCCCTCCCTGTAGGCTTTGAATAACACACGGACTCAGCTCAGGACTCAAAATGTAACCTTGAAATCCTAAGAAATTTCTTCTCACTTCTAAAATACCCTCCATGTCTCAGAGGCCCTTTCAGGGGCTCTCTTAGGTGACATTGGTTGAATAAATGTTTGCAGATGTTGAGAGTAAATGTTACCCCACTCCATCTAGCACCAAAATATCAATATCACTCAGCACAGTCCATTCGAACACAGTGTTTTTCATACAGAGAAAATCTTTCTAAGTAAAGGTGTTGTTATTAGGACTTTTCTCCCATTGCCTTATTATTATTGTTGCTATGATTACTGCTGGGCACAAGGGGTGGGGTCACATCTGGTAGAGGTAGACTTACAGATCTTATACACTCTGTAATGGTACTAGGGTCATAAAGAGTTTAATCACTACTATATAAGTATTTGAAGTGGTTAATGTGCCTGTCTTTTTTTACTGTTCAACTTCCAGTACCACACTCAAAGGCCAGGGGAGATAGCATGGGGTTTACAATATGCTAATATGTGCAAAGCAAATGTCCTATCCAGTGTGCTGTCTATTGTTCTGGACCCTGAGTGGGTCAAATTAAAGCCAATTTATTTACCTGAAATCCTTAGCCAAAAAAGGCAGAACACTTACCCTGATTTAATGATAATTAACTGAGGCAATGATAATAATTTTGATGATGTCCTTGATGACAGACAAGAATACGAAAAAGAAAGAGGTGGAGGAAGTAGAGATAAGTGACATTTATTGTGGCATGTTGTGATTCATATAATTTAATTTCAATGACAGTTTTATTAAGGCAATATATTTTCCCTGAAAGGCTTCAATCCCACTCAAGAAGCATCCAGTGCCATAGTATGATCTGGGAATAAAAACAGAGAAGAATTTTCACAACACCTAAAATACTGTATTTTGGTCAAAAAATATTTTTTCAAAAAATGTCATTTGTCTTTTTTGTTTTCCATTTCTTTATTTTAAATTTACTCTAAATAAGTCATTACTAACTTAAATACCAAAATTCATATGCCATTGTTCTTTCATTTCTGTGGTAACTTTTTCAGTTATGCTTCTTTCAGCAGAATGAAAGAAATCATTAGTATTACTAGCTTAAAATTACATTATGGAAAGGAAAGTATCCCCAAGCTATTGGCCCCAATGTCATCCTAGCTCAACAATTGGTCTTTTTTATCCTATGATTTGCTCTCTCTAGTTAATAGTTCAGTAATCAATAGCATTTGATTAATGTGTTTCTATAATCTTTCATTGGTTGTTTAATTAATAAATGTCAGACATGAAGTTATGAAATTTGCCTATAAATGGATGAACATGGAGAGGATCATGTTGAGTGAAATTAGCCAGAAGGAAAGAGACAGATATAGAATGACTGCATTTATTTGCATGACATAAATATATATATATGCATATATATATATACATATTATGATCTCTGTACTCTACTTATTCTTGGTAAAAGAGATAAACCATGAGTAGATAACCTCTGTATTCTGCATTCTACTTATTCGGTAAAGTCTGTTGGGTTACTTACTACTTGGAGATGATTTCAGAGTTGTCTTTGAGTCTGTCACCAAAGTATGTTTTTTAAATACAAAGGAAGGTTTTAAAAATAGGTTTCTGCTGTGATTGAAATTCTCTACATAGAATCTAGAGTTTTTTCTTTTTTTTCCAGCAGATCAGAGGATAACACATGAAGCTCAAATATAATAGAATTAAATAGAAAATGCAACTTCCTTCATTCCAGATCTAGGATATTAGGCCATGCATGGAGGAGGAAGGTCTGTTTCAATGTATTTCGGAGACTAAATGTTCTCTGTTTGGTTGCTTATAGCAGATGATGAACATTCAGTCCAACTATGTGTTTCATAGAGCAATGATTTATGCTGGCTTGGGGACCAAAGGACTGATAAATCTAGGTGCAAAAATATGAGGATATGAATAACATTTATTTAACCTTTCCTCTTTGTGGTTCTGCAATATTTCCATTCATTCTTATTTTCTTCATAGATCACAATTTCTAGAACTTGGTATATGATGCACTTTTTCACTGTATCACTGTCTTCCCGTTCATCATCGATTTGCTCGAGCAGGCACCAGTAACATCTCCATATGTGCTGTCTCATGCTAGTAGAGCCCAAGGGCACCTGCTTACTCCAGGAACATAAAGAGCCTCAATCCATTCCGGAATGAGGTCTATAATTGTTACTGATATTTGGCATATCAAATACGACATGGGTAGCTCGCCAGGCTCTGCCGTGCAGGTAGCATATACTCTTGTAGTCATCTCTAAGTCCAGCATTTATTGATGAACGCGCGGCGCTTGCAGCCGCGCGAGCCTGGCTGTGATAGGCTGGTCTGCTGGGTGGAGTTCTCATGAGAGGGAAGTCGGGACTTCCCTCTCATGTATGTGTATATGTATCTATATACAATGTGTGAATACACACACATACACACACATTTGGGGCTACACCCAACTATGCTTAGGCTTCCTCCTGGATCTGTGATCAGGAATCATTCCAGGCAGTGCTTGGGGGACCGGGGACCTTGTCTTAAGCAAGTGCCTTACCTGCTGTACTATCTCTTGGCCCTTGTATGTATGTGCACACATACATATATATGCACATATATATGTATATATATTTATATATATACACATATATATACATACATATATATATATATATATATATATATATATATATATATATATATATATTTGGGAGGTGAGGGCACCAATCCTACAGGACTCCCACACAGCTATCCCGTCCCTGGAGCCAGGATCCCCCAACCTACATCCTGTTTGCCCCCACATGATCCTGAAGATTCAGGACTCAGGCTGGGCAAACAAAGGGCACCTGTGGTGGGGTGGCAGAGAGCCAGCATAGAGACAGTGCTGGTTATTATGGTGAGCATTCAGATGCACGTTTTAAAAAATATGTTTTATTATACCACCGTTAGATATACAATTACAAGATGTTCATGTTTGAGTTTTGGTTCTACAGTGTTCCAACACCCATCCCTCCACCTCTGCCCATTTCCCATCACCAATGTTCCCACTTTCCTCCCACTTCCCGCAGCCTACCTCCATGGCAGGTTCCTTATCTCCTTTCTCTCTCTCTCTCTCTCCTCTCCTCTCCTTCTCACTTCCCTTTCTTACACATTGTGGATTGTAATATAGTCTAGTACATCATTGGTTCCACTAGTTTGATGTACTACACGGCCATGAGACTCGGGGAGAGCCTGATGGCAGCTCTCCCCCATGCGTCTGAGTCTCTGAATGATGGCTCAGAGCCCTGAGGCAGTTCATTTCAATTTCAGTTCATGAGCAGGGCCACCAGGCCTCCAGGATGGGTAAGAGAGGGAAAATGGGGACCCCAGCTTCATCTCCAAGAATGCCTGGTGACTTCTGCCTCTGAGAGCCACCTACCTGGGTTTGAACTCAGCTGCTCTGCTAAGCTGGTCTTGAGTTCAGCATCTCTCTTGCATGGGTTCTGATGAGCTGTGGAGTTCAGACTGTGAAAATGGTGGTGATTATGGTGAGCAAGTCTCATCTGGCTGCTTCTGAGGCCATACAGAGGTGAAGGGGCCAACACCCAAAACCCATCTTGCCTCCTGGGAGCTTTCATGGTCAGCTGAGCTAGGGAGAGCTGAATGGCAGCCCTCCCTCGATGATGTACTTTTTTGTATGGGGTGAGGAGAGGGAAAGGTTTGGGGTCATGTCCAGCTGTGCTTAGAAGCTTCTCCCATCTTAGAAGCTTCTCCCCTCTTCATGAGGGGTCACTCCTGGGTGATATTATGTAAAATTATGCTTCATTTCCTGTTCTTTCAGAGAGGGAGCTGTGTGTTTTTCCTCTTCCTTTTTCCTGTGCCTTACATAAAATACACATGAATTGTCCCTCTGTTAGATGAATTCTCTCATTCATTTATAATAATCACAGTATAGTTTAGGGTGCAGTCAAGGAAAGGACACCAAGGTTAGAAAGACTGGGTCATGCTCTGACTCCAAGCTAGATTCTGGAAAACTGAAAGGACCTCTCAGCCTCAGAATCCCAAGCTTCTGTGACCTACTTCCATGTGTCTGTGATATAAAGCTCAAAGGTAAAGCCTTGAGACACAGTACAAGCAAGAAGTGAAAGACTGCACTTATAGCAGGACCACAGAGATAGCTCAAAGGACTGAATAATGTGTTTCACATGCTCAAAACCCTGAGTCTGATTCCCAGCACCACATGTCCCACCACTGGATGTAGTTCTGGAAGCCACTTAAGGACCACAAAGTGTGGCCCAGTGGTTCCTAGTACCACTAACTCTAGCATCACTGCCTGGGAAACCCCCTCTCCCCTGAAAAAGACTGGAATTACACCATTAAAAGTCCACCAAAAAGCCAAAATATCAAACTGAAAGCTGGAATAGAATATGCAGAACATTGAACGGTGATTTTATTAGAGTTTTAGAATTAAAGATGTGGTTTGAATCTTCTATTTTTCAAATAAATTCTCTTTTCAAATAATCTATTTTTCAAATAGAATATTACTTCTGAATAATGATTCTCTTAAATGGAAATCTTTTTTTGAATGCTGTTTCTTATTATTACTGGCCAGGTTTTAGTGATTTCTTTGGAAAGTCATCCCTTCCTTTCCACTCCCAAGGCCAACAACCCAGGTCGGCCCCTTCATATCCCACCCTGTTCCAACCTGCAGTTCATATCACTTTGGAATCTCACACTGGCCTCCTCATAACACTTTGCTCTTTGCAAAGCCTTCCCTGGCTCTCTTTCTTGGTCTCTCTAAAATCACAGCTGAAAACTTCTTCGCTTAAAGCATCTTCTGTTGTGGTTAGCCTGTCTTCAACACCAGTTTAGAGATCATGGCAAAAACAAGGCTCTTGTCAGCCAGTAAACAGGCCATTTTGCTTGGAGAATATTCTCACAGACTTTGAGCTTACCTTTGAAAATTGAGTGTTTATATAAAAATCAAAACAATTTTCAATATTAAAAAAAGGAACACAGTGCCTGAGTAATAGCACAGCGGGTAGAGCACTTGCCTTGCACACAGCCAACCCAGGTTCAATCCCCAGCATCCCATATGGTCCCGAGCTCCGCCAGGAGTAATTGCTGAGTGAAAAGCCAGGAGTAACCCATGAGCATTGCTGGGTGTAACCCAAAAAACAAGCAAACAAGAAAAAGGAACAACACGAGTTGTTGACTCCATGTGATAGTGAGTAAGTGGCTTCACTCACTATCTCAATGCTACAATCTGGCAGGAGCTAAGTAGTGGTTGCCCTTTCACATGAGGTCTGGTTCCTACTCACAGCAAAGGTACCTTTGGGGAAACTCACTTGTCACTTGTCACTTATCTTCCCATTGTTCATCGATTTGCTCAAGCAGGCATCAGTAACGTATTAATTCTTTGGGAATGAGATCCATTACTGTTACTTTGGCATATCAAATACACTACAGGTAGCTTTCCAGGCTCTGCCATGGCTCTGGGTTCACCCAAGGGGGCCCATCTTTTTCAATGTCAGACCATCAACCATCAAGGGCCCTCGAGGCAGAGTCCTGGGTATAGACACGCCTGTCTCCTGTTTGCCACCTACCAACGCAGCTGGGAACCTCGGCCACAACTGCAATACCTCAAGTGGCAGGGTTGGGGAATTGGAGATACTTATTTCTTCGTTTGGGGAGAAGCAGCCCGATCAGGAGTTCCCAGCTTTGAACTAGAGTTGCCAGCTTGGAACTAAGAGGAGCTTAAAGCTAGATCAATTTCAGCTTCTACTTTCCAAATGCACTGAGCTCTCACTTTTTAAAATACAAGCCTACAAGACTGGTATTTAGGAAAAGTTTTGCTACTATTGCCCATCCCCAGTAAACGAAATTTGCTGCCTGACTTCTAGTGACTCAATTGTCTAAAACATCCAGAAGACTGGTTCTCTGAACTCCAAGTCTGAGTAACTGTAGAACTCCATTCTGTTCTCTGTGCTTTGTCTCTGTGCTGGCTTCCTTCAGCCTCAAGGACCGACAGAAGCTGTGTGCTCTCCTCCCCTAGAGTCACAGGCCAATGGAAAAAATACTTTCCCATCACCTTCAAACAGGAATCCTGAAAATAATGCAGCTGAATCACCATCAACCCAAATGGTCAGAGAATGTCAGGTGGATCTGACATAACTGGGCCCAGTTTATGTTAAATAAACAATGCACTGTTGCAATTTTATGGTGAATAGACTACTTTTACAGCAAAAGTGCTATCAACTCTTTATTCAGGACAACTCTGAGTTATGGAATAACTTGTTGCAGTATATTTAGTGCATCTGGCACCTCCATCATATGGCAGCCGCATAGTCCTCCCCCTGTTGGGATTGTATGTATTATCATAGTATATATCCAGACACTGAAACACTTGAAGGTCTGTTTGACCAAACTGTTGCTCACTGAGGAGGTATCAAACTGGTCCTATGAGGAAGATGAAATGTTATCAGGTCTGGGAAAGCAATCCACAGGTTTTTACTCCACTTTGTTGTAGGTGTGAAAGAACATTTAAATGAAGAAAAACAGTGGCATGTACATTTTCAATGTATAATTTTCAATGAAATTCCATTTCAGATGTGCTCCTGGTTACTATGGAAACCCCTTACTGATTGGAAGTACCTGCAAGAAATGTGATTGCAGTGGAAATTCAGATCCAAACCTGATCTTTGAAGATTGTGATGAGATCACTGGGCAATGCAGAAACTGTTTACCTCACACCACTGGGTTCAAGTGTGAACGCTGTGCTCCTGGTTACTATGGGGATGCCAGGATAGCCAAGAACTGTGCAGGTATGGTGCCATCAATGTGAAATTGTTAGTTGACTGGAATGCTTGTTGTGAAAGAGGGACTCTGTCAAAACAGATTTTCGATTAATTTATCTTGAGAAAATATTGTAAATGCCCCCTTATCACTTCTCCAGGGCAATGCACATCAGGAATGTACATCCCAAGTTAAGCAGAGGAAATATTTTAACAATAGGTATTGTATAACTTAGCTCATTAGTAGCTTAAACCACTAGCACAAATTAGCCTATATCATGTTATTTTATATGCTTCAAATTTTTATGAAAGTAGTAAATCAGAAGTCCATGAATTCCCTAGCTTTAACCAGAAGCCTAAATAAAGTTGTGCATGGTTTGTATCCATGTTTGGTTTGGTTGAAACCCTAAGTACCCACCCACCCCAACCACTTTTTCTGGTTATATTTGGTAAATTTGGCATCAAGGGTAGCATTTAATCACCCCTCAATTTTCTTAAACTGAATATCTAATTCAGGAATAGTATACATTATATTCCTGGTTTTAAAATATACCAATTTTATTCTTGATTTTTTGCAAGCCATTTGTTGCACAGAGTGAAGCTCTTCGGAAGGGAAATTAAATGCTTTCCTCTGGGAGGGAAGCGGAGACTGAATGTTTCCTACTGCTCTTTTGAGGGAGAAAAGGGTGAGGAGGGGTTATATGAGTACTTCTGTTGGAAACTCTCTTACTGAGACAGATTCCCATTTGAAAAGATTTTAATAAGTAGAGCATACACAGTTGAGGAAGAAACATATAGGATCTGCAGAAATCACAGTAAGAGTAAACATGTCTAAGAAAAAGCAAACAGATGCATCACCTCAAGGACAACAGAAGAAAGCAAAGAGGTCTTTCTCTGGTCTGCTAAAGGGGAGAAAGCAGGCGTCAGAAAGAGCATTGGCAAATCAAAACCTTAAGTACTGTCATCCTGAATCTCATAATCTTCATTCAAATTAAGGCTTCATCTGATACTTGAGGTCTATTATTGTTACTGTTTTGGGCATATAGAGCACGGCACAGGTAGCTTAATCTCATTCCCATAACCTGAACAAATGATTTGAGGCCTTTCATGTTCCTGGAGTGAGCAGATGCCCTTGGGTTACATATTGCAGGGACAAATAGAGATATTACTGTTGCCTGCTCGAGCAAATCAATGAACAAGGGAAGACAAGACAACTGATACTTAAAATAGTTTCTATCAGTGTTGGAGGTAAAGCTCAACAGAGAGAGTGTATATTTGCTTACAGGATAGATCCCAGCACCTCATGATCCCTGAACACCAATAGGAGCAACCCTTGAGAAAAAGAACTGAGAGTAGTCCTTGAGCGTGGACATGTAACCTAAAATCCTCCTCCCTCCAACAAAGGTTCAGGCCTTCTTAGAGAGGACTCTCATGTTAGAGGCACTAGAGCATGATCTTGCTGAAATGTTTAATAAATCTACATTTTATGGAACATTAAACAACTGAAATGTAATAAATATCTATTCCCTTTGAAGCTATTTTTATGATTATTCTGTAAAGATAATTAAGAGGTGTAGAAGAGGATGGAAATTCACAGTTTTCACTGTTCTATTCCTGCTTACTGCTAGCAGAGACAACTTAGGAAAAATCTTTTTTTTTAACATAACAAATTATCTTCACTCTGAAACTTAACTGCTGAGATTTGTTTTTATTTCCAAATCGCATTCAAAAAAAAAATAGATCTGCAGATCCTTAAGGAGCTCTCAGGTTTTCTAAATCCAAGTAAATGCATTGATAATTCATGGCACAGCATTTTTTACCTACAGCTATTGGAAGGCTTGGGGTTAGTTCTGCCCAAGGCCAAGCACTGTGGAAGCCACAATTGACTCTTTGGTCTGCTCACTTCTGGCTCTGAGCAGCTCTGGAGAGCCAGTCTGCATGACAGCACACCATGCAGATTCCAGCAGAATGCAGCGACAATTTTTACCTGGTGGAATTCACCAGGATCTTTATGGACTGAAGCAGTTGTGCTATCATGTTGGCATCCCCAAAAGATGGAAGAGGAATGCTAAAAAGTTTAGATCTATGTTTTCCCCAGGGTCACCTTTGAAAAACTCTCGCCAAGCTGGGCTTTCCTTGGGTGAGGGGCAGAATTTTTATACCATAGATGGCACATGGGCTTAGCAACGAATATAGTTAATTCCCATGGAAGAATTATATACTGATAGCCAGCATTTCTAGAAACCACAAAAACCTAGCCATCTTTTAAGCATTAAGAAACGAATCCCTAATCTCTTGTTTTTGTTTCCCACAGTGTGCAATTGTGGGGAGGCCCATGTGACAGCGTAACTGGAGAATGCTTGGAAGAAGGCTTTGAAGCCCCTACAGGCATGGACTGCCCAACCATAAGTAAAAATAACCACACATGATTGACTAACCCCACTTTCGCTAATGTGCTGCAGGTGTGGGATCCAGCAGTGCTCTGCATCACCCTCTCTCTGGAAACTGCCTGAGTCCCACCCCTAGTTTTAACCCTATCTGTGCCTCAATCAAATGGACCTTAAACAAAAGATAGTAGTGGTTGCTTGATTCCAATTAGCGAAGAGGTGCTGGGTATTTAATACCTCGATTTTAGAAAAATTACCTTATCGAGTCTTTCAGTTAGTATCTTTACTTGGAAAAAAGCCAAGTCAGACACCCAATTCCCGATGACAGAATTTAACTTCTTTATCTATTCAGGTCCTCTATAATTAGACATGCTGGCAATGCACTTCCACACCATGAAAACGAAGATGCCCACAGACTAAGGGGCTTTTCCCTTGTTGCTCCAAATCTGGAGTGGCATCACTGCCTATTTCTGTCACTCCTGTCACTCAAATCATAAGTCCTGTCATTCAAATCATTCTTGTCCTGTGAGTGCAAGAATCTGCCAAAGCATGTTGAAACAAGGGTCCAGATCTTGTCTTACTGACTACTCAAGCAAATTTCAAACTCTTAGGCTACAAAGATCATTATTGATCTAGAATTTAAGGAAACTTTGACCTTTGAAATCTTTTTTAGTAAGCAAGCAGTAATACTTTTCTTTAAGTAGTGTAGTTATACATAAGGTTTCTTAAAATTTGATCAAACTGGGTTGGAAATGTAGTAAGAGGATAACACCCTGGACATGCATATAGCCAACCCTGATTCAATGACTTGTACTACTAGGATCACTCCTGAGCACAGAGTCAGGAGTAAGCCCTTTGAATGAATGGGTGTGGCACAACCCCTCTCCCAAGAAGAAAGATATTTTATAAATATTTGTCCATTTATATTTATAAATATGGCAAATAATTAATCATAATTTCGATATGTTAAAATATTTCTAAACATTTATTAGCTCAATAATTATTAAGGATATTTTAAAAAATAGCAAATGATCCTGTAAAGAAAATAAACAAAGATAAGGATTCTCTGCGTCCCACCTCAGCCCCCAATCATAGAGCCCTTGATTTCTTGATCCTCTAGACACAAGAGGTCAATTTTACCACTTTAGAAGGTGACATAGGATGTGAGGCACAAGCAAAGCAAAGTTTGCACCCTTTTGATGGGGCCCTAGATAGGAGTCCTTTAAGCTGTTTATTTACCTGCCTACTCTCAGGAATGACCTCCACCAGCCTGATGTTCTGGCCAAGTAGTTGTTCTTCTGAGAGAGCATCTAGGTAAGGCAATGTTAAACTTCAAATAACAAATTAACATATTAACAACATTAACATTTTGGTCTCCATTTATTGAATAAGACAGTACTCTCTGGGGAAAGACTGGCCTGGAGCACAATATGAGGACAATGTAGACAGGTTTCCAAGCCAGGCCTGCTGTCTGTTGATGTCCTTGGAAGACACTGAGTCCCTGTGGAATGCAGATAGTGGTAAGAGGAACTCAAATAGGACATGCAGGAAGAAACCACTTCCCACCTTTCCATGGACTCGGGTTCAGCCTGTTCTTTGGCTGCATTTAGGTAGCAGAAGCCTATGTCTTTATCAGCAATGCTCTACAGACATCCTGTGCTGTACAAGGAAGTCACTGGGAAAGGAGGTCAGGCGCCATAGTGAGGAACAAGCAATAACAGCCTAGAGTAATACTGAGCCTTGAACGGACACTGAGCAGAGTTTATCAGAGTCTGGAGCAAAGAACTTTTCCCCAGCACCAAACTTACATCAAGACCCTGATGTGAGGAAAGCCTTCCCGGTCCCTCCCACTACAGCCATGTAAAGAAGGCATCTGTTTATTCCTTCTTGTCTCAGAACTCTTATTTCTTTTTAAAAGAAATTATTATACTACCATGAGATATACAATTAAAAAAGATGTTCATGATTGGGTTTCAGTCATACAGTGTTCCAGCACCCATTCCTACACGGTGCCCATTTCCTACCACCAATGTCCTCAGATTTCTTCCCCTCTCCTCCAGCCTGCCTCTATGGCAGGCCCTTTACCTTCTCTCTCTCTCTCTCTCTCTCTATCTATCTATCTATCTATCTATCTATCTATCTATCTATCTATCTATCTATCTATCTATCTATCTATCTATCTATCTATCTATCTATCTATCTATCTATCTATCTACCTACCTACCTACCTACCTACCTACCTACCTACCTACCTACCTACCTATCTATCTATCTATCTATCTATCTATCTATCTATCTATCTATCTATCTATCTATCTATCTATATCTTCTCTTACACATTGTGGCTTTAAATACATTTAGGGGTTATCATATATATCCTTTGCCTTCATTCAATGCTCAGTTCTAATCTGGCATTACCATTTCCAAAACTTAGTAGAACAGTGGTATATATTTATATCCCACAAATGAATGCAGTCATTCTATATCTGTCCTGTCCTTTTCCTTCTCTTACATTTTTGGGGGATCATATTAACATCCTTTCCTGTGCCTTGTGTTAAATTTTTGGAATGTTTTAAGCAGGGTTGGTATCTGCTATATTGTTTAACTTAGCTCAGTTCCACTTTAAGAACAAGGACTACCTTGATGTTCTAGCTCCTCAGAAAACAAAAATAGAAACAGTATATTCTCCAGGACAGCCAGTGCTCCATGGCAGGCAGCATGCTTCCCTGACAAAGTGGCTCTTGATGACATGACATCACCATGTATCTCTAGGCTGTGATAAGTGCATCTGGGATCTGACTGACGATCTCCGCTTGGCGGCTGTCTCCGTTGAGGAAAGCAAGTCTGGTGTGCTGAGCGTGTCATCCGGGGCGGCTGCTCATAGGCACGTGACTGAGGTCAACTCCACCATCCACCGCCTGAAAGTAAGGGGGGCAATGTTGCGTCTTCTAAGTATTTTTATTTGTTTTGTGAAGGGTCACTCTTGGTCACGCCTATCGCTTCTGATATGTGTCCCCTGACTGTGTTACTGATTGATAGATGGGAGAAGTAATTTTAGAAGTTTATGGTAAACAATCTCAACAATGAACTAACAAAAGTCGGTAAGAGCAGTTGCTAGAGAAAATAAATAATTAAAAACCTAGTATCTACAAACAGAACAACTCAGGAAAGAGTTACACTTGTCTTTCCATGGTGAAACTATGTATTGATTATTCAAGTCATTACCTCAAACCTTAGCCACAACTTGCAGCATTCGAAAGGCCCTTTCAATTTTATCTCTACCCCCATCTGTCTCTCTTCTTCCCTCCCACCTCTTTCTCACTGTCATGTGTTCTTCTCATTTTCACACACTCATACATACACTGAAATACGCAAACATACTGTAGGCTCTGTTTTTCCCAGAGGGCTATTGGGTAATATCAAATATACAAGCTAAAGTCAACAACAGTGCTTGTATACATAAAGCTTTAAAAGTTTCTGTTTTTCTTCTCTAAATACGTTTCTAGTCAGAGGTTAGGTAAGACAGAGAAGGGACCACTGTGCTAATAATTGTTGGAAATGATAATACCAGACTAGAACTGAGCATTGAATGTATGCAAAGGGATATAAATGATAATCTCTAAATGTTTGTATTGCAAGTCACAATGTGTAAAAGAAGGAATAGCGAGAGAGAGAGAGAGAGAGAGAGAGAGAGAGAGAGAGAGAAAGTACCTGCCATAGAGGCAGGCTGGGGGGAGGGGGAGGGAATTGGGCACATTGTTGGTGGGAAATGGGCACTGGTGGAGGGATGGGTGCTGGAACACCTTGAACTGAAATCCAAAACATGAATAAATCTAAACATGAATATCTTTGTAATTGTATATCTCACGGTGTAATAATAAAAATAATTTTTAAATAAAAACAAATAAATATGTTCCTATTACAGATACATTTTCTTAAAATATAATTAGTTCAAGGAGCAATAGAATGAATGCCAACACTTTTCCACTTAATTTAGCAAAACAAATTTAGAAACCAGATTCCCTTGCCTTCAAATCCCAGCTCTAACACTTCTTAGCTATATGACCTTAAGTTATCTCTTATTGAGTCTCTTTAGTCTTTATTTTTTTCATGAGAATCATTATTGCACCTGTCTCAATGATTGGGCACAGGGAGAGCAAGTAGCAGCACTGCCTCATGTCTGAGAGTCTCTGGTTCAGCATACCTGGGCGGATTGAAAAAAAACTGCTGCAGGGTGGGTGTTGATGATCCGGGCTGTGATAGTCTGGTCTGCTGGGTGGAGTTGTGACGAGAGGGAAGTCTGGATGTGGAAAATGGGCTCATGAGGTGCCCGGGAGGCATGGCGGGTTCTAGCCCTGGCCTGCCACCCCAGCAGAGCCTCACAACAAGCCAGACGACCCCCTACTCCATGGAGGCCACCATTTTCCACATCCGGACTTCCCTTTTTATGGAGCAAGTGGATGCCTTTGGGAGACTTTTTATGGATCAAGTGGATGCCTTTGGGTTCTACTAGCATGAGACAGGACATATGGAGATATTACTGGTGCCAGCTCTAGCAAATAGATGATAAATGGGAAGATAGTGACAGTGATAGTGATCTCAATGGTTGTAAAGATTTCAGTGAGTTTATATATATATATATATATGTAGCTCAATATCTAGCATAGAAACTGTTCACTTCTCTACTTTTGGAAGATACTGTTGATTTTCATAGCAATTGACCAAGTATGTATAGCATAAACAAAAGTCACAAACTTTTAGATTTAATGGAATTTTACTCAATTCTGGTCCAATCTGAGGGATTATTCTGGTCCAAAGTATTCTGTCTGGACACAGATAAAGCACTAATTCTCAGAGGAGTAACTCAGACTTGAGCCTATTCATAGCATTTGAATTCCTACTTCCCACAACACAACTTCAAGATGAATAGACAAGCTTCTCCCACCATCCCAAAAATCCATTGCTCCCATGACACCTTCCCTAAATAAAAAGCGTAAAAGAAAGGCAATTATAACTCATTTGCCTGGAAAACTTGAGTATTACAGAAGCAATAAAAATAGCCTACCAAGTCATATCAAATAGCACATAAGAGCTAAAATACCCCTGGCATGTAGCTAAAGAATAAAAACACGACTAATACACAGACTGCATATAGTTATTCCCTAGGGAAGATGTTTGGCAGTATACTTTTACTCTGTGGAGTGCAGGAAATATCTAGAAGGACTCTGCAAAACCAACACTGAAAACTCTTTTCACATTTCATTTTTTATCCCAAAAGAAAACATACAAAGAAACCTCTGAGTTACTTTCAGAGAAAACAGTTATTGAAAACCAGGTACATAGTTTTCTCACAAAAGTGAAGTGGCAAAACACCAACTTTTGAGAAGTAGAATATCTGCAATAACCATTGACACAAAGTGGAAGGACTTACTCCAAAGTAATTTAAGTGAAGCTCCATTTGGATCAAATGACTCAAAAATGGAAATAAATAGAATAACTGCCTTTATACCCAAAGTATAAGAAAAGTAAGAAAGGAATTTTCAAATTTCATTTACATTGATCTGGTAGGTTGATTGTTTTCTCTGATGTATACTAAAAGATAAATTATAAAGCTCAGGCACCCATATGCACTTGTGAAAATTAGAAAAAGGTCCTGTCCCCATGGCCAGCCTTGGGGTTGGAGCGCACAGAATTCCAGTCTTTTGCAGTTCCTGGTGCCCTCATGCAGAGCTTATCCTCCCACCAGCCAGCAGCAGAAGTGAACACAAAGTTATAAAGTCATTCACGATTGATTTTCAGCCATATATTGTCTGAGCACCTTTCACCAGCGCTCCCCTCCCACCTCCAATGTTCCGAGTTTCCCTTTCCCTCCCACCACCCAACCTGCCTCTATGGTTGACACTTTTCCTTTTAGGTCCTCAGGTCTGCAATACAATCATGCACATCACTTACCTCCTTTCAGTCCCTAGTTCTTGTCCACAGTGATCACTTACCCCATTATTGTCATAGTGGGCCCTTTCCTATCCTAACCCTTCTTTCCCATGCTGTGACAAGCTTCTTACTAAGGACCAGTTCT
Source organism: Cryptotis parvus (assembly GCA_021461705.1). Lineage (NCBI taxonomy): Eukaryota > Metazoa > Chordata > Mammalia > Eulipotyphla > Soricidae > Cryptotis > Cryptotis parvus. The sequence goes on along the minus strand of JAJIBD010022892.1, from coordinate 153,176 downwards.
TCTAGTCTTTGTTCCTAATATATACATATATATAATATATACATATATATGATATCCTGAAAATGAGTGCAATTATTCTGTATCTGTCTCCCTCTGACTCATTTCACTCAGCATGATACTCTTCAGATCCATCTATGTGTCATCAAATTTCATGACATTTCATCCCTTCTATCTACAACAGCCTTCTAAACACCTACTTGGGAAGCAGAAACTTACACTACACTTTGGGTCACCTTACATAAAAATCGTTTTATGTGTGTGTTTGCAAACTTGATGTGCAATCTGCTCATTATTTTCAAAATAAAATTCTTTACAGACTAAACTGTCAGAAAGAGAAAACCAGTACGTCCTCAGAAAGATACAAATCAACAATGCTGAGAACACAATGAAAAGCATTCTGTCTGAAGTGGAGGAATTAACTGAAAGGGTAGGTACTTGGTTTCTAAGACTGCCTTCTGAGAAATGATTTGGCTGGTTAGAACTTGTCTACTCCCAAATGACTGAGACTTTACAAATCCCATAAAAAAATTGTGGTGACCAATGTCCCTTAAATAAATCAAGACAAGAACCATGGAGAAAATTAGCAGATTTAATCTCTACGTCACTTCCCCTTCTGATTGGCTTCCTTGGAAAACTGTTTATAGGGAAACTTTTGTTGGATTTCCTACTGGGTCGTAGAGGTGATAATGCTAATATTCAACAATCTGCCTTTCCTAGCTTTTTTATGACTAAAAGCTATAGTCTCTAGAAATAAACTTTTTTATTATATAATGAAATTTAAATATTTGCTAAAGAATACATTAAATAATAAAAGGAAAGAAATTATGCTGAGAAAGCAGTTTTGGAGTTTTGCAGGGAAAGAAAAGTCACATGCAGCCTCTTTCCAATCATACATTAACATACATTCAAGGCGGATTGAAGACTTAGTTTAAGCTTCAAACTCATTAGAAAGTAGAACTAAATAGTTTTTTAACTTTGAAAGGAAATAATTATACACTTGTTTAATGTGAGATATCATGTCAGAGTCAGAATAGGTTTAACAAGATGGTTTTAAATACTCAGCAAAACAAACAAGAAAATGCAAAAGAAAACTGGACTAAGAAAAACATGAAGAGAAATATGACGTGTAAAGGGTTACAAATTAATTAGAAAAACATTTCAACATGGGTAGAGTCAAAGTGAGAAATGATTCCATATACTCCCCAAGAGCCTGACAGAAAAATAACCTTCCTCTGTACTAATAAAAAAAAATTACAACTAGCCTTTAGCTGCCATATTTATTATGTTAAAATGTCTACCACAGTTTCCCTCTTGGTTATGTTCCCTCAGTGCTGCTCAAAGTCTCTTGGACTTCCAGGTTCTGGTGTTTGACATCTATTGTTGAAGTGTTTTAGTAAATCAATACTCATTCTCTGCTTGAGTAATATCATTGACCCTAGGCCTCTTAAAACTTTTAAGAGAAAATGATTCTTAAAATGGAATTACTCTAATTGGACTCAAATGATAGAGCTACCTTTAAATAGAAAAATCGTATCTCTTCTTTTCATGTAATGATGCCTGTTAACCAAAGCAGAAGCATTTGAAGACCTGTGAGACCACTTCAGTTTCCAAAGAAATTTCTAAAAGATACCCTTGTGAAAACTCATTAGTATTTCATGTTGGTATCATGGGTGGAATTTGCTCAAAGTGTCTCAATTCTTAAGGAAATATTTTTATAGTGATTAGTTCCTCCCATAGCTCAGACTGTTGCATTATTTCCCCATTTCCAATGTAAGAAAAATATAGGCTTTTGTAGGGAGAAACAAAGGCCAGTTTGGAGGTAATATCACAATAGGTATTGTGCTGGGCAACAAAACACCAAAGTGTAAAGTTAAGAAAACTTATCAGAACAGGCACCCATCTATTTCTTTTCATCCTCATTGGAATAAATGATGAGTACAATAATCCTAATAGTACAAAAAAACCACTAAAATATTCCAAAATAAATACCAGTGCTGATCTTGGTGACTACTCAAAAGACAAGAAAAAATAAATTCTTTGATGCATTTAAGAAAATCTCTGTCTTGAAAGGACCAGTGTGCTAATAATTGTTGGACATGATAATACCAGCCGAGAACTGAATATTAAATATGGGCAAAGAGATATACATGATAACTCTAAATGTATATATTGCAAGCCACAATGTGTAAGAAAAGGAAGAGAGGAAGACAGAGCAAGAGAGAGAGTGAGAGAGAGAGAGAGAGAGAGAGAAAGAGAGAGAGAGAGAGAAGGCAAAGTGCCTGCCATATCAGCCGGGGGGGGAAGGGAATCGAGGGACATTGGTGGTAGGAAATATGCACTGGTGGAGGGATGGGTACTGGAACACTGTGTGACTAAAACCTAATCATGAACAATTTTGTAATTGCATATCTCACAGTGGTAAAATAAGAGAAAAAGAAATAAAATAAAGAAAATCTCTGTCTTAACTTCTATCAAGAAAGTAAAATTGACTCTACATGAAAGGTATTACTATAGGTTTCCACAATGATTTTTAAAATGCCATAGTACTGCTGCCTCTGAAACTCAGTAATACCTTTTATTGCAAATTATCTATCAACTGAATTTGTGACTCAAATTTCACAATTTTAAATTTCACAATTCATTAATCTAAAGTTACTGAATTGGACCCATACTCCATATCCAAGTTCTCTTGTACCCCTCTGGGAATTTCTCTAGCCCTTTCCTATTCCATACTCTGGACCCCCTGGAAGGATGTCCATATATTTGTGTCCACAAATAACCACTGCTCTAAAGGATCTCTTTGCCACTACTGAATATATTGAAAATACCAAAGACTATGGTGCCCCCTCAAGCAAATCGATGAACAACGGGAAGACAAGTAATAAGTGACTTGGCAAGCTCCCTCTTCAATGTTCCCAATACGTTGTGCTCAGAATCAGAAGCACTGGGTTCAACACAAGAATAGAGGTCAAGACCCTCTCCAGATCATGGTGCTGTCTCTGTCACGTGGGTGTGGAAATACATGGTGGGGCCCAAGTCTCAAAGCTCTGTCTTCAAGTGTTCTTGCAGGAAGGCCCATCACCCCCTTCACATCTCCAGCTCCCCAGCCCCTCTCCAGTCTCAGCAAAAGTGATCAGCACACACACAGAAGCCATTGGCACTGGAATAAAAGTAGATAGCCTCCAAACATGTGAAAGTTCCTGAATTTCAACTGACAAAAAAGGCAGAATTTTATTTATTTTAAGTTTCCATTCAAAGCATTATATTCACTTGTCTCACTTCTATCACTTGTCGTCCTGTTTTTCATCAATTTGCTCGAGCAGGCACCAGTAACATCTCCATTTCTTGGAAATAAGGCCCATTATTGTTACTGTTTTTGGCATATTGAATACACCACGGGTATCTTGCCAGATTCTGCTGTGGCTCTGGGTTCATCCCAGGGGGCCCAGTCTTTTTCTATGTCAGACCATCAACCATCCAGGGCCCATGGGGCAGAGCCCTGGGTGTAGACAAGCCTGTCTCCTGTCTGCCACCTGCCGATGCAGCGGGGGCACCATAGCCACACCTGCAATACCTTGTGGGGCTGGCACCTAGCATGTCATGGAATGTTCCAGGTTACATGTGTTGTGCTTGGGAAATATATCAGTCAATATATTGAATATCAATCAATATATTAATTTCATTTATATATTGAAATCAATATAAGCAGGCTCATATTCTCAAGGGACTCAGAGTATATTAAGGAAAACAGAGATTAAAATATTGTAAATAATAATCAGTAATAGTGACTAAAGAAATATATCTAAGGGAGAGATGATAAACTGTTCTAGCAGTGTTACAATAGGGACGGCTTCTCAGAAAAGGTGAATATTTCACTGTGTATTAAAGAAAAACTAGATGCTGATCAAATACTTCTAGTCAGGGAAAGATGACATAGAACAGGCTTCTCTGAAACATGGTGTTCTTGGAGCTTGAAGAAATTGGGCCTTGGCCTTATGCATGTTTAACGGAAAGGCAAAGAAAGAGGCCGAAGAAGTCCTCAGAGGCCAGTCATGAAGAACCTTTCCCACCGGGCTCAGTAACATACAGGTTTCATCCTGTGAACTTTGGAGGGCATTGAAGCATTTACTTAGAACAATGAACAGACCATGTTTGAAATTTCCAAGAATAATCATCTGCAGTAGTAGGTGTTGGGTGGGTGAAAACAGAGAAGTCAGATAGGAGACGGCCATGGTTATCCAGATAAGAATGATTGATTGCTACTTTGTTATCATCCCAGAAGAATTGTCAGTGAACTGGAATAATGGGCATCATAATAATGGAGAACTAAAAGAAGACCTGAAAGTCAAATAACAGCAAGGAAATGAAAATGATTTGGTGGCCCAGTGTGTAAGAGGAGAGAGAGAGAGTAGGAGGAGGAGGAGGAGGAGAGAGAGAGAGAGAGCGAGAGAGAGCGAGAGAGAGAGAGAGAGAAAAGAGAGAGAGAGAGAGAGGCAGAGAGAGAGAGAAGAGATAAAGAACCTGCCATAGAGGCAGGCTAAAGGAGGGGGAGGGAATCGGGGACATTGGTGGGAAATGGGCACTGGTGGAGGAATGGGTGCTGGAATACTGTATGACCCGAAACCCAAACATGAACATCTTTGTAATTGTATATCTCACAGTGGTATAATAAAATAAAATGATTTGGTGGTCAATTAGTATGAAGAGTGGCAATGAAAGGAGTCGGAATTGGGGAAATGAATGAATAAGATCAAATGTACAAAACAGATCACTCTGGACATTTTAAGATTTTTAGGTGACATATCTTTAGATGTCCAGGAGCAATTAGATAAGTGTATCTCCAAGAGAAGGTATCAAGGCTAGAAAGAACTAGGAAGTCTTAAATGTTTAGAAGATAGCAATGGGAAGATTGTGAAACAGCCTTATGTATCATGGAATTGTCCTGATTCATGCTTGTATCCCAGAGTAATTATTGAAAATCGGTCCCTTTCATGCTCAAAAATATCCCAGCTTAAAAAATAAAGTGTATGAGTACCCTCTATATTGATGATAATCCTCACTTAATTTTTGATTTTTAAATGGTGTTGCAGAAAGTAATTCACTACATAATAAAAAATACATTGCACATTTTTCTCTATAATACGTGCTAATGGTTAATAAATTATTAATCCATTTGCTTTATAAATCATCATTGATTTATAACTGTAACTATTAAATGTAGGATTATCTTGGAACAAGTTTCACCTGTTTTACCATTTGCCTATATAATTATTTTTCCTGCTACAAGCAAAGAAACCAGCAAAAAAAAAAATGCTATTCAGATAAGGCTTCACTACGAAGCAAGTAATTTTGCAATTTAGAGTAATAGATGGTCGGCTTTGCCAGTATTTTGTTAAATATAGAAGCGCCCTCTGCTGTTTGTTTGAAAAACAAACACCGTCTTTATAGGTTCATTGAAAAGTTTGAAATCAAGAAGAGTTGTAGGGGCTGCAGAGATAGCACAGTGAATAAGTGCATCCTTGCATGTGACAGACCTGTGTTTGATGCTTGAGATTCCATGTGGTCCCCAGGCACCGAGAGGAGTGATTCCTGAGCACAAAGCTAGAAATAGTTCCTGAACATTGCCAGTGCCATCCTCCCTCCTTAAAATTTTTTGGAAAGAACTAAGTTATATAAGCACAGTACTAACAATAGGCCTCTCTCTGAATTACGAAGCCAGAGTGAAAAATACGATGGTTGTGCTTTGCAAGTATAAATCAATTTTAAACTGGGTCAAAGTCAACTACAATATTTTGCATTTAAATGTTTATTTCTGATTTTTTTTTAATTAAATTTGTATTAGTACTGAAGTAACAAGGTTATGGTAGCATTAATGTTTATTCTGTTGCTGTAAAATGTTACTTCATCCCATCACCATCAAAGTACCAAAGACCCTCCGCTGCTCCTATATCCTCAGGCCCTCTGTCACCATCTAGAATAATCTTGTCTTTGATTCGCTGTCAAAGTCCAAGGGTTTATTTTCATTGGATTCTGTCCAATCTTTTGTTTACTTATATGTTTTTAAGAAAAAAAGTCAGGAAGGAATGGCATCCAGAATATAATTCATCTTATTTTCCACATCACTTAATTTTAGGGTAATAAAAAAACGTTGTGTCTCTGGAAAGCACAGCACAAGCCAAAAGGAAGATTGGTATTGGGGATCCACTGTCCTTTCAGAAAACTTAGTGCTTTGACCAGGGAGCTAGTCAAAAGGACCAGAGTGGGGCTAAAGCGATAGTCCAGGGGTAGGGCATTTGCCTTGTACACAACCGACCCGATCCCTGGAGTCCCATATGGTCCCCCAAGCACCACCAGGAGTAATTCCTGAGGAAGAAACAGAAGGCGCTATTGCTAGTCTAGAAAGCATGGCCTGGGGGGACTTTGGATTGATAAAAAGTCTATGGTATATTGTATACCGTTTCTGTATTTTCTTCCTTAAAGAAGAGATGTTTATATGTGTTGTGCTTGGGAAATATAGAAACATTCTCTGTAAAATCATGTCACAATCATCTGTGGTAGACCTGGATGAAAGAAGAGAAGTTTGTGTCCCTCTCCTCCTGGGAGAAATTTGTACAAAGAATCTGTCAGGCTTTACGGGAAGATACCCCTAATCGTGCTGGCTTTTCAGATCCTAAAGTATTTTGTTACAGAGATGAACCCCAAATAAAACAAAGGCATCAACTGAGCAATGTAGGCATCCCAAATGCCAGGCTGGAGCACTTTAAGTCAGGAGTTCTTTGTAAGGCCAAGCTGCGTATGCAAGCAAGTGTCCCAGCCATGAACCATTCTTTAGATCAGCTTCTGTGCTTTACACAGGCACGCATAAACAATACCCCTACAAGCCCAGACACCCTTTCTTCAGAAGTCACATTTGAACTGGGATTTCATTTTCACCAGTACTCTGGAGAACAATGTGATACTGGCTCCCACATTGAGAGCATAGAGTCAGCTTCTTGGAGAACAATTCCTTTCACTCCGAGCCAAATCTACGTGAGCAGCTATTTGTACACAAGTACTATTAACACTGATGGGAATTTGGGATAAAGCCCCGAAAACAATATTTAGCCCAGTAGGCATAATCCCTTATATCTCTGTGGTAATTCCATTTCAGCAATGGTTGGACCACCCAGGAGTCAGTGGATGCATGGAACATTTCAAGACTGCCTACATTCCCAAGTTTCCCCCTTTGAACCCTCGGCCCACACAATGCCAAACTGATTGTCAGACATGGCTAATTTTCTAGTCTGGCATCTTGAGGCATAGTAAAAATTCAAAGGGTAAATTACATATGAAGTGTGGTTGATTAGGACTGAACTATGACTGATGGTATAGAAATAGCTGCAGATTTTATAGCATTCTGTAATTCTGAAACTGATCATTACATCAGCCTAGCTTGATTTCTGGAACATTTTATATGCTGTAGGACTTTTGCCTGCAGGGGAATTTATGTTTATGGAATACAATGCCCCCCACATGCATCTATATATAATATTTCCTTGTCATAAATCTAATCTGGTATTTATATGGATTATTTACAGGAAACTCAAGCCTCAAGAAAGGGTCAGCTGGCTCAGAAAGAAAGCATGGATACTATTAACCATGCAACACAGCTTGTAGAGCAGGCCCATGATATGAGAGACAAAATCCAAGGTAAATATATTCCCTTCTGATACAGTTTAAAGTCAAGGATACACTCATACAATTAACCACAATTAAAATAAAACAATGAACACAGTTGGTGTTTACTACCTTAAATACTTTAGTCCACACAGTGCCCAACTGCTCAGCCCAAATGTCACTTCTTAATCTGGCATCTTGAGACACAGGTATTACAGGTTTAAAGTCTTCCTTTTAAGTTTGTTTCTCTGGGATTTCTGAGCACTCTCCTTATTGTCTGTTGATTTTTGATAGCTAATTACAGCGTCATTCCCTTTCTAGGCATTTTCTAAAGTGGAAAGTTAGAAGATGTTTTCTGGCAGACAAAATTACATGCCGTATTGTCTCTAAAAGGCAAGGGCTGGGTATGAATCATGTTTCTCTAGAACATGACTCCTTCAACTGTGGGTCATGACCCTACAGCTAATTGAATGTGGGGATCATTTTAAATAACTTTCTTTATGATTTATTATCAGTAAATGTTTTGTTTGTAGACCTATATATTTTTATACCTGCCAGTCACACAAAGTTCCTTGGTCCAAAAGGGGTTGTAAGTGAAAACGATTTAATAAGTCCTGCTCTAGCTTAAGCAAAAAATGCTGATTTTTAGATGGGTAATAAATCATCCTAAGTAAATTATCCTAGGTACTTCAGGTATCCTACTGTTCTTTTCAAGGGCCAGGCAGGCAACAAGCTCTGGTCATTAACCCAGAAAAAAAGTCAGGAAGGCACATCTGAGATTCCGTTGCTCTAAAGCTAGTGACAGTTTCACTTTCCTTCATTCAGGTGTATGTGTCTGTGCTCTAACTTGTGATAAGTACTGGCTGCTTTTGAAGACTGTCTTAAAAGGCATGCAGAAATTCAGCCTTCAGTTTACTAACAGAATCCAAGCACTTTTGCAGCTTGTAAAAATAAAGAGAATTTCCTTGGGGTTACAGTCTAAGATTCAGTATTGCCTTCACTTTTATTATCCTATTTTTTAAGTGTCAGCTGACAGCTTCAGAGCATCTTGGGGTGCAGTGGCAATAAAGGGACCCACAGTAGGAGATTCATATCTTTATACCAAGGTATAGGAGATTATTCCAGGCAAAGGCATATATCAAGGCAACATGAATCATTTGCTGCATTTCCTTGGGAGCTATAACATAAAGTAAAAACAGATGATATGCATTTCAAAAACTTACCCTGGTTCTCACTCTTTTATTTTTGCATCTGCCAATAAAATATTTTTATAGGACATTTTAGAGTTACTACTGACTTCTTCAAAAAGGCAGATTGACTCTAGATTAGTTGACATAATCTAATTAAAATATAAATGCCCCTTAAGGCAGCAAATAAGCCAACTTCCTAGTGAACCATTCAGAAGAAATAATTGCCTTTGTTGTTGTAACTCAAATTTTTATTCTAAGTTGTTTCAGTTGGAAAGAATCTAAACCCTCTCTGTTGACCCTTTAAGAATAGAAAAAGTTGAAAAAATTCTAAAGAAATGTAAATAGGAAACAACAATTTCCTCCACCTTTTACCTTTTTAAAAGTAATTGAATAGTCTCCAAAGACCAAAGGCAAGATGTTATTGTTATCATTTCCTTTTTTCTAATCTATACCAGACATAAGTAGAATAAAATAGGCCAAACTGTAAATATAATAAACTTAAAAAAAAGTTGGCAACAAATTCATCATTTTAAGTGCTAGGTCTGAAGGGAAAAGCATCCATGTTTAGTTTATTTCAGGAGTTCATGTTTTTACTTCTCTTGAAAACTGAATGTTAACCTCTGTACATTTTTATGCGTATCTGGTTGCCTTGTTACTTTTTCAACAATATTTGCAGCATTTACAAGCCCCCACTTGCATTTGTTTCCCTTCTTTCAGAATTCAAGAATGCAGGGCAACACTGATTATATGGCATTCCTTATTCTCAACCATCCCTAAAATAACTGTGACTGACCTCTACCTAGGACCCATTAAAACACATGCCCTTATTCCGGTTTGATTTATGTAACACTAGTGTTTGTTTATCCAACTTGTCTGACCAACCATACGGATCACAGTGAACCATAGACATACAATTTCGTTTATGCCAAGAAGATAAAGTGTTTCCTTCCAGAGCTGTTGTAGGTCAAAGCAGCAATTATGTAATTTTCATCTAACCATATGTAGTAGGAAAAGGGAACCAAAGCTCTCGGGTCTGCTAGTTTTAGAGAATTAATAATTCCTTGGGATCTCAGATGTCCCTCCAGCTAGCGAATCTCCATCAACTCACTATGAAAGTGACCAAGAAATGACTAAGATCAAGACATGACCCAAGTTTGATTCCCAGTACCCTGTATAGACCCTTGAGCCCTGCCAGGAGTGATCCTTGAGCACAGAGACAGAAGCAAGCCCTGAGTACCACCAGGTGTGGCCCAAAAATAAACAAAATTTTCTTTGAAATCCCAAGATTTGTGTGTCTGAAGTATTAGCATCCTCCAGTCATTGCGGAAGTTGCTTGCTGCTGAAGTGAGGGCAAACTTTGTAATAGTTTGTTCACTTTTCGAAGACACTAAATAGAAAGCAGTGCAGATTGGTTTGCTCAAATTGTACTGCTCCTTGGAATATGTGGTGCTCTTCAGGGTTTGCTGCAGTTTCACATCAATTCACTCTGTTTAAATGATTCTCTCCTTCGTAGGATCAGCTCTGCCTTTTACTCTCACTTGCTTGTGTTTAGAGTCACATCACCAACATGCTCTGTCATTTCTCATATTTCTTCTCTCACTGCATCCTTCCTTTCAGAGATCAACAACAAAATGCTGTATTATGGAGAGAAGCAGGAACTTAGCTCTGAGGAAATCTCTGAAAAGCTGGTGTTGGCCCAGAAGATGCTTGAGGAGATTAGACATCGTCAGCCATTCCTCACCCAACGAGAGCTCGTGGACGAGGAAGCAGATGAAGCCCATGAATGTACGTGTTTTTAACTCCTAGAGTTCGGCAACTGTTTTGTGTGGACCCAGGAGAGGACACAGAGCCATAGGCAACATTTGATCAAAGTTCAATATCATTCTCAATGTTCAGATCTATTTAGAATTTCCATATGGTCTCTGGAAATCACAAAGGAAACAGTTATAAATATAACTAAACTCTTTAGGTGAAGATCCAATCTCAGACTTATGAGAAACAGCAGAAATATTGCAAGGAATCTGTAGAACTTTTACTCCTGTCCCCTTAAATTACTTTACTTTTGTTTTTATTTGTTTATTTACCTGTGCCAGGAGCTCACACATGCAAGGAAAATTTTCTCACAGTGAACTATATCATTGGTTCCTGTGTCCTTTATTTTTATCTACACAATCAACACAAATTCTTCAGATTTACATATATTTCAGCTACTGCTATTAGTTTATAGCTTTTGGCTGGAGAGATAGGGACAGGGTGCTGGCCTTGCACACAGTCAACCTGAGTTTTATGCCTGGCAATACTTTTGCTCCCTGAACACCACCAGGAGTGATCCCTTAGTGCAAAGTCAGGAGTAAGCCCAAAACACTACCAGCTGTACCCCACACCCTAAATTTAAAGTAAATAAAAATTAAAAAACCAGTTTTAAGTTAATTAGTAATTTACAATTATAGCATTATGATGTGGTAGTATAGTCTCACCTCAAGAGCTTATAATTTTTTGCATTGATAGACATTATTATTTGACCATTTTAATGTATTGTTCTTAATTCTACACATTTTTATTTGTATATTTTTTTATTTATTTAGTTTTGCAGTATCAGAGATAGATCAAACCCAGGATTTCACACTCAGTGGCTCTATGGACTGAGCCACATCCCTGACCCATATTTTGTACATTTTAAAGCATTAAAAGGTTGGTGAATATTTCACTAGTTTGCAAAGATGTCCATGATATAAAAGGATTATTAACACCTACACACTAGCACATTGTCCTACAATTGTCACTATTAACTTCTGCCAAGAATTATCCTAAAGAAAACATGTTTTTTAAAAATTAATTTTATCAAAGCACCATGATTTGGGGCTGGAGTTAGAGTACAGTGGGTAGGGTGTTTACCTTGCACTCGGTTGACCTGGGATTGATCCCCAGCACCCCATATAGTCTCCCACATACAGCCAGGAGTAATTCCGGAACGCAGAACCAGGAGAGCCAGGAGTCCCCAAAAAGAAAAAAAGGGAAGGAAGGAAGGAAGCAAGCAAGCAAGCAAGCACCATCATTTATAAGATTAGTCATAATTAAGTTTTACACATACAGTGTTCCAGCAGGGATCCCTCTACCAGTGTCAACTTTAAAAAGGAACATTTTTTAAATTGGTGTGGAAAGAAGACAAACTGAAAATATCTTCTTCCATTTATTTTTTTTTTAATTTTTTATTATACCACAGTGAAACATACAATTACAAAGGTGATCATAATTGGTTCTTGGTAATACAGTATACCAGCACCCATCCCTCCACCAGTGCCCCATTTCTACCACCAATGTACCCCACCCCCTCCTGCCCACCCCCCATGCTGCCTTAATAGCAAGTACCCCAGTTTCCTCTCTTTCTCTCTCTGTCTCTCTCTCTGTCTCTGCATCTCTCTGCCTCTTATTTTACACATTGTGGCTAGCCCTGCAGGTATTTAGAGTTTATCACTTAAGTCTCTTTGTGTATATTCAATGGTGAGTCTTAATCTGCCATTACCATTTCCCACATTTAGTAAAACACTGGTATCTATTTATGTCGTATTAATGAATGCAGTCATTCTATATCTGTCCTTTTCCTTCTGACTAATTTCACTCAGCATGATAGTCTCCATGTCCCTCCATTTGCAGGTAAATTTCATAATGTCATCTTTTCTGACAGCCGCATAGTATTCCATAGTGTAGATGAACCACAGTTTCTTTAGCCAGTCCTCTGTTCTCGGGCATTTAGGTTGTTTCCAGATTCTAGCTATAGTGAATAGCTCAGAGATGAATAAAGAAGTACAGATAGTGTTTCTGCTATGTGTTTTTCGGTCTCTCGGGTATATTCCCAGGAGTGCTATTGCTGGATCAAATGGGAGCTCAATATCTAGTTTTCGGAGGAATGCCCATATTGTTTTCCAAAAGGGCTGGACCAGTCGGCACTCCCACCAACAGTGGATCAGAGTCCCTTTTTCCCCACATCCACGCCAGCACTGGTTGTTCTTGCTGTTTTGGATGTATGCCAGTCTTAAAAAGGAACATTTTTATATTAAGGCATATTATAATAACGAGCATAAGAAGTCTTGGAGCCAAGAAAAATCTCAGGCCCCATTTCTAAGTCAGGCTGAAACTGACAGTCGTCGTTAAAAACTGTAGCTATAGCATCAGAGCCAGAGCCTTCTAGGCACCTTGCACCTGCTCCTTGTCTATTGTGCAATTTAACAAGAGCCATAGGGAAATGGGAGCAAATGTGTCTCGCTTAGGCCTCCTACCAAGTGAATATTTTTTCAGCCATTTCTAAACTCAGCTACCAACCTGATATCTTCTGCTCATAGTGAACAAAGAAAATATGAAACCTTAAGAAGGCAGGCTGATCTAATGGATCTAACTCATGGAAAAATGAATTATGACACCAATTTTTATACCTTTGATCAGAAAAAATTGAGACCAATTAAATTTTAAGAAGTCTTGTGGTGAACTAGCGATATAGCACAGTAATGGAGCGCATATCTTGCCGTGTGAGGCCCTAAGTCTGATTATCTGATCACATGACATCCCATGCACCACCCAGAGAACCTGGCAGCCTCTGAGCATGACTCGTAGTGGCTGTCACAACTAACAATGACAAAAGGATGAATGCATTTCGCATTCATTGCCATTTCTCATTCCTTATATTCAAAAAAATGATTTAGCTTTTACATAAGGGAGCTAACTGGAAAGAATTATCTAGAGAAAATGCAGAAAAAGAGTGAATATGAATGTTATTTGTCAAACAAGATCATTGTTCTTTTTAATAGTAAATCTATAGTAACCCAAATTCTCTTTCTGTAACAAAATTGTTAATAAGGTTATAATATATACATAAAACATATAATCAATTGGAAAACCATCAGAACCTTTTTCTGGCTGACTGCTTCCAGGTTCTCTTAGACCTTACAATGAGATTGGTTTGCTTTAAATCTGAAACATGGGACTATTTTTATGAGCAGCTTCAATCTCTATTGCTAAAGAAGGCAAGAGCCTGACAAGTTTATTACTCTGTTAAATGCTAGGTAAAATGGAAGGGGTCAGAGGTCAGACTGAATCTTATGTTCATTTCTTCCCAGTATTAAACCAGGCTGAGAATTGGCAGAGATTGTACAATGATACTCGCTCTTTGTTTCCGGTCGTTTTGGAGCAGCTGGATGACTACAATGCTAAGTTTTCAGACCTCCAGGAATCACTTGACCAGGCTCTTGACCGTGTCAGGGATACTGAAGATATGAACAGAGCAATAGGAGCAAGGCAGCGGGACCATGAGGTATAGTATAGTAAACTATATTGTAGTTTACTATAATAAATAATATAGTAAACTATATTGTTTACTATATAGTTGTAAACTATATAGTATAGTTTATATACTATAAACTATATATATATATAGTTTTATATATATAGTTTATATATATAACTATATATATATAGTTTATATATATAGTATATATATATTAAACTATATTGTTTACTATATAGTATAGTAAACAATAACTATAAATGTGTTTCAGGCATAGACAATATAAAATAAAAATAAGAAGGGACAATGTACTTTTAAAATATTATTATATTTAAACATGTGTATTGCTTAAGTATTTGTATCGTTTCCACTGATATTTACTAATATAAGTATGTATATGGAAATAAAATTGAAACTTTATTATTGCTCACTTATGACATTGACAACCGCTCATTTGTCTTGGTGCTCATGTCCAAATAAATTATTACTCTAGCAAGTGAATAAACTCAGCTAATCCTATGCTTAACTTATACTAAGAACTCTAGAAAACCAAAGCAACCCAGTACCTTGTTCCTGAAGAGGAATTTGTAATACTCAAAAAAGGTTAAAAACGTATCCACAGACTGGCTGGTCAACATTAGTAGAGATAGAGTATTTACTCAAACCAAAGTCATGTAAACACAATGAGGTAAAAGACAATGTCTACACATAGCCATAATTTGCCAAGGTGGTTGTCGCTGTGGGACCAGAGGCTTTGTACACACTCACTTCTAGAGAACAGAACTGATTGTGTTCACATCTGCTCTACTCAAGGAATAATTTAACAACAACCACCATTGAGAGGCGTTATCTTCCATTAAGAAAACATGTGCATCTTCAGATAAGTTATGATATAAGGTTATAAAACTATCTTTAAAAATACAAAACAACTATGAACAAATTTATTATTTCTATTGTTTATTTTTTATTGGTAGCCAGTAACAGCTAGGCTTTCTACCCTGAGTTTCAATCATTACTGTAAAATATCCTAACTAAAATTTCATTTACAGTCATTATCACCATCTTCAAAAGGGTCAAAGCCTTAGCCAATATTTTTAATATTTTTAGAATAATAATAACAGTCAGGAAAATATGCCTGTTTTAACTATGTACTATACAAGAAATTTTTAAGTATAACACGTAACTTATGCTTCTCAAGAAATTTTTAAGTATGACACATAATTTCTTCACACAGATTTCAAAATAGTTATGAGGATCCAGCATTATCCTTAAATTGTCCCTAATCTACACTGAAATCTAACTAACCACCAGGTCGTTTCATTTTATCTTTAGACTATTTCCTATCCTTTTCCCCTTGCCTTTTCTCTGAAATTGAAGTGCCTTTTTTTTTATTTCTTCCTTTTATAAATGTTTTAATTGAATCACTGTGAGATGCACAGTTACAAAGTTGCTCATGACAGAGTTTTAGTCTTATAATATTCCAATACCTATCCCTTCACCAGTGTACATTTCCTCATGCATACCTCAGTTTCCTACCCCAGTCACCTCACTCTCCCATCCTCCCCACTCTGATCTGAATCATAATTCTGATTGCTCTAATTATAGTCCTTGATTTTTTTCCCCCTATGCATAGTGTACTTGTTTTGTTTTGTTTGGGGCACTCTCCTGACTGTGCTCGGGTTACTCATGGCTCAGTGCTCAGGACTCACTCCTAACAGTGCTTAGGGTTTGAAATTAAGTTGACTGCAAGCAAGCCAAGCACTTTAACTCCTATACTATCGCTTCATCCTTGGCATTGGTCTTGCAACAGTTCACAGAACTTTAGCCTTTGTTCCATAGTTAATACATACCAAGAGCAGCCAAAGTGAAACCACCAAGCTCCTTCCCTTGGAACAATTTTATATATAGTATTTACTATATATGTGTAACATCATTCCTGCTTTCAACATACATTTCAATTGTTGAGTTTTTTATGGATTATCAGCATGATTTGGTAGATTAGTTTGGGCTCCAAAGACACTAAAAATCATTGCCATATAAGTTAATGTTAATTGCTTCTTCATTTTTTAAGCACCACATCAGCTTATAAAATATTTCAAAGGAATTCTATTTTCTAGTAGCAGGGAAAATCTATAATCTATCTCCCTGGAATGAGAACTTTTTCTTTCCTGAATTGTCTGGGTAAGCCGGGCATCATCACTCAGGAAGCTGTCCACCATCCACAGGTTAGCAGATGCACCGACAATGCCAGAGGAGACCCTGTGCACCTTTCTATTTCCTTGTTCTGATCAACTATTTATAGATCTGTCTCCTCCACCAAATGCAATTGGCTTTACTTCACATTTCATGGTTACACATACAAATGGCTTAAAAAAAGAGTAACACCCAAATTTCCATCTTTATGCATTGCAAAAAATAACCACACAGTTTTATCACATGAATGCATATAAGCATTAGCTGCACAACTAATACTTACTTTATTTATTATCCTTTTTACACCCAACTCCATAACAACACAAATCTGTATGAGATAAATATAAGAATCTGTATTTTTACAATGTAGCAAAAATACCAAAAAAGTATGTTTTGGATTCATGTAGTGTTCAAAGATCTGCCTTCTCAGTACAGTTTCTAGGTTGTTGTTTTTTTTTTTTTTTTTTGGTTCAGGCACCATTTTTTTACATATATGAAATGAATACAGAAACAATCCAAGAAGTGCGAGTTATGTCATTTTTGTAATTATTATTTTTCAAGATTTTCTTTTGTTCAAATGTGCAATCTTTTTTATGGGAATATCTTTCCTTCAAAGCTAATTTGATTCATGTCTGTCTAGTGCCATATATAATAAGTTGGAAAACCTTGAAGTATATCATTTTCAACTTCTGAAAATAAACTTGTAAAATTCTATAGCTTACAACTTTGAACTATGGCCATGATCTTGGTGTAAGGCCATCCGATGCAAGCTCAGAACGGAATGCCTCAGAATCTGTACAAAAAAATGGCTGTGAGAGAGATAAATAATTCCAAATAATGTCATCACTTTTTACCTTTTTTCTTTACATATATATGTATATATATAATATATATATATGTGAAAGATTACTTTTGAGTAAAGGTATATACTGACCTTTTCTTGTGGTGATAAGAATAATTCATCTCAAATACTGTATTAAGCTTGATGAGTACTGAAGAGGAATTGATTTTTCAATATTCTTGCATTAAGAGGTATGCAAATAGGATTCTTTAATTCTCCTCAGTCTTTGTCTTCTGTAGTATGTAAAGAAGATGGGTTTTATCTGTCCTTTCCACTAAATATGGAAGGGCTACAGGGAATAAAAATGGATATTTCAGTGAACCTATAAAGTTTTAAAGTATGTCACTCTATATCTAGTCTTTCATAAATTTTCTTATCATCCCATAAAGCCATAACTTACATATTTTAATTCCAATTACCATTTTTAAAGTAACTTCAACTCATTTTTCACTTAGACTATAAAATGAATCTTCTGCTTTTTTTGTCTCTTAAAATTTTATTCTGTGTTGCTTTCAAACTCTGAATTCATTTGAATCTCCATAATTATTCAGGGTCACAACATTCCTGCCCCTTAAGCCCCAAAATTAAATAATTCATTAAACATTTTAGCACTTGGGAAATTTTTCTCCTCGAAACATTTGAGCACCTGTAGAAAAATTGCTCAAAGTGATAGGTGCAAGATCACAGTTCTATGCTATGATATTAGGACCATTTAATAGCTTTAAAGAACATGAAAAGGATTCCTGAACAAATGAGCTCATTGACCCAGTCGACACATAATAAATGCATTTTTGAGAATTCATCTTTCAAACACTGCAACCATTGAGTCTATTGTTCAGTTCTGTATCTATTTATGGAGAAAAGGATCCTGGCCCTCACTAAAGTGTTAACTCTTTCAAGAAGATATGGTATAAGTAATAATCATAGCTCCATGATTCAGTGCTCCCAAGATACTTACCTTTGTTATTTCCAAGTTAAAGATGAGAACTTGACAATAAGATACTGATAGACTCCATGAAATCTCTCTTTGGGGAGGGAGGAGAAAGGAGGAAGAAAAGGCAGACTGGAAGTGATGCTAAGACCGTGGTAGAGGGTTTTGGGTACTTGGTAAGGTGAAGAGGCTACAACTATCTACACCTTAAGTACAACATAGTAAAAATTATTGTAATCATGTTACTCCAGTGACATTGAAAAATGGGACATCTCAGTTTAAACCAACAAAGATGCGAGCTTGAACAATAGCTAGAGAGAATCCCCCAGCTGACAGCATTAGGTGGTGTGGCTAAGATAGAAACACTGGTTTTCTACATGCAGTGACATGAGGTTCACACTTATCACTTCCTGGTGCTTCAGCTCTCCCTTCTCTTCCTTCCTGCAGAAACAACGTGAAAGAGTGAGGGAACAGGTTGAAGTTGTGAATGCAACTCTGAGAACATCTTCAGACTTTCTGGAAACACCTCGACTGACCCTTTCAGAAATTGATGATATAATAAAGGTAAGAATATTAGTCACTTGTTCATGTCTGTATATTCAACAGACAATAGCAGAGCTCAGTGTCACCAAAGTATAAGCAAATGTAACTCAAATCTGTTAAGTGAGTTGGCATTATAAAAAGAAGTTCAGGGACTGAATTTTCTTTCAATTTATTTTACTGTGTAGTAGTCACATATGACTACTTAATCTTAAATTAATAAAATTTAATAAAATTTAAAATTTACTTTTTCAAAGTTCTTGCATTTCACTTGCTTAACAACTCTACATATGGCTAGTTATATACAGGATAGCACAGGTAACTTGGCAGAAAAAAAATCAGTTTTAAAAGTACAAATTTAGATTGATCCTACACACTTGTCACTTATAAGTTGTGTGTTTAGTAAAATTGTTATAGAAAATCAATAAAAACCACATTTTTAAAGCAGAGATTTTATAATAAAATGCTGTGAACCAAAACACTATAAAATTGAGCTTAACTCCTTCTTTATACCTTTGAATGGATGTCATTTTAAAGTCATCTGATAAAAAATGAAGAAATAAAATCAAATTCAAAAGTTATCTGGGACTTGAGTAATAGTGTGATAGATAAGGTGCTTGCCTTGCATGCAGCTGACCCAGGTTCGATCCCTGGTACTCCATATGGTCCCCTAAGTACCAGGAGTGATTCCTGAGCACAGAGCCAAGCCAGAAGGAACACTTGCTGGATGTGGCCCCAAAACAAAAATAATTAAGTTATCTGGAGGATAGAGTGATAGTACGGAAGATAAGGAGCTTGTCTTGCACACACCTAACCCAGGTTCAACCTAGGCACCCCATTTAGACCCTTGAGTCCTGCCAGGAATGATCCCTGAGCTCAGAAGCAGAAGAAAGTCCTGAGCACTGCCTCGTGTGCCCCAAAACCAAACAAACAAACAGAAAAGAATTAAGTCATCTCACTATCATCTCGCTTTATTTCAGCGGCAAGCTTCCTGTCTTCATTCCTTCACTTCACTCCTGTTCCTATTTCCATCACAATCCATGATGGTGTCAAAACACAGATGAATGATAAAAATCGACCTATTCCCATTGAGCTGCCTGACCTAACTGGCAGAGTATTGTGGAGGTATCCCCCAGGTCCCTTAAGCACTGCTTGGGTGGCCCCCCATAAAACCTAATTCATATGGTGTATAGAGATCACATCTGCTATGTAGATATGCAGATATGCAAAAAGGCCTGTAAAACACCCTTCCTATGTTTCCCTCTTCTCAATAAGTGGCACAACCCAATGACTCAGGTCAAAACTCTTAGAGACAATCTTGATTTTCCCTTTCTACACATCCCATTTCAACAAGACCTACTGACCCTGTCATCAAAATGAAGCCTCACTGCAAACTACTCTCCTCACGTCTGTTATAAACCCATGTCTGCCAATGTCCAGCACGTATTGCTCGAGCTTCTGACTGAACAATTGCACTCACACGTGCCCCTCTAGATTCACTATTAAATGTAGTAGGAAAATCCCTTTTAAAGTATAATCTATAACATGATTTCTCCCCCAGATCCCTCCCAACTGAGCTAGCTCATTTTCTTTGGCCTATGAGACCCAAGAGACCTGACTCTGGTCCACTTCTCTGGCCTCATGCCCCCACTCTCTTCCTCACTCACCACACAGTTTGCTAACTAGCAAACTAGCTCAGTTGCTTTCTCACATGCTTTCAAGTCTACTTTTCAAAGAACCTATTCCTGTTTTCTCCTCAAGACCTTTGCACCTAATGAAACCAAATTTCCAAAAGTCTGGAATTCTTGTGAACATTCTATCTAAATGTCTTACTTGCCATCAATCATTCTCCAACCCAACTAACTTTATTTTCTTCAAACTACTATATACTTTAAAAAAACTTACTTTTTAACTCCCCAAAATTAACTTTTTCACTTATTTGATCCTTTTTTTTTTAATTTTGGGTCACACCCAGAGATGCTCAGGGGTTTCTCCTGGCTCTGCACTCAGGAATTACTCCTGGCAGTGCTCAGGGGACCATATGGGATGCCAGGGATCGAACCCGGGCCTGCATGGGCCGGCCGCGTGCAAGGCAAACGCCCTACCCGCTGGGCTATCGCTCCAGCCCCAAGATCATTTGTTTTTTATCTGTATCTTCCAGCTAGGTTGTAAATTTCCTGAGAGCAGAGTCTGTGTTTATAGTTATACCTGATATTTAGTCTGGCTCATATTTGTCATCCAAAAATATCTGTTGGTCAAATTAATGAATAATTATGGAATGTATATGGTGTTTTCCTTATTATATCAGTTAAAACCTTTTCTTCAGAGTATTGTTCCCCAGATGACCAGCCCAATGACTAGATATTTAATACTGTATTGCTTCCATAAAAATAAGCCCTATATGCTAAGAACCAGGTTACATTATGGAATATGAGAGTAAAGTAGACATAGTTTCTTCCACTTAAAATTTTATAGTATGGTGAGTATAATAGAGTAAAATCTCTCTAGTAATGGAAGAGGTTGACAAAATATATATATGGGTAACACAACTTGATCTGGAGCAGCTGAAAATGGCTTAATTAAGGAAGTGACTTTGAGTTGAACTTTTTCAACTCAATAGAACTGAGTAGAACTTTTCAGATGGAGCAGATAAAACACAAAGGATAGGTATTCTATGCACGAAAAATAATTTTCATAAGAATCAGGGTCAAGAATAAGAACATGACTCATTAAAACAACTACCAGTCAGTTTGAACTATGGGCTGTAATGAGCAGGGAGTGGGAGTTTGGTTAAGGTTAAGGAGGAACAGTTTGTGGATAAAGCCATGCCCAGTAATTCAATTTGTTCCACAAAACAATGAGCTGACTTTAAAAAAAATATTTTTGGTTTACAATACTATTATTAGTGGATTCAACTATATAATAATACAATACTATTATTTTATGGATTTAATTCTGACACTACACCCCACACCAATGCACCTGTCTCCTCTCCCTCTCTCTCACCCTCCCTCTCACAGCCCCCAACTCAATGTATGTCACTTGCAATGGGCTGATTTTGAGGCAGGATATAGTATAATAGGATATGCTTCCTATAAAGACCTTACCAAAGGTAGTGGTAATCTTACCAATGATAGAGATTAAATTAAAAGTCTAAAATCCTGGATGCAGAGAAAAGAATTAAATCCATCAAGAAATTACTGAGCCAAATCCTAAGGAGCACCAGCTTCCTTTCCCTGGTACTTGGTGCTATTCAGGGGTTGCTCCAGGTTCTGTGCTCTGGATCACTCTTGGGGGTCTATTTCAGTGGTACTCAAGGGGATCATACAGTTCCACGATTCCAGTCTGCTGAGCTATCTAGTCTAGAACACCAGCTCTTAAAGCCTCCTTCCTGGACACTGAAATAGAAGACCGGGGAGAGCAGCGTCAAGGAAACCAGGGGATTTCTGTTCGTTTGTTTTTTTTTTTTTGTTTGTTTGTTTTGGCTCCTGGATCTGCTCTCAGGGCCACTCCTTGGAGGCTCAGAGGACTAGATGGGTGTGCCAGGGATTGAACCCATTCTAGTCATGTGCATAACAAGTGTCCTACCCATTGTACTATCATTCCAGCCCTGAAGCTAGATTTGTTTTAGTTTGTTTAGATTTCAGGTTGAAAATGGCAAAGTACATCTGAATGTTATGAAAGCAATAAGTAAAAAAGGAGTTAAAGATACCAGAGAAATAAATGATTGTCTGTAATATTCCGGACATGGGTAGACCTGACCTGAAATTTACTCCGCCTCATAATAAGGAAGAAAAGAAAGTATCTTTCAGTGTCTCCTTGAAAACAAGCCTTACATTCTTCTAAGTCCAATTCAACAAAAAAAAATTTATCTTTAGAATGCATCTGGAATTTATGCTGAAATAGATGGAGCCAAAGATGAACTACAAGGAAAGTTAGCTAACCTGAGTAACCTCAGTTATGATTTAGTCCAAGAAGCTATTGACCATGCACAAAACCTTCAACTAGAAGCTGATGAATTGAGCAGGTAAGAACCTGATTTTATAATGCAAATGTCTACATAGGCTGAATAACTTACTTTTATTCAATTTCACATGCCAGAGTTTTTGGGGTAGAGCAGCTTGGTTTAAGAATTGAGGTTACTGGTTTATTTGTTTTGTTAGTTGGCCAGTCCGAGAGCCAATTGTCTTTCATTGCATTGATGACAATTTGGTAGGGGATAACAACTACACAAAATACTACCAAATAAGTTTGATCCCTCTACAAGGTCTGATTCTACTTTTACCACCTATTTATTTCCTAGACAGCACTAGTTCTCTGCACCAAGTGACTTAAATAAAATAGGCAGGAAATTGGCAGCACAGCTGACTTCCAGACGCTACAGTGCCCAGCAGGAACTATTTGACTTAATACCTGTTAAAAGAAAATCAATTGACAATTTTCCTCACAGTATCTGAAACAGAGCCATGCTCCCTTTGGGCACTCAGTTCATGTTAATTGAAATCTACTGAAAGATTGGAATTGAATTCATGACCCTGAGATAATAGGTAAATAATGAGACAACTATGGAGAAAGATTGCAGATATGGCAATTAGAAACAAGGATCTGTAAAGGTCACAGAAGAAACAAAAACCATTATCAGTTTATGTTGAAAACTTAAGTGACAGGGGCAGGGAAATAGCTCAAAACACCAGAGAACTTGCCTTCCATACCAAGGCCCAGAAACCTATCCCCCAACATCTCACAAGCCCCTAAGTAATGCTAGGGTGGCCCTCGTGTCCCTGGGTCTGCTGACCATTGCAACATCACATCACTGAGCCCAATCAATTGTACATCTCTGTTGGCCAACTATTGCTGGGAGTGACCCCCAGGTCTCCTTGCTTGGGAGCATGCCCCCCCACACAAACACACATAAACTACATGCACAAAAATATATGTTTATATTGACAGCTCTATTAAGATTAACTTGTATACCAGTTAAGGCTCTGATGTTTGTGTAAAATTCATTACTTTAATTTTTTAATTGCATCATTGTGAGACACACAGCTACAAAGTTGTTTATGATTGAGTTTCAGTTGTACAGTGTTCCAACACCCATCTCTTCACCAGTGCACATTTCCCACTACTGATGTCCCAGTTTCCTCTTGATCCCCTCCTCAGCCTGTCTCTATAGCAGATACTTTTCTTCTTTTTCTTCCTCTTTTTTTTCATTTTAGGCACTGAGGTTTGCAGTGCTGTTACTAAAAGTAACACTTTACCTCTTTTCAGCACTCAGCTCTTGTCCAGAGTGATCACTTCCAGCTATTACGGGCATAGTGATCCCTTCTCTGTCTAACTACACTCCCCCCGTCTCTCCTTGTGGCAAGCTTCCTACCATTGACCAGTTCTCACAGCCCTTGTTTTTATTGTCTTTGGGTACTATTACCATACATTTTTTTAAATATCCTGCAAATGAGGATTTGTAGGATATTTATGTCTGTCCCTCTCCCTCTGACTCATTTCACTCAGCATAGTATTCTCCATGTCCATCCATGAATAAGCAAATTTTATGACTTCATTTTTTCCTAACAACTGAATAGTGTTCCATTGTAGATGTGCATAGCTTTTCATCCATTCATCTGTCATTGGGCACTTGGGTTGTTTCCAGATTCTGGCTCTTGCGAATAGTGCTGCAATGAATATAGAATTGCAGATGGATTTTCTGCATTGTGTTCAGGGCCACTAGGGCATATTCTCAGGAGCAGATTTGCTGGGTCATATGAAAGCTCAATTTTAATTTTGTTTGAGGAATGCCCATGTTGTTTTCTCAAAAGACTGGACAAGTTAGCATTCCCAACAGCAGTGAATGAGTCCATTTCTCCCCTCATCCACACCAACACTGGTTATTCTTGTTCTTTTTGATGTGTGCCAGTCTCTGTGATGTGAGATATTATCACACTCTTGTTTTAAGTTGTATGCCCTGATGATTAGTGATGTCGAGATTTTTTTCTTGTGCCTTATGATCATTCGTATTTCTTCTTTGCGGAATTTTCCATTCATCTCTTCTTCCAATTTTTTGATGGGGGTGGATTTTTTCTGGTTAAGTTCTACTAGTACTTTTAACTCCTAATTATATAATTATATAAATTGTATGAAGAAGTCCACTGAAGGAAAATCAACTACTCAGTTCATGGAACGAAGCAGCATAATAAAATTAAGAACTTAAGTCTATGTGGCTGGAGACGGTACGGAGTGGTCCCAAGCAATGCATATGGTCCTGAGAACTGTGAGGTCCTGAGAACACACCAGTGAAGCTCTTCTATAAGTACCTTTAAAGGTCAAGTTCCATCACTGTTTCTCATCATTAAGAAGCTTGTCCTTAATGGAATGTTGTAGATTTGATTAGCAATGTAAAACATGTGTTACGTAAAACATTGAGGAGAAAGGTCATTGTGTTTTGTTTCATTTTTTTAAAAAAATAAGACCATGAGTTCAAAATACAGGATTTCTTACCAACTTTCTGTATTCTAGTGTTTAGGGAATAAATGCCTTTAATATAAGAAGTGATTGTAACAGCATGTTTTATTTTAATATATTCTTGTTTTAAAATCAACAACTCAGGGGCCAGAGCAGTAGCACAGCAAGTTGGGCATTTGCCTTGCATGCGGTTGACCTAGGTTCGATCCCGGCATCCCATATGGTTCCCCGAGAACCACCAGGAGTAATTCCTGAGTGCAGAGCCAGGAGTAACCCCTAAGCATCACCAGGTATGACCCCAAAAGGGAAAAAAAAAATCAACAGCTCAAAAAAGTGATCTTTTAAAATTTGTTTGTTTGTTTACTTGTTTGTTTGTTTGTTTTTTGATTTTTGGGTCACACCCTGCAACGCTCAGGGGGTTACTCCTGGCAATGCTCGGGGAACCATATTGGATGCCAGGGGATCAAACCCAGGTCAACTGCGTTCAAAGCAAATGCCCTACCCGCTGTGCTATCGCTCCAGCCACCCCCAAAAAAGTGATTTTTAATCTAAAATATTTTCCCAGGCGCGCGGCAAGCCTGGCAAGCTGCTCGTGTAGTATTTGATATGCCAAATACCAGTAACATTTATAATTGGTCATTCCTGTGACCTAATATAATGGTTTGAGGCTCTTTATGTTCCTTGAGCAAGCGGATGCCTTTGGGTTCTACTAGCATGAGACAGGACATATGGAGATATTACTGGTGCCCGCTCTAGCAAATAGATGATTAACAGGGAAGAGAGTGATAGTGATAGTGATAGTGATAAATTGTATAGATGTTGGTAAATGATTTTTCCTTTTCCATGCATGGCCTGTCTTTGTATCCTGGTCATTATTTCCCTTAAGGTGTAGAATCATCTTAGTTTAATGTAGTCCATTTGTTTATCTTTACTTTTACTTGTTTGGTCACTCGTATTTTATCATCCTTGAAGATGCCTTTAGCTTCAAGGTCATGGAGAGTTCTCCTCATGTTTTCCTCTATCTACTTTTGTTTCAGTCTAATATCAAGGTCTTTAATCTATTTTGATTTGACTTTTGTGCATGACATTAGAAAGAGAACTTAGGGTATTTATTTCACTGTATCACTGTCTTCCCGTTCATCATCGATTTGCTCAAGCGAGCACCAGTAACATCTCCATATGTCCTCTCTCATGCTAATAGAGCCTAAGGGCATCTGCTTGCTCAGGGAACATAAAGAGCCTCAAACCATTCCATCAGGTCATGGGAATGAGGTCTATAATTGTTACTGGTATTTGGCATAACAAATACAACACGGGTAGCTTGCCAGGCTCTGCCATGCGGGTGGCATATTCTTGTAGTACACTTTTAAACAATATTTAAAATCACCTTTTTATTCCAATTGCTAAAGTTTTCATATAATTTCTCAAATATCCTAACAATTGAAAGAGAGAGATGCCATGGGAAGCATCACGTATGAGATTTTTATTTCCCTTACAAATTTTACATATTTTTCGTACACTTAATTCTAGTTTAAATATGATCTTTACATTAATGTTAAAGTATACAATATTGATTGAGGCCAGAGCAATAGTATATAGCAGGTAGGGACCCTGCCTTGCATGTAGCCAACCTGTGTTCAATCCCCAGTATCCCATATGGTTCCCTGACCCCCACAGGGATGTTCCCTGAGCATACAACAAAGAGTAAGCCCTGGACACTGCCAGGTGAAGTCAGAAAACAAAAAAGCAAAGCATACAGTATTGCTGTCGGAAAAGCACTGCTCCCAAACATCACTAACATGCTCGCCATCATCTGCAGATGTCCCTATGCCTCTTCCAGTCTGGGTCTGGTTGGTTTTATATTTGGATCATCATGTGTGTCCAGCCCCCAAAATTTGCTTTTGAATGAGTTAATAAAGCAAGATCTGCAGAAAATACTGTTTTGGAGAGTGCACTGCACTGGCAAAATATTGCTTTTGAAATCCATCTTTTTACTCTCTTCAGCCTTCTTTCATCACTATAGTGATGACATCTGCTGACAGGGATCCCAAAACAAACTCTCTAAAGGCCGTCCTACAGCATTGTTCTGTCATGATCTTAAGGGAACGCGCTTTATAGAACATGATTAGAAATATCAATCACCCTGAACTGTGTTTTTGTGTCTGTGACTAATGATATTCAGGGAAACATTCAAATGTATAGGCATTCTCTCTTCAAAATGTGAATAATTTTTCCACGTCTATTGGTATACCCAATGATTTGTTCCTTCTCTGTCAAACAAAAATAATTATGAAAGCACAATAGCAAAGACTTTTATTTTCAAGTTCTTTGATCTGACTTCTTACAACTCACTCTAGCCCACAAATTTAAGTATATTAATACATGTTTGCAACATTTAGTCCTATTTCTCTTTTTCTTTAAAAACATCCTGAATATTTACTTTCTGTGCCATTCCCAAGAATGTAGGGGTGACAAGCAGAAAGTATTTAGATTAGGAAATCATCTCTGCAAGGCAGAGTTTGTTTCCACCTTGTTACCTGAACTTCTAGGATAGGCTTCACACAACACATGCACGCACGCATGTGTGCATACACACACACATACACATGTGCACACTACACTTAGACTGGAACAATTTAAGCATGACTGTCAACAACTGCACACCCTACTCTGAGGGTGGGAAAAAGAACCAAAATACCTGGAAAGAACCAGAATACCTGGAAAAGTTATACCTGGATTGAAGCTATAAACACATAGGTAGTGGCCGCAGCTCAAAATCAGATTCT
This sequence comes from Cryptotis parvus, assembly GCA_021461705.1. Classification (NCBI taxonomy): domain Eukaryota; kingdom Metazoa; phylum Chordata; class Mammalia; order Eulipotyphla; family Soricidae; genus Cryptotis; species Cryptotis parvus. Next base: position 125,305 of record JAJIBD010022892.1, on the reverse strand, counting down.
TTTCTGTCTCCTTAGCATTATAAAGAAATGACACTGAAGTAATATTTGCTAACCATATTACCAACCCCATGTGTGTGTGTCCAGTGCATGAGAGATGCTGAGTAAATGTTAATTGAACAATGCAGAGATCAGAAAGGGACAGAAGCAGAGAACACTGTTCAAGGGACAGGAACGAGCCAGCGTGGAGTTCCGCCCTTAAGGAAGGGAGCTGGGGCTCCAGAGTGGGAAGGTCCGGAGGTCCTGTATGATGTGTGCTCTGGGCAGATCACCCAGCCTCTCTCAGTCTGGCTTCCTTTTATAAAGAGAATTGCATTGTATGCATCATGCGTGTTGTAGAATGATAGACATGGGGCTGGGGAGAAAGCTGAAGTGGTAAAACACTTGCCTTGCTAGTATGAGGCTCTTAATTCCATCCCCAGCAACATGAGTTGTTTCTTTCTAGGGAAGGAAATAACCATGTGGAATGCAGGTAAGCAGCAGGTGGAGAAGACTGTAGGTATATTACTGTCCAACCACTACTGCCAAAACACACCTTCTCTTGACAGAGTAGTGAGAACTGCCTTTAAATCATAACTTCTTTTTCCAGTGGCTATTGCAGGACAGGTTCTTGACATGGATCCAGAATTTGGTGAAGTTTGAGGATACAAAGGGCAGAAGAGGTCAGAGATGTAACTGCATGAAAGGCAGCCAAGCTAGAGGATTTAGAACAGGAAGTCCTTGTGATCTTGAAAGTATTAAAACCAAAGAAGTAAGGGGGAAATTGACTCACTTGTTTATTAACAGGAATTTGCACAGTTCAGATATGAACGGACTGGTTCAGAAGGCTTTGGATGCCTCGAATGTGTATGAAAACATTGCCAATTATGTTAACGAAGCCAATGAAACAGCAGAACTGGCTTTGAATATCACAGAGCGAATTTCGATGTGAGTATTCTCTTTTATTTCTTTTAGCACCCGTCCCCTCACCTCGACACTGCCTGGGAGTCTAGGGAACATCCCTAACAATACTTCACCTGGCAGTGCTTGGGGACTACCAGAGCCACGCCCAGTGGTGATGGAGGATGGGCATCTGGCCCCAGAGGCAGTCAGAACTCACGGCCTTAGCACGTGCTAATACATGCTCTACCATGTATCTAACTCCCAGGCCTTCCCTTACTTTGAAGTCCTGGAATGGGTTGCTTCTCCCAGCTTATGCCTCTCTATTTTCTAATATCATCTCTTGAGTTCTGGTGTAACACAGCAGAAAAGGGAGAAAAATCTATGAAAAGATGGTTTTATTTATGTCACTAAGTTTTAAGCAGTACAAATTCTTCAAAATTGGCCACACTCCAGGCAGTAAATGCCAGTTCCTTGACAGCTTTTTAAAGCCAGAGTTCCTGAATAAAATACAGTTCAGATGATTCCTGCTGATAGAGAAGAAGCTTTATGCATACATTTAGATTTTTCAACTCAAAAATTATTTTTCATGTGGCTTCTGCATGAATAGTCCATTAGTCAGTCCTTGGTCAGATACTATTATAAGCTCACTGAATTGTTTTTGAAACGTGTTTATCTGAGAAAAGGCCATTGACATTATCTTCTCACATTCACATTTGTTCACATTTGACCTTGTTTTTGAGCTATGAAAACAAAACTGTGAGTCGTGATTGGTGTTCAGTGATAAGCTGCGTCTTTTATATGCTGAAATCATGAAAAGTTGATTTCTTCTGCCATCATTCTTACTCTCTCAATCAATTCTTTTTGTAGGCTGTGAGTGGGATTGATACTCAAATCATTTACCATAAAGATGAAAGTGAGAACCTCCTTCATCAAGCCAGAGAACTGCAAACAAGGGCAGATTCTAGTAATTATCTCTCTACTTTCTTTCGTCTTCTTCGAATTTATTACTGCTTCTTCTCAGATTGTATTTCTGCACACAGACAAAGATTTCAAATTTCTTGAGTTAAATGATAAATGATATTTCAAGTTAATAATACATTAATAGTTTCTTCTCAAAGTCAGGGTATAAAAAAAAGCAAAAACTTGTTACATTTAAATTGCATGATTGTTTAAAAAAAACTTCTAAGTAGTAAAATTTCATAGAAACTTACAGTTGTTAAATATATGTGGATATTCATGTTAATCAAATAAGAATATTTTAATAAATCATTTTAAACAGATGATGGCATAAAATGTACTTACTACTATATTTTACATGATTAAATCCTTTGTGGGTGATTGAGAGACCCTTTAAGGTTTTTGAGAGGCAGAGAGGTAGGGTAGCAGGTAGGACTCTTGCTTTGCATGACGCAGACCCAAGTTCAATCCCTGGCACTGTATATGACCCTCTGAGCACTGCCAGAAATGTACATAGAGCCAGGAGTAAATACTGAGCACAATCATCTGTGACCTCCCCCACAAAGTAAAATAAAACTTTTCCTCTGAAAGAATGGCTGCTCATGTCAGGTGGGCACAATACCACAAAACCTTCTGGTTATTTGTACTTTCTTTTTTGGTTTGCTTGTTCGGGGGTTCTGGACAATTTTGTGATGTTGTTTTGGGACTTCACTTGAGGTGCTCAGGGTTTACTCCTAGCTCTGTGCTCACAGATCATACCTGACAGGCTTGGAGGACCATATGGGATGCTGGGCATCAAATGTGGATCAGCTACATATAAAGCAAGTGCCCTGCCCACTGTGCTATAGTTGCAGCTCCTATCTGTACTTTCTATGTCAGTGCTCTACACAGTTTTCTGTATTTAGAACAAACATAAAGATCATATGAAAAGAAGCACTTGCTTCCAAACACTGGTATTTGCCTCTACTAAAGCAAAGACATCCAAGAGTAGAAGAGAAAGAAAAATAAATTAGTCAATTTTGAATCTCATGAATCTTAAAAACAAATGAACTGATGAAGCATTTCATTAAGCATGACTCATCTCTGAGATAATGAACTAAAGACATATGAGTATTGACTAATAAGACTAGAAATCTTTATCTAGCTTTGAACCAACACCTAAAACAAACACTAAATTTTAAATAGAAAACTTTATGCAAATTTTCAGTGTAATTAATCTCAAAACTCAATAAACATTCTAGTCACTCTATATAGAAAATAAATGCATTTTTTCATATGCAGAATATTTAAATTATTAGTTTCAAAAGGCAGCTGTTATATAATGATTTCTGAATTAAACAAAAGCAATAACGTGCTGTTAGGTTTCTTTACTATAAAGAATTATGTGTATAATTTATTATATTATTATTATTTTAAACATATTCTACAAAATATTAGAATATTAACAGTAAAAAATTATAAAAAGTATAAAATATTTTAAATTAATATTGCCATATCTATGTATTTCTTTTTTGCATGATCCAGATCAGAATATGTGGTTTTAAAAAAAAGTGACATAAATATTTTACTCTCCTTTTTACTCCCCTTGAAACTTATGAAAGCTACTCTTCTATCCTGTTAATGATATAACTTTAGAGTTCCTTATTATATGTGCAAAAAATATCTCTGTTTGCCTCTTTGAATATTTTGCATCACTGGTCACTTTTCCAAGATCAGATTAATTAAATTTTTTATGTATTATTTTCAAAAATGGTCATTAGCACTTTGAAACTCAAAACTTGCCTCTTTTTAGAAAAATTTAAATACTCGTGATACCAAATCAGATTTTCAATTAGAATCATATTATGTTAAATTGTAATTTCAAAATAATGTTAATTCATTTCCAAATGTCTTTTAATGGCTAGAAATCTTCATTTCCCAACTTTCCTTCTCTTCATTATTCATGTAAGAACATTGGCAATAATAAATAATAATTCAGAAAACTTTTATTTAAGGAATCATCTCCCGAGTTCATTTGTAAAATTAAATCCATTTATGCAAAACAATAACATCCACAAGGAACACATTATTTTTAATTTTTTTATTTTTACAATTACAAAGATATACAATTAAAAAGTTCATATTTGGGTTTTGGTCATACAGTGTTGCAGCACCCATCCCTCCACCAGTGCCCATCTCCCACCACCAACGTCCCCGGTTCCCTCCCCTCCCCCAGCCCTCCTCCATGGCAGGTTCTTTATTTCTTTCCATTTCTCTCTCTTTCTCTTTTCCTTCCCCTCCAGACTATGGATTACAGAACATACATTAAAGGGTTGTCATGTGTATCTTTTTGCCTCTATTTAATGCTCAGTTCTAGGTTGGCATTAGTACCCTCGACAATTGTTAGCACACTGAGGAACACATTTTTTATGGAATATTTCATCATGAACCATTGAACCCAAAATAGTTTTTCTTCTATTTTTATCAAGTGTTCCACATATAGAGCTCAATATGTTACTTCTCAAAGAGTCAGTAAGTGGTTTTGTAGACACTAGACCCAAAGAGCTGAAAAATTGTGCCAAAATACAAAAAGAAATTGAAGCTAAAAGGAGAGATATACAAACAATATTTGTATCACTTGTCTTCCCGTTATTCATCAATTTGCTCAAGCAGTCACCAGTAAAATCTCCATATGTCCTGTTGCAAGCAAGTGTACCCCAGGGGCAACTGCTTGATCAAAAACAGGAAAAGCCTCAAACCATTCTTTCAGGCCATGGGAATGTGGTCGATAATTGTTACTTGCTTCTTGGCATATCAAATAAAAGACAAGTAGCTTGCCGGGCTCTGCCGCATAGATAGTATACTCTGGTAGAAGGCTCTCATCTCTAGCATTTACTGATGAACCGCATAACAAACAATAACAAAGCGTATTTAAGTCATATCTTGAATTCCTGTATTCTGGGAAATTCTTGTTACCTCCTAAAGGAAATGATAAAGAAAATCTTGTATTTGGGGGTTACATTGAAGTTAGTGACAAACCACTCATTTTTGTTTATCTGTTTTGTTTTTTATGGTGGAGGAGAATGAGTACGCTTGCAAATGCTCATGTTATTTATACTTTCTTTTTTGGTTTGTTTGTTTGTTTGTTTGTTTTGAGGTTTGGGGGCACTTTTATGTTGCTTTTATCATATTATTTTGGGGCCCCACTTAAGGTGCTCAGGGCTTACACTGACTCTCTGCTCAGAGTTTACTCCTGGCTATGTGTTTAGTGATCTCTCCTGACAGGCTTGGAGGATCATGTGTGGTACCTGATTCTACAATCAGAAATTACTCTTGATGGGATCAGGGGACCATGTGTGGTACCAGGGATTGAATCCAGGTCAGCCACACACAAGGCAAGCACCCTACCTGCTATACTATCACTCTAGCCCCTGACGCCACACATTATATAGCCACTATATGCATGTATTAGAGAAAGATCACTGTATCACTGTCTTCCCATTGTTCATCGATTTGCTCGAGTGGGCACTAGTAACATCTCCATGAGTCCTGTCATAAGCAAGTGTAACCCAAGGGCATCTGCTTGCTCCAGGGACAGGAGGAGCCCGAAATCATTCTTCATGTCATGGAACTGAGGTCCATAATTGTTACTAGTTTTTGGCATAACAAGTAAATAAAACATGGGTAGCTTGCCAGGCTTTGCCATGTAGGAAAAAAAAAGAAATAAAAAGTGAAATAAACATTCAGACATGGAGGGATTTGCACACACCTGACCTGGTGTTCAAGGCCCAGCAAGCACCACAAATGGTCCTCCAACATACTCAGGCATAATCTCTGAGCAAAGTTAGTAGTAAGCACTGAGGGGCCGGAGGCGACAGCACAGGGGGAGGGCATTTGCTTTGCACGCAGCCAAGCCAAGTTCAATCCCCAGCACCTCACATGGTCCCCCAGCACTGCCAGGAGTAATTCCTAAGTGCAGAGCCAGGATTAACCCCTGAGCATTACTGGGTGTGACCCAAAAAGCAAAAAATCTTTTTAAAAAAGATTAAGCACTTAATACTGCTGGGGTAACCCAAAAAAAAAATTAAAAAATGCAAAATCAGGACACGGAGATAGCTCAAAGGCGGGAGCCCATGGTTTGCATGCTGGAACCACAGGGTCAACCACCCCAAAATAAAATAAAAGCCATGTCACCTCACAGTCTAAGGAGCCCAACACCGGTGAATGGCTGCGGATAAAACAGCCAGCCAAAGACCCTGCCTTATGCCCTACAGGCTCAATATACAATGTTTCCATTATTCTCTTATTTCCTGAGGACTATAGAGAAAGATAATTTACAATATACTAAGCACCCAATAGGAGAGAATGTATTTACCAGCCTGTTCAGAGAAAGAAAAGAGAGATGGAAAGTAAAGGATTTATTTATCTGTTTCTCAAGAAAGATATACTTTCTGGTGCTTTGGAAGTAAAGTGTGAACAAAATTCTTGAGAAAATTGACCTTTCAGCTCAAACAATTACATATTACACGTGACTTGTTTTGGTTTGTTTCAAGATAACCCCAGTTTATAGAATAGACTACCAGTATACTCTCAAGAATAATAATGTAAAAAATACAAGAGCCAATACAAGAGTAAACAAAATCTACTAGAACTCTAGATATATACAGATGCACAGTAAATTTAATCAGTAACTTAACCCTTTCCACAGGAAATCTCAATGTTCAAATAGCTTCACCAGTGAATTATTTTAAATATTCAAAGAACACCACTAGTACATAAGTGCTTCCAGAAATTAGAAAAAGAGGGGATTACTCTCTCACTTATTCTATAAAGCCAAAATAACTTAGAAACCCAGATATGATAAGCACATTATAAAAAAGAAAAATGGATAAATCAAAAAATTTTATAGACAGATGTGAAAATTCTAGTCAATTATTAGTAAAGTGGTAATCAGACAAAGTTGCGTGTACTTAGGATTTTTACAGTAGAATAGCCTTTAAAACACCAATAGTACTTCACCACATTTATAAAATATACTAGGACATTTATATGATTGGACTACAATATGCAGGAAGATCATTTAAGAAACTCAAGAGATGGGTGGAAGAAATAGCAGAGTTAAGGCACCGGCTTGCGCGTAGCCAACCCTGACACTGCATCGGTCTTAGGCCCTCCCTGCAGCCCCAGCGCCACCTGTAGTAAGCCTTGAGCACCACTGCATGGGGCTCAGCCCCTCCGCTTACCCCCAAAATCTAAAAATGTCTTCATGTGTATGGGGTTGCTTCTTGTTCTGGTTTTTGTTTTTAAATTTTCTAAATTGCCATGGAGTATGCTGAAAAGTCCAATGTACTATGGTGGAGCGATATTGGCACTTTGATGGTAGGCATGGTGTGGTAAAATTATGCCTCTTTAATATAGAAATATACAGTGTTGTAAAACAATTTACTTGAATAAAGTACAAATTAAAAACTAAAATATGGTAAAAGGTGGAAAATGCGTAGCAAATTGAAATACAAGGAGACTTCTGAAATCTAATGAAATATTATAAAATAATATTCAGCAAACTTACTGAAATACTAAAAGTTTTCCCTCCAAGGTAGGAACAAGACAAGGGTGCTCATATTACCAATTCAATGTGTCAAAATAAAACTTAAGTCTACATACAATATTTAGAAATAGCTCTTTAAAATATCATCTTTCATAGTAGCATAAAATACCTAGAAAAATTATGAAAGATCTTTACATATGAAACTATAAACTGCTACTAAAAAAAATCAGATATGATATGAATGAAAAACTAAACAAAAATCTAGATCTAACATGTGAATGTTATTCATTTACTGGAAGACTCCAATTTGTGAACATGATAATTCATTTGAATTAACATTTAGATTCACTAAAATATCATTCAGAAAGATATGTATATAGAATTATTCTAGACATCAATAGGTACAGTAGTGAAGAGAAAATAGTAAACACAGTTTTGAAAGAGGAAAAAAAAACAGGTTTTGAAGAGACAAAGCTGGAAGACTAAAGCTACCAAATATCAAGACAAAACTCACACAAATTAGATATATAAAATATTATTGCCATTAAAATGAAAACATTATATATTTTCTTTTGGAAGCAAAATTGGAACAATGGTCATCTTTGGGTAATCATAGATGCCTCAGGGAATTGTTCTGATAATGTTTTATTATCTTGGCACCACACTGCCTACAATTTGTGTTCAGTTTGTGAAAATTCACCAAGTTATCCATGTGTGTGGCCCTGCTCAAATGTATATTATATATCACTTAAAATAATTAACAAGAATAACTTTGAGGTAAGGATCACACAAGAAATATAATATATTCTTATATAAGCAATAATTAACAAAATATAACTAGAAATTTTTTCTGCTCCTTAATATTTGTGCTGCCAGATGTTATTAGTCACAGCTGTGCTATACTTTTGATCCACGAAATTAGTCACAACATCTATACCTCTTGTGGTCATTTTATGACATCCTAAATCTCTCACGGTGATTTTTTTTTTTTTTTTTTGCAATCCTGTATCCCTTAACAAAATGATGCTTTCCCCAACCATTGTTCTATGTTCTGATTCAATTCAGAATGCCGTGAAAATTCCATGGGACAAATAATAATTTTCCTTGATTAAATGACTAGGGGGCTGGAGGGGAGTGGCAGGGCTCAGGGCTTAGTCTTCTCTCTGCACATTGGGCTCACTCCCTGGCAAGCTGGAGGGATAATATGTGGCGAGGGGTGTTGAACCCATGTCAGCCACGTATAAGACAAGAAACCTACCTGCAGTACTATCTCTATGGATCCTGGGACATTTTTTTTTAAAACCTGGAATCTTAGACCCACATTTGGACTGCTTCTCCTCCCACAGGCAATGAAGAGGCAGTAGCTGACACCAGCAGGCGTGTGGGTGGAGCCCTGGCAAGGAAGAGCTTCCCTTAAACACAGGTTAAATGATGCCATTAAGCAATTGCAGGCTGCAGAGAGAGGTAAGGATCACACAAGAAGCTACAATCTGTCTCTGGGCATTGGATCAACCTCTGGGGAAGGTGTGTACATTATTAACCAATGAGAAAAGAAATGAAACACAAACCAAAAAAAAGAAAAATCCTGGGAAATAAGTATAAAGCTCGTAATAATGCCATTTAAGGATGCCATAAATTTAAAAGCATCTTGCTCCAGCATGCATGTGTACATGGGTGAGAGATAGAATAGAGACAAAGGGAGAATGAGATGCTGATCCTTACATACTACTAAATAACCTGCTTTCTTGTGCACTTCTTCATCAATAACTGTATCCTCACTTACAATGGATTTCATACATAAATGTGTCATGAATTAAAAATCTCATAAGCATTTTCTGTGATTTTATGTTCAAGGCGCTAGTCTGTATAAATATTAACTACTATTATTTAAAATTGCCCTTTAGTTTAAAAACATTTTTAAGTAACATGTTATTTTAATGATACCAGTGTCTTTCGAGGTCATTTAAAAATTCTGCTTATACTATTTCTATACACCTAATTTAAACCAAATTTGAAATATGTTTAAAATTTTCATTATGACTTCAAAATCTGAAGTGTATTTCATCCCTATGATGAAATAGTGGACATGTTCTCAATAATATCCTTCTTTGCAGAGTAACCATTCTTGTGCTCTGTCTAAAGGCGACACTCAGCAGCGTCTGGATCAGTTCAAGATGACTGTTGCAGAAGCTGACAGGACCACACATCAAGTCCAGGAGGCCACCACGCCCATGGCTAACAATCTCAACAACTGGTCACAGAATCTCCAAAGCTTTGACTCCTCTGCTTACAACACAGCAGTGGACTCAGCCAGAGATGCAGGTAGGACTAGAAATGATCCCACTGAAGAAGTAGCCAATAAACTCTACACATCTTTGGTTAAGCAGCAGTTTTCTGGGGGCTAGAGATGTAGCTCAGTGGATGAGGCACGTGCCTTGCATGCTGCTGACCGAGTTTGAGCCTCCACATTCCATATGGTTCCTGGAGCACAGCCAGGAGTCATGCCTGAGTGCAGAGCCAGGCGCAGCCACTGGCCGTGGCCAATCAAGTACAACAAAGAAAAGAAGCGACTTTCTTCATTTAGATTTACAATTGGAATGTGGCCAAAGTTAGCTAAAACTGACAACTTTTGCTCACTGTGTTTGTGTGTGTTTGTGTGTATGGGTGTTCATGTGCGTGCCACTGGGCCAGACACACATATCCATATTTTACATAGATCAACTAGATTAGTAAAACAGCCTTATTTTTTCCTATGTGAAATAATGTATCACTTGTATCGCTTGTCTTCCCGTTGATCATTGATTTGCTCGAGCAGGCACCAGTAACATCTCCGTAGGTCCTGTCGCATGCTAGTGTAGCCCAAGGGCATCTGTTCGCTCCAGGAACATGAAGAACCCCAAACCATTCCTTCAGTTCATGGGAATGAGGTCTGTAATTGTTACTGGCTTTTGGCATATCAAATACGACACAGGTAGCTTGCCAGGCTCTTTTGCTGTAAATAATTTTTTTCTACTAGGAAATGTATTTCCTAGTAGAAAAACAGTGTTGTATAATAAAGGAAAAAATAAAAAAACAACAAACAAACAAACCCCAACAACAAACACAAAACTTGGGGCCGGAGCTATAGCACAGCGGGTAGGGCATTTGCCTTGCACACTGCCTACCCGGGTTCGACCCCCGCATCCCATATGGTCCCCGAGCACCGCCAGGAGTAATTCCTGAGCGAAGAGCCAGAAGTAACCCCTGAGCATCGCCAGCTGTGACCCAAAAAAGCAAAAAACAAAATTCAGAAATAATGATAGAACTTTTTTTTTTGCTCAAGTACTAAGTCTTCCCCTTTTTTATTCAAACACCATGATTTACAAAGTAAAAGGTTTTCATAATATTGTTGATAGAAAGATTCATACTTCAACACCACTCCCACCACCAGTGTGTTCCCACCACCAAAGACCCTCATTTCCTACCCACCCCAATCCCCAATGCCTACTCTCTCAACTGGCAGATTATATTGACCATTAAAGTACATTCATGGCAATGTTACTGATGAATCCATTTTCTTCCCTGTTGTTGGTTTGGGAGAATCTTGCCAAATTCTGTTCTTGAATTTGCGTTCTGTGTTTCTAGAATGTGGTTGGTTTCCACTAGTTTGATATACTGCATGGCCGCAATGGAAATCGCTGTGATTACGGTGAGCGAGTTTCCTCTGGCTGAGGTAGCAGGCCAGGACCAGAACCCGTCCTCCCTCCTGAGAGCCTCATGGTCAGCTGAGCTAGGGGAGAGCCAGATGGCAGATCTCCCCCATGTGTCTGAGTCTTTGCATCGTGGCCGACAGCCGGAGGCAGTTTGTGGGCGGCAGGATGGAACAGCGGCAGGGAAGGAAGCTCCAATGTCTTCAGTCCAGCTTAAGTACCAGTGTCTCTGTCATGAAAAGAACTGTTAGTTCTCTAAATGGTTTCATAGAATGTAGTACTTTCCCTTCCATCTAAACTAAGAACATATTATAAATCCTTATATGATCTGTCATGAGAAATTTTCTTCCAAATTACAAATACCCATTCCCACAAGAGGAAGAGAGATCTTTTATATGTCTCAAAGCTTCATGAGCTCTTCCATGTCAGAATTCATTTAATTCCTTTTAAAACTTCATTTCTAAATGATTCACCTATAAGACTTTAGACATTTTCTTTTATAAAAGTATTACTTCTTTGTGCTATTTTTTTTTTTTCCAATGTTGTCAAAGACTTCAAAAAGTGGCCCTAAATAAAATTGTTTTTTCATATTTTCCTCAAATATCTTCCTCCAAGATATTTCAGGCTCAGAACATTGTAAATAAAGGATTATATCATAATACAGGAGACTTTATCAAAACTCCAATGTATACACCTCTTTTACTGAGAGTATTAAGGGTTAGAAAATACTTTAGTGTATACATTTCCATCATACTATATAGTTATTTAAATATATTTTATTTTATGTAAATAAAATATTTAAGGGACTATTTTGCTTTAGAAAGCCTACTGAACCAGAGCGATGGGATGATCAAGGCTCTATCCTTGGCATCCCACTTGGTCCCCTGAGCATTGCCAGGAGTAATTCCTGAGCACAGAGCCAGGAGTAACTCCTGAACATCATCAGGTGTGACACAAAAAAGCCAAAAATGAAAAATTTAAAAAATAAAGAAAGGCTATTACGGTGATTCAAGTAATTCTTACCTCTGAATTAATCAATGAATAAACCATCAGTTGTTCGTATCTTAATTAATCCCAGTAATTGTGCAAGAGAAGCACCTTGTCTTCTAGTACAGAAAAGAGATAGGCTTGGTACTTAGGGCATCACAGACATAACTTCCTGAACAGGACTTTAATTTGGCTTCAGAAAGACTTTCTCTAATTCCAGCTGCTACTCCTCAATGTCCATGGTGCTGCAATTATGCAGAATATTTAAAGGAGTTTATCCTCTGATCCCTAACTTTTTTAACAGGTCTATGATGCCATATGGGGTAACTGTAAAAAAGGTGTTTTAAATAAACTTCTTTATGATATATTACTAGTTTTTATCCCCAAGTTCACATAAAAGGGAAGGCTGCAAATAAAAAAGGTTGAAGCAGCCCGTTTATTTCAATAGCTGACAGATATTAGGGTGAATCAGTATGATCTGGTCCATGCATTCAGAGTTTGAAATACATTTGGAATCGGGACAGAGGATCAGCTTTTATAACAAGTTCCCTGACATTACCGATGTGCTGTCTGAGGATCATGTGCTGAGACTTGAGAAATGCCTGTGCAGTGAGTCACACTCATCCTCATGACTGGGGTTCTTCTCTACAAGTAAAGGACAAAACTATAATTCAAATATACAGTCCCCAGAATAATAGCCTGTTATTTTTTTAAATCAGAGGATAGGGCTTGCACCACGGCTGACCCGGACTTGATCTCCAGCACCCCATAGGGTCACCTCTCAGAGTTCCATCAAGAGTCTCTGAGCACAGAGCCAAGAGTAAGCTCTGATCACCACTAGGTGTGGCCCCGTAAAAATGGGGCTATAACTCAGGCTTTCAACCTCCTCATTAGCATATCTACCAGTTTTCTGGGTGGTTTTTTTGTTTGTTTTGGGGTTTTTTTGTTTGTTTGTTTCCTCCATCTTATTGCATCTTTCTTGGGACCATAGCAGCCTATAACATGTGTAAATGGGCGTTTTGGAAAGTGACAGTTTCACTTCCTTTGTCTGGCATTCCTTTGACCTATTACATGGGTTATATTGGAAATGCGAGCAGAACCTGTGCTACATGTTAAAAGGAACACCTGTAATGGGATGCGCTTTATAGGCCAGCTTGCCCTGCATACAATTTATAGACAATTTGTATTCTTAGTGTCACAAAACAGGAATTGATTATCCTTCGAGCATAAATTTTCAGGATTAAGCAGTTTTCCTTATAGAGTGAATCATAATTCTTTTTGTCTATTTACCTGATTCCAGAAATGATCTTACTACTGAGCTATTTACTCAAGTGACACATTTTTATTACCCACAGTAAGAAATCTGACAGAAGTTGTTCCCCAACTTCTGGATCAGCTTCGTACAGTAGAGCAGAAGAGGCCTGCGAGTAACGTGTCAGCCAGCATCCGGAGGATCCGAGAGCTCATTGCTCAGACCAGAAGTGTTGCCAGCAAGGTAACTGCTGAAAGACTCACTGCTCCATGAAAATGAGAACACCAGCTCCTCAGGCAGCTTCCAGAGCCGGCACCTGTCAACTGTCATACTCAGCCCCGTCTGTTCATCCAAGTCACATAAGGATCTCTGGAAAACCACCCCTAAACCCAATCCCAAAACAGTGCACATGGTTTCTGCTGCAGTGCGTATTAATTCATATGCCTGATCAGTGCTCAGGCAGTACCAGCTGATTCTTGGGGCCAAAAGGTTGAATAATACTACCTATAGGACAGGCTCTTTTAAAAAATCCCCCAGTGATTCTTAATAACTACAACTAGAACTTGGAGCTATAAATGTAACCTAGTCATTAGTTCCCACATAGAAATCAAAGTTATCCTCAACAAAAAACTCAATTTATTATTATTCTCATTAAGTATCAATTATCTATACAGCTATTTAATGCAGTTACTGTATGGAAAAGATCTTGTTCCTCCAAAGACTTCTCTTTTTACGACATTGATGATGTTTTTACTGCAAGGAGTTAGACCCAACTAAGTGGGATAATCTCAACAGGAACCTGCTCTAAGATGTTTACAGCAGAAGCAGTGCAGTCAAGCCCTAACTATCGCCAACTCTAGTAGGTGCACGTCCTGACACAGTGATGAACATTTTCACCATGGCAACACATGGCTTGTTCTGGTTCTCTTTTGGATTTGTTTTCTGTTGTCTTATAGAACAGCAAAATTTTATACAAGGAAATTGTGTGGTTTTATCTTCTCAATTGAGAATTGGCTTGACTAAACTCTTGATCCTAATTACTAACAGAAATAAAAGTTAGAAATCAGCTATTTGGTGATGAAGGAGATAAACCTTGGGGGAAATAGTTTTTTTTTATTTGTAAGTGATAAGCAATTTTAACTGATATTTAATTAATTGGATCTCCACCCCAAATTACGATTTGTTAGCTATATCATGGATAATTAAGAAATATTTATTATCCAAAAATACCATTCTCAAAGCCAAGGTACTGAGGTTGTTTTTTCTTAATTTTTTTGGTCAATTTTACTTTTGTGGAAGATTTCCATTAGGTCATCTAAACCATTTTGAAGAGTCTTATCGAAGCCTTTGAGAAACTGTTCACTTCCCCACAGTCCACAATGAGCCACTTTCTGTGAAGATATACATACATCTCACACTCGCAGCTTTGACAAAATAACTCCGTACAGTGGTTCATTGCCTAGTAAGATATTATGATCTTTACTCAAATGGAAACATATGATACCATATTCCAAGCACTTGGGAATATAAATTTAATTCTCTGACCATCAATATTAACCAAATCAATGTTTTTCAACCAACACAAATACATCTAACTATTCAGAAATACTTGTACAAATGTCATTGGTATCATAGTCCATCATTTATGAGTATGCCAAAAAGCACTTCAAGTTAGACCAATTCAATATATCACATGAGACATTTTAGAAATTACTTTATTTATGTCTGCTTTATTGTGATGCCTTTTGGGAATCATTATTAAAATTCACCCTAATGAACTCATCATTACAATTATAGTGACGAGTCGTGCACTGGAGAGCACTGTATAGTTATCTTACTCATTCTCAAAACAAATTTATTTGTCATTTTATAGATAAAGAAGTGAAAGGATAAAAAACTTAAAATTTCATAGCTAGAACGTGGTAGATCTAAGACTTCATAACAAGTTCTATACCCCTTCAAACTTCCAGCCATAGCCAAGGGCGTTGCTCAGAGTCTTACTCTAGAATTCCTCTTTAAAGATCCAGAGGAGAACGTCCTAGCTGTAACAGTCTCTATGATTAGTTATCTTCCACATGTAAATTAGTAGTTCTTAGTTTTATTGATCTTTTTGTTTAATAGCATAACTGGCTAGGTATTCATTCAAGCTATTTAATTTATCCCAACCAAGTATGTCCTTCATTCTGGAATTTACATTTATCCTTATTTTCAGTCTTTCATTTTCATTTTGCTTTCTTTCATCCCAGTTTAAAAATGACTATTGAATTATAATATATCATAAACCCTTTCCCCAATAAGGTAAGTATATATGTAAATAATCAAAATTAGGAAGGCAAAAGAACTCAGAGGTCCCTATAAGTAATATGGGCAATCCATTAAGAATGGTGGGGAAACTTTTTGCTCATTTTTGCTAAGTACTTCTAATGGAATAATTTTGTAACTCCAGATCCAAGTGTCCATGATGTTTGATGGCCAGTCAGCTGTTGAAGTTCATCCCAAAACTAGTATGGATGATTTAAAGACCTTTACGTCCCTGAGCTTGTACATAAAACCTCCTACCTTAAAGAAGCCAGAAGTAACTGGAATTTCAGATCAGTTTATCCTGTACCTTGGAAGCAAAAGCGTAAGAATATGAATCTGGGGAGGGTTTTTTTTTTTTTTTTTTTGGTGGCAATGTGGGTAATACCTGGCAGTGGTGGGAGTGAGATATTTATGGCTCTGAGCTGCTCCCAGTGATGCTTGAACCAGGATTTTCCTAACCCAAATATTCTCTATTTTGCCTATAGACATGAGATTTTTTTTCAAAGAGGGATTGGGGAATTTTGGGTCCTTGTAGGAGGAAGGTCATGATGGGAGTGATGTCGGAATTATGTGCATGGGAAGGCGTCATTAACAGTATTTAAATCACAGAAACTCAATCAATCAAAATGAAGTCAAAAGAGAGTAATGGGGAAAGGAAATAAAGGGCCCTTTCTCCTTTAAAATAAAACTCTCCATGCAAATAAACAAAATTTTTCACTTTGATAATCCATAAATAATAATGCAGTTTAATGTCAAGTAGTAATTTAGGAGAACATTTCTTCTAGGAAAAAAAAACATTCCTTTTAGGATTATTTATGGGTGCTTTTCATATCAATATCACACAAACTCTGAAAAGTCTAAATGTTGCATTTAAAGACCTTTGGAATAACAGAAGCCCATTATGAATGATGTTGGACTTTGAATTCCGTTTAAGCATTGATATCAATAGGCATTGGCAGGCCACATTATATTACTGAATTAGTCAAGCAAAAGCACACTCCTGCAAGCTATTAAATGTTCACAAGCATAAAGTTGCTCGCCCTCCCCCCATCCCAGCGCACCACTCCTAACCCCTGCCTTACCCCAGCCACCCCCTAACCCTCCTCAACACAGTCAAAAATTCACATAGAGAAAGCAGGGTGACTCTGACTCTTGTAGTCACAGGGAAACTGGAAAGAAGAGGAGGAGCTGCAAGTCTAAGAGGAAGTCTAGGTAATAATGCAGGCAAGGTGTACCTTACACACAGCCAAGTGTTTGGATTGCAGTTGTCTTTTAAAGAAATTAAACATGATATTCACCTCATATAGATATTATTTAAGTAAATTCTTGATTTCAGGCCAAGAAAGAGTACATGGGTCTTGCCATCAAAAATGATAACTTGGTATACATTTACAATTTGGGGAGGCAAGGATGTAGAGATTCCCCTGGACACCAAACCTGTCAGCTCCTGGCCTGCTCACTTCAGCATTGTCAAGATTGAGAGGTAAAGTAACTGGTGATACGGGGTTTATACACACAAAAAGGATCTCAAAAGAAGTCTGTTGAAATGTTGAGTCTGCATATGCTCTCTATCCATCTATCTTTCTTTCTATCTATCTATCTATCTATCTATCTATCTATCTATCTATCTATCTATCTATCTATCTATCTATCTATCTATCTATCTATCTATCTATCTATCTATCTGTCTGTCTGTCTGTCTGTCTGTCTGTCTGTCTGTCTGTCTGTCTGTCTGTCTGTCTGTCTGTCTGTCTGTCTGTCTGTCTGTCTGTCTATCTGTCTGTCTGTCTGTCTATCTCTACCTATCCATCAATCCATCTATCTATCCATCTATCTATCTATTTATCTATCTATCTCTATCTTTGTCTCTCTCTCTCTCACACACACACATACTAGGATTAGAAGGCATACTTCCAGAGCTAATGAAAATATATTTGGGGCATGTATTTATTGTCCAGTATGTGACTGAAAAAATGAATCCTAATCTTTCTGCTAGTGTTATTAAATGTTTAATAGTGTTATTAAATATTCAAATTTCTTTCCTTTCTTCTCACTTTTATTTCTTCCATTATTCCAGTATTCTTTCCCAAACATCTTAACAGAAAAGAAAAATAGTAATAATTTATAAATAGCAATCTGATTAGCAATTTTTATATGACCAATTCACAGATTAATCCCAAGATGGAATGTCTTTTTTCCCACTTCCTACTCATTGCTGACATTTTTAAGTGTTTGTGGATATGCCAAAATCAAATCACTAATTTGTGTGTTCATTTTTTTAAAAACTGGCATATCATTGAACTGGAGACACAGTACAGCAGGGGAGGTGCTTTCTTTGCATGTGTCAACCCCATACAATACCCAGCACTTGGGGCTCCCCAAGTCCCACCAGGAGTGGTTCCTAAGAGCAGAGCCAGAAGTAAGCCCCAATCACTGTTGGATGTGGCCCTAAAACAAAACACTGAATCATTTGCTTAGAACATAAAATAATATTCTTCATCTTTACAGGGTAGGAAAACACGGAAAGGTGTTCTTAACAGTCCCCAGCCTGAGCAGCACTGCAGAGGAGAAGTTTATTAAAAAGGGGCAGTTTATAGGAGATGACTCATTGCTGGATCTGGACCCTGAGGATACTGTATTTTACGTTGGCGGGGTGCCCTCGGAATTTAAAGTAAGCTACCAAACTCTATTTTGACTTACTGCAAATCTACAAGGATTGCTTTTTAAAATCCATAAGCTTTGCAATAAGGTGAAGGCAGGGAAGAAATCTTACTATTTTAAGAAAGAACTTATCTCTTTAGGTGGTAAACTACTGAGCCAGGATTTAGAAATCTGGTTTATAGACCAGCCTCTGCTTAAGTAAATTTTCATCGCGCCAAGTACTCTCAAGCTATAGTTAACACTTGAACTTCCATTATCCAACTGGACAAATATGTCACTTGTCACTTGTCTTCCCGTTGTTCATTGATTTGCTTGAGCAGGCGCCAATAACGTCTCCATTTGTTAGGAATGAGATACATTATTGTTACTGTTGTTGGCATATCAAATACACCACAGGTAGCTTGCCAGGCTCTGCCGTGGCTCTGGTTCATCCCAGGGGACCCAGTCTTTTTCTATGTCAGACCATCAACCATCCAGGGCCCACAGGGGCAGGGTTCTGGGTGTAGACAAGCCTATCTCCTGTCTGCCACCTGCTGATGCAGCAGGGCACCGCAGCCAGCCACACCTGCAACACCAGAATCCCTAGCACCACCTTCTACAGAGGCAGTTGTATCTTGAAGCTTTGTGTCTAATCTGAAGCTTGGTATATGGCTACTTAAACATTCAGTCACCTGAGATATGGGAAATATGGACCATAAGCAGATGTCTGAGATCTGATGACAAGTGGAAGAATCTTCGAGACAGGGAATCAAGTTAGTATTTTTAAGTCCAGGATTAGTAATCACTAGCTCTGGCATGTTACTGAAGCTCCCCTTCTGGGAATTTATTTTGCTCTCTATACTAGGACTGGAAGGCACACTTCTAGAGCTAATGTAAATATAAATTGGATATGTATTTACTGTACAGTATGTGACTCAAAAAATGAATACTGCCCTTTCTGCTAAGATATACAAATCCAATTAAAAGACCATTGTGGTGGCCGGAGCGATAGTCCAGCAGGTAGGCGTTTGCCTTGCACACGGCCGGCCCATGATGGCCCCGGTTTGATCCCGGCATCCCATATGGTCCCCTGAGCACCGCCAGGAGTAATTCCTGAGTGCAGAGCCAGGAGTAACCCCTGAGCATTGCCGGGTGTGACCCAAAAATAAATAAATAAATAAATAAATAAATAAATAAATAAATAAATAAATAAATAAATAAATAAATGAAAACCATTGCAATCGCTTCTCGGCCTTTTTGGCTAAGATCAAGTGTAAAAACCATTGCTTTCTAATAATTGGACGTTGATGACACAGTCAGTTCTAGAGAGGCATTTATATCAGGGAGTAGATTCTCTAGGTCTGCTATTTTTTTTATTGCCTGTTTTGGGCCATCTGGATAGCCAGGTGCTCACTTCACAGTTATCTTTGCTTTATCTCTTGTGCAGCTCCCTAGCAGCTTAAACCTGCCTGGTTTCACTGGCTGCCTGGAATTGGCCACTTTGAATAATGATGTGATCAGCTTGTACAACTTTAAGCACATCTATGATATGGACCCCTCCAAGTCTGTGCCCTGTGCAAGGTAAGGACATGTTTAGAAATCTAGGACTGGGGATAGAACCCAAAGGACTTTGGAAGCTTTGAATGCAGGAGGCCTAGTTTTGATCCCCAGCACTGCCTGGTCTTTCAAGCATCCTTGTGTAGCGTGACCCTCAAGAGCCAAACCATGAGTGATTTCTGATCACCCCAAGATGTAACCTAAAAGCAAAAACACAAGCTAAAGACTTTGATAGTCTTTAGAGGAATAGACAGGACAAGCGGGGCTGTACATTCAGGTTCTTCAACCTTTCTTTGGGAAAAAAGAAAGTTTTTAAAACTTCATCATAACTTTCCCTGCCACAATGTCTTCAGTTCACTCCCTAACAAATAGGCACAACATCTGCTTTGCGACTTTGATTTTGTATTCTAAAGATTAGGGTCTCAGTGGATACTATTAACTTAGCATCTAAGATTGAGAGAGTTTATAAACACTACATTAACATGCCTGTAAATGCTTCTTTATGTCTCTTGTAAATTCATCAGGATTTCGTGTAAATGCTCTAAGGTTCATGGCAGTTGTCATGAAAATGGACTCAAAATGTGTCACTTGAAAAATATAATAGAAACTACTTTGTTCAGGGATTCTTTCATTTCCATTTCAGAGACAAACTGGCCTTCACACAGAGCCGGGCTGCCAGTTATTACTTTGATGGCTCTAGTTATGCCATCGTGAGGGATATCACAAGGAGAGGGAAATATGGTCAGGTGACACGCTTCGACATAGAAGTCCGAACACCAGCTGACAATGGTCTCGTGCTCTTGATGGTCAGCGGGGTGAGTGAAAATTAAAGTCCTACATTTTCATCACTAGCTCCTTTCCTTTCTGCTATGCATGGTTTTAGGAAACTTCTGAGGTTGAGTGTGGCATGCCATCACCAAACTATTTAGAAAGCAATACTTTAGGTGTTTTTTTCTCTTTAGGAATATAGTATCAGCAATAAATAAAAATAGTATGTCTGTAGAAATTAACTTTTCAAATCAGATGCTCAATCACTAAAAATACTTTTGAGTGCTTTCCACATGTATCATACATATTACATAAAATTTATTTATTAATAAAATACATGTACTATGTATGAATATCATATTCAGCACTGGGAATAACACTCACATAAGGTAAAATAAGACATTAAGTGCAAATTACAAGATGAAGTAAAATAAAATAATGATACAAAATATATTATTGATACTGATAGTAATATAATTTAAAACACTTAAGAATTTTTGCTAAATTCTTTGTGATTCAAAAGTTTTTCCTAAATCTAGTTCAATAATAAGTTAATTTAATACATAATTTTAGCAATCACTTTTGGCAACTATGTCATAAAAATAAAATTATAAAAAGTGTATCTATGGGAGGCTAGGGTAATAGTCCAGCGGGTAGGGCATTTGCCTTGCATGCAGCCGACCTGGGTTCAATCCGGCATCCCATATGGTTCCCTGAGCATGGCCAGGAGTAATTCCAGAGTGCAGAGCCAGGAGAAACCCCTGAGCATCGTCAGGTATGACACCACCCCCAAAAAAATGTGTATCTATGGCTTTGCTTACTAAATCATAATAACATTTTGAAATCTCTGGCCAATTGACAGAATTTATCTTTAAAATTTGTTTGCCAGTTCTTGTAGCCTTATCATATATTGTAACATTTTTTTTAAAAAAGAACCTTAGAGCTCAAGACCATTGAAATTTTTATTTGAAAAATCATAAAAAGTTAAAAATTTCTTTCTAATGTAAATAGTGTAGATATGAGAGGAGGTTTTTTAGGTGGTACACTTACTCATTGTGTAAGTTTTCAATAATCATTCACTTAAGTATAGAAAAATTTTTAAACATATTTTTAATCATTTATACAGAATTCTTGCCAAATCTGTAATACAATGGGTTAGGCACTTGTTCTGCACACAGCCAACCCAGGTTCAATCGTGGCACTCCATGTTTCCCTGGGTTCCACCAGGAGTGACCCCTGAGTGCAGAAACCAGGAGCAAAGTGCTGAGTACAGACAAATGTGATCCAAAAACAAAGAAACAAAGTTACTTCCTCTTCCATTCCTATAAAAATATTCTTACCTTGAAGTGAAAGATCGAATATTTCTCTGGAAGCAACTGAAGTAACTGGTCAGCTTCATGAAAATAAAATGTGAAATTTTATCATCACAAAGGTCAGTAAATTCAGAGTAATTTACAAAAAAAGTTTAACACATGATCCCCCTAAAGCAGTCCCAAATCAAAGTAAAGCAAGTTGCTTAACTAAAGACAGCTGAGTATATATGGCCTATAAAGATTTATTCTCAAGAATTCTAGGTGTTAGATAAGATATACTTAAATTTTCATTAATTTGAAAAGCAAATAAGAAACAAAAGACAATGATTATTTTAAATTGTGCATGAATATTAACACTTTAGTGTAGTGACATAATAAATAACACTTTTGTATAGTGCTGCTATGCAAAAGTTGTGGTTTTTATTTTATAAGAATTAAAAATATTTTCTCTGTCTTCAATTTTAAACTAAGGAATGTAGTGTTGAGTCCAGGGGTTAAGACACTTACCTTGGTTCCTGACTACACTGATTTGAATCATTGGTACCATACATGGGTACCCCTGAGTACGTCCAGAAGTCACAAGCACACAGTCAAGAATTGTCCCTAAGAACCACAGGAAGGAAGGAAGGAAGGAAGGAAGGAAGGAAGGAAGGAGGGAGGGAGGGAGGGAGGGAGGGAGGGAGGGAGGGAGGGAGGGAGGGAGGGGAGGGAGGGAGGGAGGGAGGGGAGGGGGGGAGGGAGGGAGGAGGAGAGGGAAGGAAGGAAGGAAGGAAGGGAAGGAAGGAAGGAAGGAAGGAAGGAAGGAAGGAAGGAAGGAAGGAAGGAAGGAAGGAAGGAAGGAAGGAAGGAAGGAAGGAAGGAAGGAAGGAAGGAAGGAAAAGGAAAAAGGAAGAAAGGAAGGAAGGGAAGGAAGGAAGGAAGGAAGGAAGGAAGGAAGGAAGGAAGGAAGGAAGGAAGGAAGGAAGGAAGGAAGGAAGGAAGGAAGAACCTGCCATGGAGGTGGGCTGGGGAAGGGGGACGTTGGTGGTGGGAGATGGGCACTGGTGGAGGGACGGGTGCTGGAACACTGTATGACCAAAACCTAAATATGAACTTTTTAATTGTATATCTTTTTTATTTGTATATCTCACGGTGGTATAATAAAATACTTAAAACAAAACAAGAAAGAAAAGAAAGAAAGAAAGAAAGAAAGAAAGAAAGAAAGAAAGAAAGAAAGAAAGAAAGAAAGAAAGAAAGAAAGAAAGAAAGAAAGAAAGAAAGAAAGAAAGAAAGAAAGAAAAGAAAGAAAGAAAGAAAGAAAGAAAGAAAAGAAAGAAAGAAAGAAAAGAAAGAAAGAAAGAAAGAAAAGAAAGAAAGAAAGAAAGAAAGAAAGAAAGAGAAGGAAAGAAAAAGAAAAATAGAGGGAGGAAATCAGGGAGAAAGAGAGAGTCGGGTACCAGACGCAGCTAGCTCAACTGACTATATAATATGCTTTGCATGAAGGAGTTCTGGGTTTGTCCCTAAGAACCATGCAGTCCCCCTGCTGTGTTGCCCCAAAAGAAAAAATATATGGTGTTATTTCTCAAATTCAGCAATGTGCATAGCTGAATAGCAAATGTTCATGTCTCAAAATTGTTCTCCACAGAGTATGTTTTTCAGCCTGGAAATGCACAGTGGTTACTTACATGTGTTCTATGACCTTGGATTCAGCAATGGTCCAGTACATCTTGAAGACACATTGAAGAAAGCGCATATTAATGATGCAAAATACCATGAGGTATAAAAAATTGCATTGTGGGTAGTTTCTCTTGTGTTGACTTTGTACTTACAACTACTGATGTTTTCAGACAATCAAATGAGAAAGGAGGGACAGTAATTAAACCTTCACATTTAAGAGGAACTGATGGGGAGCCTTTTCCTTCCCAACCCCAAGATGGAAAAATCTTTGAAGGAATGAACTTGTAATCATATTGATGTTTTTAATAATAGAATAATTGGCATATCTATTTCCATTGCTTCACTGACCTGAAGACCAGTAAATGTTTAGTATCTTCTTTTTTACAATGAAATTCCTAAATTATTCTGCTACACATTTGTTTAGAAAGGCAGTGTAATTACACAGTTCTTTGCTGATTCTTTGAACCCCAGTAAATGCAAAAACAGTAAAGTTAAGCATAATTTACTTAAACAGTTCCTTTTTAGTTGTTGTTCAGAACTTAAACATATTAATACTTGCTTTTTTTATAAAAAATAATCCACAAAGAAAGCTTTTTAATTTTTTAATTAAATAACCATGACATACAGTTATATTCGAGCTGAGATACAAAGTTATTATCATGAGAAACAAAGTTGTTAATTATTGGGTTTCCATCATAAAATGTTCCAACAGCTGTATCTCTACCAGTGTACATTTATTACCACCAATGTCCAAGTTTCCCTCCTACCATACCCTATCTCTGTGTCAGGTGCTCTCTCTCTCTCTCTCTCTCTCTCTCTCTCTCTCTCTCTCTTTCTCTATTGATCTATCTTTCATTTTGGGCATTATGGTTTTGCAGTACAGATACTGAACTGTTATCATGTATAAAGAAAGTTCTTTTGTGTTGAAAAATGTACATTATACTGAGAGTGATGATAATATAATTATTTTTTCACTAATAGCTGTTTTAAATCTACAATCCAATAAAATTTATGGTAGGCACAATATATTTTAAGTTGAACAAAATACAGAGAATCACGATCTTTATTTCCTTTTTTCAGTTTAAGGTTTGTAGTCTTCATGGGAATGATTTATAATAAGAGATCCTTCTCTGACTAATATTTCCAAAAATTGTTTAGGGACTGTCATTAGGTAAAAAAAATGATACTGGGGGGCGGAGCGAGTAGCCCAACGGGTAGGGCGTTTGCCTTGAGCAGCGGCTGGCCTGTGCCGGCCTGGGTTCGATACCCGGCATCCCATATGGTCCTCCGAGCACTGCCAGGAGTAATTCCTGAGTGCAGAGCCAGGAGTAGCCTTTGAGCATTGCTGGATGTGACCCCAAAAAAAATAAACAAAAAAATGATACTTGGAAACAGTTGATAGTCTAGGAAGTCTCTGCTTATGAAGTTCTTTTCTGAATCCCCTCCAAAGGATAAGGAAACATTAAGTTCCATAATTTTGTCTCTTGCGCTAGTTCCCACTACACTTTGAAATTGCACTTCAAAAAAATGTGAATTTCTGGTTACATGAGTGTTTTCATGTCTGTGAGAAAAAATCTATTCCTCTCTTTTGTGAGCTCACACAAGGCCCGTACATGTCCAGCTGTTACGACCAGAATTATTAAAAATATATCATTACCTCTAAAATATAAACATTATTCAGTGGTTGAGACTTATTGTACACTATTTCTCCCAGATCTCAATAATTTACCACAATTATAAGAAAATGATTTTGGTGGTTGACAGACGTCATGTCAAGAGCATGGATAATGAAAAGAGAATGATGCCTTTTAAGGATATATACATTGGAGGGGCTCCCCAGAAATCTTACAATCCAGGTAAGTTTGCTTTAAGCAGCTATTTATTCCTATTGGTGTACTGGGCTGAGTATTCTTCTCCGGAGATGAGAATGTCAAGCCCTCCCACCTGCCACTTCTATACATGTACCTAGGCTCAGCCCCACCTATTTATGTACCTTTGAGCCCTCTCAGCCCACCTCTGTGACACTTTAAATCAGTATATACTACTTGTGATTTACATGTTTCTTTCATTAAAACTCCTCAAACATTATCATACATGTTTGTAATCATCAAGAAGAAAAGATAAAGCTTGTGAACTGTATGAAAACAATAGAATATTGTTTCTATTTAGTATTAATTTAAACACATTAACATTTTAAAGACCATAAGGACACAAAATGTATTTATTATCCAAGACTTGTGGATTATATACAATTAAACATTATTCTAATGTGGTGCTGGAGACATAGTACGCCAGGTATAGCACTTGCCTTGCACATGGCTGACCTAAAGTTCTATCTCATAATCCTATGAGATCCCAAGTAATTCCAGAATACAGAGCCAGGAGTAACTGAGAATTTCTAGGCATGTGCCCCACATCCCACCAAAAAAAAAAAACACCTTAATCTAATGTATCAAAATTCAGCTCTCTGGGGCCAGAGAGATTGTAGTTAAGGTCTTATGTGCAGTGATCCCTGGTTCAATCCCTAGCACTAAAAGTTTCTGAGAGAATCAACAGGACCATGAGCACAAAGTGAGGAGTAAGTCCTGAGCACCAACAGTGTGGGGAGAAAAGGCTATATGAAAATTTCAGTTCTCTTATTTTAATTTATAGTATTAGAAATAATGAGGGGTGTTGGGAGGGAGGACGAAAGGGAGGACATTCCTTGTAATGTCAGGAATTCGACACAAAGCTTCTATATACAAAACATGTGCTCAGCCTGTTGAATTATCTCTCCAAGTCAGCATCAGAGATTCTTAAAACTGAGAGATAGATAACATTAGGATATTTCAGTCTAATGTGCCTTGTCTTAGCTCTTGAAACTAGGCCAAGATGCACTAATGAAAAACTTACGGGGTTTCATCAGAATAATCTGGGAAGCTTTTATAAATTCTATTGTCCATGAGTGTGCTCAAGAAATTCCAGTTGATCTAGGATAGTTCTCAACATCCTTTTCAACTACCTTCTTCAGTTTCTCCAACTATGAGCCTCTAATCACTATAATTGCCACTGGATGCTTCCAAATCTGTCAATCACCATGGTTTTTCCAGATGAGATCTTGTAGTTGCATAACATAATATAGCAGGATTGTTAGCCCCCTAGTTAGACCAGCTTCCATCTTAAATATATTAAAATTATTATAATTAGGTAAACACTGTATATTCATTTAAAATAAGTAAAACTTTATTGGACATAATGTAATAAGCATAATGACAAATACTAGTAATCTTGTCACTTGTCACTTGTTTTCCCATTGTTCATCGATTTGCTTGAGCGGGCACCAATAATGTCTCCATTCATTGGGAATGAGGTCCATTATTGTTACTGTTTTTGGCATATTGAATATATCATGGGTAGCTTTCCAGGCTCTGCCAAGACTCTGGGTTCATCCCAGGGCCCAGTCTTTTTCTGTGTCAGACCATCAGCCATCCAGGACCCACGGGGCAGAGCCCTGGGTGTGGACAAGCCTGTCTCCTATCTGCCACCTGCCAATACAGCCGGGCACCGCTAACCACATCTGCAACACCTCGAGGGGCAGTAATCTTACATTGAAAAAATATGACTCCTGATCTTAAAGAATTCTACTTTCCCATTGGTCCATCTCTTTATATCTCACTGAACTGTTACAAAGAATGAGTTAATGTTTAATTAAAGGATCTTGAAAAAACATGGTCACAATGCAGACCCCCTAAAACTTCTGGCTTCTAGATTGTGGGATCTCTAAGAATAGCTCCAAGACCACCATTGTCTTCAGTGTTACAGTTCTTTATTGACAACTTTCAAGATGTCAATCACAACTGCTCTTTAGAAAGTGGACCCCAGTAAGTCCCTTCCAGCAACTGTCTTTCTGGTAAAAGCTTCTCTTTTAGCAGCTCTTCCAACACCAGTCACCAGTTCTTACCACCGGCTCTCTTCCAATGCAGCTAATTGAGGTTTCATTCTCTTTCTCTGAGGTTTCTTTCTCTTTCTGTGCCAAATTGCCTGCAAGGCATCACCTGTACCTCGCAGGATTTACTTATCACCTCCCCCACCCCGTTGTCTGATTGGTTATGCCTAACCTAAGCAAGGATTTGAAAGACAATTTTATTGGTTTACAAAAAACAATTGATCATTGCCTAGATAACAGCCAATCATATCATTCAGCTAATAACCAATTAGATCTGCTCTACAACATACACTCAGATTGTATATATAGAAGGGTCTGCCTCTCTCACTTTCACTGTACCACTATTAAGAAATCAAACAGAAGAGGAAAGAAAAAAAAACTTGCCTCCAAACAAAGCTATCTATAACCAAAGATCAGGCAGTATTCGCTGATTATCAACAAAAGCATGAGAATGTGAATGACAAAACTATTGCAATTGTCTATAACTAAATTAAAATTTCATAGCATGCAACTGCAGAGTAACAATAATTATCACTGATTCCCCAGGGCTCTAACAGCACACCTTCCCTTAGATATCAACTTCAGAGGATGCATGAAGGGTTTCCAGTTCCAAAAGAAAGACTTCAACTTATTAGAGCAGCCAGAAACCCTGGGAATTGGTTATGGCTGCCCAGAAGACTCTCTTGTAAGTACCAGTTATTCAACAAAAGTAAACTCCCTCTCAAAACCTGGGAAAGCTTAGTTTCTCTGGCAACTTGCTATCCCTTTATCAAGAGCGGAAAAAAAATCATTATGCTAGAAAACTTTGTAGATTCCTCTGTGACTTGTCAGTTTTCAAACAATAGGGCTTCCAGAGTCTAGAGAATAAGTCTATCCTTATTCACTCAAAGTAGAACAAGTGGAGAATATAGGAATCAGAATACAGGAAGTAGAGAATGTTAGAATACAGAAAGGTGAACATCACTGAATTACAAAGCTAAGATAAAACTATCAATATGGAAACTAGCAGGTTAGTTGTGAGGAAAATTGACTTTTTATTTATTTATTTATTTATTTATTTATTTTTAGAAATTGACATTTTAAACATCTGATTTGTATCACAAATACCATGTTCAATTTTTATTTTGGTACACAGATATCTCGTAGAGCTTACTTCAATGGACAGAGTTTCATTTCGTCAGCCCAGAAACTGTCTTTCTTTGATGGCTTTGAAGGAGGGTTTTAATTTCCGAACACTACAACCCAATGGGTTGCTATTCTATTACGCTTCAGGGTAAGTATTTGTTTTTTCCTGAGGAAACATTTTGTGGTTGTTGGTTTGTTTTAAAAAATAGTTAAGTGACTTTTGATGTATGTGAATTTTGCTTCATGCACATATGTAGAATAAATTATTTTATATCCTTTTAAGGTTATATACATATATATACATATATATATACATATATATATATATATATATATAGTTAGGAGTTTATAATCTGGGATTCACAGACTTGTCCCTCAGAGGTTCGTGGAGAGAATTAAGAGGAACTTTGAACTGGGTGGGGAAAAATAAATATTCCTGACCAAACAATCTTAAAAATAAACATTTTTTAAAATTTAGAATTCTGTTTACTTATGCATACTATACAACTATAGTAGGTGCAAAATCAGTACCTGTGATTTTTTGTTATTGATAGAAATCACAGATTTTTTCACTTAGATTACAATTTTCACAGATATCTCAAATATTTTGCTCATTGATGCTTATAAATTACATGATTTTTAAATCTATTAGACTATTATCTAATGCCTTAATAAAATTAATAGTTTATTCATTTATTATTAAAATATTTGAAACTATATTTCTGTATGATTGGTTCATAACCATATATTTTATGTATTTTAAACCTTACTTATTTTATGAATTTTAAAACTTTAAACCTTAGAAATCCATCTCCATCACCCAACTGTCAAAAGAATCTATGGCACAAAAATAAAGAACTTTCTTGTATACAAATTAAGTCACACATACATGTGTGATTTCATTTATATAAAGTAGAAAGAACAAATTATTCTTGCATGTGCCACAAAACAACACTTTAACACCATTTATAAATGGCTGAGAATGGACAGTGTTAAAAAATGATAGGGTCTTGGCCTCAGGTTACAAACTGAGATTGCCAGGCAAGGAGTGAGTAAGGGAAAAGAAAAGGTACACTAGAAGTAGCATGGGGACATTGGTGGAAGGTCTTGGTGAGAGCCGCATGTATCAAAGCTAAAACTATTAACATCTTTTGTTGAATTTGTGACTTAAGTAGTAGTAGTAATAATAATAATTAGTAGAAAATTTAGAAAATGAGATGATAATCACATAGGTACAATTATACGTATTTATATGTAACTACAATACATAAATAAATGTGCCTTAAAAAGGAAGTTTTTAAAAAGGAAAGATACAATATCTAAGAAGAAAATAAAATCTATAGAGGTTTGGTGACCCTAAAAATCCTGTTGATCTCTATAGATCATCACTAATATAGACACTGATGGTCCAGTGACATAATAGAATGAATAAAATATATAGTATAAAATAATATAATGAATAAAAACGTATTTAATACCTTGCATAACCCTTTTAAGGCACATACCATCATTAGTTTAAATCACAAACAGCTATGAAAATTTACTTAAAACAATCTACAGAACCTCTGCTCCCAAATCTACCCCAGATGACCATTTTTAGTTATATTGCACTCACTCCACACACACACACACACACACACAACAGTTTTGTTGAAGTGTATCAAAGGTATCACTTGTATAAGAGATACAAGTGTATCACTTGTATAAGAGAAGAGAAAATAGATGATGATTTTGCCATTTGAGTCAGGCAATAAGCAAATTCAGAAACAGATGCAAAGTTGGGTTTCTTGCGTATTTCTTCTTCACTTCAGTAAATGAAACATGAATAACTAATTGTCCAGCTATCCCCAGGGAAATCTACATAATGTCTTTCCAGAGGGAGCTGAAGTGAGACTGAGATAAGAAACAAATTGGAGCTGGGGCTTCTCTCCACGTGAAAAAAAAAGATTACCAGACATTTTCAGTTCAGTCCAAATTAGAGGGTTTCTTTTACAATGAAATGTGTCTGTATTTATAGGTAACAGCAGTATGAGCCATGGAAGATTGTGTTGTATTCACAGAAACTATTTCACAAGCAAACTTCCTGTACATTGCCCCCAATGTCCTGTAAGCATTCCCATTAAGTGTGGAAAACACGTTATCTTTTTGGTCCTGGGACTCCCTCCTTCAACACCTGTTGCTTGCATTTCAGTCGGACGTGTTCTCCATTTCCTTGGGTAATGGCAGTGTGGTCATGGATGTGAAAGGGACCAAGGTACAGTCGGTAGATAAGCAGTACAATGATGGGCTGTCCCACTTCGTCATCACCTCGGTCTCACCCTCAAGGTACAACTCCTCACTTTGTAGTCTTTACACGCGAGTTTCTATTTGCAGAACAATTTTTCTTAAAAGACCATTTTCAATGATAGTCTAGCCTGTTACTTTTCTCATCTTCCCAAAAAATGGGGAAAGAAACGATTTTCATTTCTTCTAAATATCATTATTAACTTTCAAGATATATCAAATAATCACTTGTATTCCCGTTGTTCATCGATTTGCTTGAGCGGGCAAATAAACCATTATAAAAATATAAAACTAAAATGCTTCTAGTAGAGCCACAGAGTATATGTTCCTTGAGGGAAGTATGTATATATGCCATCTATTGAATGGAGTGCAGCGTTCTGCTCAGAAATTGGAATTAGCTAAAATTAGCTCAGAAAATATTGGTTTCATTTAGGTGTTTTATTCTGGTTGAGAAACCTACATTTATAGCCACAATTTAAAAGCTCTGGCTTTACCTTTAAACTGTATGATATCAATTTTTTAATTTTTAATGTTTTCATTAGATGGAGTTTTCTGGAATAAGAAATTAATTTCTGGTGTAGACTACTGCTATCATTCTATGTCTAAATCTGTGGATCCTGCCCCCATCAAACCAAAAATGGGGAGTGTAACAGCTCTTTTCTGGACTTGTTTTCTAAACAGTGTAAAAATTTTTAAAGTGGGGCTGGAGAAAGAGTACATGTGTAGGCACTTGCCTGGCACACGGTCAACCTGATTTCTATCCCTGGCACCCCTTATGGTGCCCCAAGACCACCAGGAGTGATCCCTGAATGCAGAACCAGGAGTAAGTTCAGAACATAACTCAGTGTAACCCAAAAACCAAAAGGAATTTTAATATGTTTGTAATGAAATTATTCTCCCACAAATGCAGTTAAATAATCACCATGAGCACATATTCTCTTTTATACATACACATATCAAATCAATACTGTGGACTAAATGTCTAAATTTACCCATAAATTTTATGAGTTTAAATTCTAATTATAGTTTCTGAATATGTTACATTATGTTCCATATTCAAAATTTCTATATTCATAATATTCTGTATATTCTGAATATTTCTATTTTTCAGAATATGGTATTAACTTTTGACCCGTTTTTCAGAATATAGTATAACTTTTTATCCATGAAAAGTTTTATACTTGTCTTTTTTGTGACCAAATGTTCCATTTTACTGCAAGTGTGTGGGAGTCAGAGGTTAGGTAAGACAGGGAAGGGAATGGTATGCAAATAATTGTTGGAAATTATAATACCAGCCTAGAACTGAGCATTGAATTACGCAAAGGAATATACATGATAACCTCTAAATGTACGTATTGCAAGCCACAATGTGTAAGAGAAGGAAGAGAGAGAGAGATATACAGAGTGAAAGCAAGAGTGAAAGAGAGAGAAAGGAGGAGAGAGAAAGAGAAAGAGAGAGAGAGAGAGAGAATGGTAAAATGCCTGCCATAGAGGCAGGCTGGGGAGGGTGGAGGGAATCAGGGGACTGATTGGTGGTGAGGAATGGGCACTAGTGGAGGGATGGGTGCTGGAATACTGTATGACTGAAACCCAAACATGAACACCTTTTAAATGTATATCTCACAGTGGTATAATAAAAAAAAAATTAAATAAATAAATAAGTCCAAGAGAAAACCTACAACCTTCAATGAAACTTAATATAAAATGTTAGTTGCACAGTGTATAAAGAAGTTTTATCTTTTTCAGATATGAGTTGGTAGTAGATAAAAACCGATTTGGGAGTAAGAACCCTACCAAAGGGAAGACAGAGCAGACACAAGCAGGAGAAAAGAAGTTTTATTTGGCGGCTCACCCATCAGCCCTCAGTTTGCTAATTTGACCGGATGTATAAGTAATGCCTACTTTACCAGGTATGCTATTTTTTGTTATTCATGGGTCTACATCATCAGTTGATACAGAACTAAAAGTCAAGATGAAAATATTTACATGGTTAAAACTTCCGTTAAAAGGAATATGAACTTTATTGGCGGTATAAAGCAGTAATAGAATTATGTAGTTACTTGAGTTACATACTTTGTTTTATGTATATTTTCCCTTTAAATTCATTATAATATTGGCAAAGAAAGCTTTCATTTTTCACCGAAAAGATGAATTAAATAATAGTGATTTCCTGACCTGCCTGTTATGAGGATTAAGAAAAATAACATACATAGAGCACCTGACCTACAGCAAACAATGAATATTAGATACCATTTTTCCTCTTTTTGTAAGCCTGGAGGTGCAGACCTAATGATTCAGTCTTGAGCTATCAAAATTCAGGGGCCACCCAGGCCACATCAAAGGACTCAAAAGGCCACATGGTACCAGGGTCTTATACTCTGAACATGTGCTCTATCGCCTGTACTATTTCCCAGACACCTAGATGCAATTATTTCTGTAGTTATTATAAATTTTATGGTACATAGAAACACACCCAGATCTTGATGGAGTTTTAAAAACTCTTAGTGTAAACAAAGCAATTGGAAGCAAAGATAAACATATGAGACTATATGAAACTAAAAAGCTTCTGCACTTTAAAAAGAAACAGTGAACAAGATACAAAGACAGTCCACAGAGTGGGAAGAATATTCACCCAATACCAATCTGATAAGGGGTATATATCAGGATATATCAGGCACTGGTAGAACTTTTACAAGAAGAAAACAGCCACCCCATCAAAAATGGCACTGGTGGAGGGATGGGTGCTGGAACACCAATCATGATTGAAACCCAAACATGAACATCTTTGGAATTGTATATCTCACAGTGGCATATTAAATAAAAAAATAAAATAGTGTGTTAATAATTGTCGAAAGTGCTGATACCAACCTAGAACTGAGCATTAAATACAGGCAAAAAGATACACATGACAACCTCTTAATGTATGTATTGTAATCCACAATGTGGAAGGGAAGGAAAAGAGAAAGAGAGAAAGAGAAAGAACTTAAGAACCTGCCACAGAGGCAGGCTGGGGGAGGGGAGAAGGAATTGGGGACATTGGTGGTGGGAATGGACACTGGTGGAGGGATGGGTGCTGGAACATTGTATGACTGAAACCCAAATATGAACATCCTATGGACATCTTTGTAACTGTATGTCTCACGGTGATATAAAGAAATAGTTAAAAAAAATAATGAAAAAAAATAAAATTCTTAATTTAACACATGAGTAAAAGCAGCATCATTAATCTGGGTCTTTAAGGAAGACAATGACAGACTCCTAGAATCCAAGAATAAGCAATTGAGGAATTTAAGTATTTTATCACTGTATCACTGTCTTCCCATTGTTCATCGATTTGCTCAGTGGGCACTAGGCCAGCGGAGCAGGGCAGCTGTGGGTCTGAAGTAGATGGGTCTGGATCCATGTGGAAGCAACCCATGGAGCTGACCTCCCGGTAAGGGGCTCGGCCATCCCCTGGCCGAGTCCAACATTGCTCCAAGGGTTTGCTCTCATGAGCAGGGGAGAGACCATGCTGGCCAGATTTGGAGTGGAGTTTTAGGCCCTGCCCTTTCCTCCGCCTCCATGCCAGTTGCCCCGGAAGAGAGAGACCCACCCACGCCAGACTCAGCTAAGTATTTAAGAAATACAAATATTTAAATGTTGCCCCACTCACCCAGAACTCATTGAGGGAAAAAGATAGCCATCTGTCAGAATTGCAGGAATCAGACACATAGTTATTAACTGTGATGAAGATAGTGATTGATCGAATAAAAACCCATCACACACAAAAGTTTTACTGATAAAATGTTTTGACTTCCTGTCTGGATGGATCTAAGAAATTTTGTCATCAGTCACCACTACCATGCTTGAGTGGCCCTCCTTACTCATACCAAACATGCAGTTTGTTTTGGTTCTTTGTCCTAGACTGACATTCTGAACTAGTTCTCTTCCCATTTATGGCTAAATATAATACAAAATGAACAAATAATTTCTTCTGTCTTGGCTGAAGGAAAATATGAAGCTCATTGACTCCCATAGTTTTCATCATGTTATTCTGAACACTATTTTAAAGGGTTTCCCCTCTGTTCGATCATAGGTTGGACAGAGGCGTGGAGAGTGGAAGATTTCCAGCGATATTCCGAAAAGGTTCACGCTTCTCTTTATGAGTGTCCCATTGAGTCTCCACCACTCTTTCTCCTGCACAAAAAGGAAAAAAATTCTTCAAAGTCGAAAACAAGTTTGAATAAAAGGTAAAAGATAATATGGTTCCAGAGTCCCTATTACCTCACATTCCACATGCATAGCTCAAACACTGAAGCATTTCAGAGTTTGCTCTGGAAGTCAACCAACTTTTACTCATACTTCCAAGTACTTTTCACTGACGTGCTTAAGTGATAATTTTTCACTTACTTAATTTTCACTTACTTAATAATTGAGATGGGGTGCGGAGCGATAGCCCAGTGGGTAGGGCGTTGCCTTGCATGCGGCCAGCTTGTGCCGGCCCGGGTTCGATCCCGGCATCCCATATGGTCCCCCTAGCACCGCCAGGAGTAATTCCTGAGCAAAGAGCCAGGAGTAACCGCTGAGCATCACCGGTGTGACCCAAAAAAGCAAAAAAAAAAAAAAAAATTCAGATGTGTTTGTGTATTACTATAATACTCCATTAGAGTTTGCATTGCAATCTCAAGTATTTAGCACAGTAGTGTAGCTTATTAAAGTCTTTGATCTTCCCTTCTTTCCTGGCCTTTATTTTACTATTTATATGCACAGATGATCTATGGCAGAAATTCCCAAACTTACTTGCCCGTAGATCTGTTCCTAGAAAAAAAATCATTTAGCAACACTCCAGAAATCTACCTTCATTAGATGAAGAAACAGAAACCACCCCAATTGTACTTGAGGCAACCCACCATTTCCCTGTCTCATTCCAATGACCCCCGCCCGTCCCGGAGGAAGGGAGACTGTGTCTCCCGTTTGGGGAACCACTGCTCCACCACATCACAAAAAGCTTGCTTTGTTCACATTACACTATCTATTGTTCTTTCTCATTCATTCACTTCCATCCTGCCTTCAGTGTGTGTATTTAAACACAAATATTTAATTGTAGTATTTACAGATACCCAGTTACAGCCCCATTCATTGAGTCTAGCCCTCCCACCCTCTTGCTGGTCCAGTTTTAAAGACATATTCAAGTACCAGTTCTCCTGATTCAAGTTACCAACATCTTCCATGTGAGTTACTGTGATACCTCCTAACAGACCCTCCTGCTTCCACCTTCTTCCCTGCCACCTATTCTCAATTCAGCCATTGAAAAAGATACTTTTCAATGTAAGTCAGAGTTAGCATCTGTCTCTCTGCTGAAAGTGGCTCCCATGCACTCAAAGTAAAAACTCAAGTCCCCGCAGTATCATGAGCCCTATCTTGTCGTGGCCCCTTTCCCTCACTTACTCTTCTCATATGAGCCTCCTGGTCCCATAGCACTTAGGC
Source organism: Cryptotis parvus (assembly GCA_021461705.1). Lineage (NCBI taxonomy): Eukaryota > Metazoa > Chordata > Mammalia > Eulipotyphla > Soricidae > Cryptotis > Cryptotis parvus. Next base: position 88,980 of record JAJIBD010022892.1, on the reverse strand, counting down.
ATTTACCTGCACTTACCTTCTGCCTGGACTATTCTTCCTCCAAATTCTACAAGGAACACTCCTCCTCCAAGAGTTTCTCAGCTTCCATCTATACAATGAGCTCTGCTTTCACTACCAGCTTTTTAACCCACCTCCTGCCTTTTACCAGTACTGCTGTCTTCATTTCTCTTCTCTTTTCACAGTACTTACCACATGTTTATTTACTATGATTACTATTTGTTGTCCATATTTATTAAACTGAAATCTTCTTTGTTTTGTTCACTAGTGTATCATATGATCCTAGAATAGTTCACATATATGATAATAAGTGCTCAATTTTTTTTTTTCTTTTTGGGTAACATGCAGCATGCTCAGAGGTTCTTCCTTGCTCTACTCTCAGGAATAAATAACTCTTAGCAGTGCTCAGGGGACCATATGGGATGCTAGGGATCGAATCCAGGTCTGCATCATGCAAGGCAAATGCCCTACCTGCTGTATTATTGCTTCGGCCCCTCCAAATCAGTTTTTAATCCCCTGAAAGCAGGAACCTCTTCTCGCTTTTCTACCCCCTGCCACCCACTACCTGTGTAGGCAGAAACATTTATTTTCTTCCCATTTACTGCTGCCTCCAGCCTGCTGAGTGAACATCTGCCTGAACAAATAAATAAGTGGTGAAATAATCATATTTATTTGAATCTATTTTTCATTTGATTCAGAAATTAAGCTTAAAGAATCATTAAATATTAGCTTTCAGTTTCACAACTCTATACTTTAAATCAGCACAATTTTAAGAACACCAAACAATTTTTAGATCAGTTTTACTCTTTTTTGTTTGTTTATTGCTATTGATTGAGGGGAGCTACCTGGCAGTGCTCAGCACTCAGTGTGGTGCTGGGCATCAAAACACATGCAAGGCAAGTGCCCTGTCTGTTGTCTGATCTCCTCAGCCCCAGGTTTTGGACCACACCCAATGGCTATCAGGACTTACTTCTGTCTCTGCACTCACAAATTACTCCTGCAAGGTTCTGGGTACCATAAGGAATGTCAGGGATCTAACCCAGGTCAGCCACATGCAAAGCAAGTGCAATACTTGTACTACCTCTCTGCACCCCCCCACACACAGTTTTTTTTTAATGATTCTATATTCTGTCATATAAAAAGTTGCATCTCGCAAAAGCTATTCTTAAACACACAGGAAGCTGCTGCTGCTAAGTATGTTAACTGTTCCACAGCTGCAAGCACAGCAAGCGATATATTAAAGTGATATAATTGCCTATGAGATGTTTCATTGATTCTCTCAGGGATATCTTACTGCCAACTTTTCCCTATTTTACCAAAGTTTTAAATGTGCATTATTTAGATGATAAATAATGGTTCGTCAATAAATGCTTTATTTAGAGGTGACTACAACAGTATGCCACCCGCACGGCAAGCCTGGCAAGCTGCTCGTGTAGTATTTGATATGCCAAATACCAGTAACATTTGTATTAGATCATTCCCGTGACCAAATATAATGGTTTGAGGCTCTTTGTGTTCCTGGAGCAAGCGGATGCCTTTGAGTTCTACTAGCATGAGACAGGACATATGGAGATATTACTGGTGCCCGCTCTAGCAAATAGATGATGAACGGGAAGATAGTGATAGTGATAGTGATTTAGATGATAGGGCATTTATGTCTACAGTTTTGTGTTTGACTCAGTTTATCATGGTAGGTAAATATTTTGGATTTGTTAATGTTTTTTTTGTTGTTTGTTGGGGTTGCTATTTGTGTTGGATTGTTTGGTGGGGCTGGGGAGGGATCTAATATATCACAATAATGTTCAGATAAGTACACTTTAACTATTATAGAAGTTGTGGTAGTGATAAGGAAGTTGCAAAATGAATTTGTGAGTAGTATGTCATTTTTATCCCTTACATCACTTTATTTCCTCTCCTATAGGGAGAAAAAAGTAAAGATGCACCTTCATGGGACCCAGTTGGCCTGAAATTTCCAGACCAGCCTGCTCCAAGAGACTCTCATTGCCAACTTTCTAACAGCCCCCGAGCCATAGAGCATGCCTATCAATACGGAGGAACAGCCAATAGCCGCCAAGAGTTTGAGCACTTAAAAGACGACTTTGGTGAAAAGTAAAGTAACACTATCCCTCCAAACCTTAGGCCCATGCTTGGACTTTTCTTTATTTGCCACGTCTCATCTTTTTTTCCTTTGGTCTTTCCTTTTTAATGCCACTTTAATCCAATTCATTTCTCAGTAAACTAAGTACTAAATAGTAGGTAATTTATGATTCCAACTACATTCTTTCTGACTTTCTTCTCCTTTCTAAGTAAGTTTGATTTAAAAACCATTCTTCTAAGAGTTTTCTTATGTTTTATCACATAGAAAAAAAATGGGGCAACTTTCAAATAATTCGTGATTTAACTCTAATACCACCATTTTCCCCCCAGCATCTGGACCTTTTTTTTTTAGACTTCTAAAATTCTACCATGGTTTTAGAATGGAAATACATTCAAACAGCCAGAGATTTAATCAAGAAAAATAAGGAAAATACAAATACACAATGATCAGCCTTTAAGCTGTCTCTACAACCCAGAATCTCTTCCTAGTATTTCCTAAATTACCAAGTTATTTAGCATAATTAAAGTTTCCTATATATATATATATTTGTCATCTGTTAACACCCAAAGGTTTTAGGTAGATTATTTATAATTCTCTTAGATATTCATGTGCACAGTACCTTAGATGAGAAACCCAAATACTTTCAAATTTGCTACTTTTCTAATTAACAGAATCACTAATTTTATGTTCAGGAAAAATTTATACTCAAATTTTGACTTATTAGAAAGTAGTTCTAAAGCACCAGGAAGGGATCTGGAATGATAGTACAGCAGGTAGGGCATTTGCCTTGCACGCAGTCGACTTGAGTTCAGTCCCCACCATCCCATTTGGTCCCCTGACCACTTCCAGGAGAATTCCTGAGTGCAGAGCCAGGACTAATCTTTGAGCATCACTGGGTGTGACCCAAAAAGAAAAAATATGAAATTAATATAGCAACAGGGAGATAGCGTGTGACCCAAAAAAAAAAAATATGAAATAAATATAGCAACAGGGAGATAGCGCAAAGGGCTAGTGCAAATACTTTGCATGCAGTGTCAATCTCCTGCAGCACATGGTCCCCTAAGAATGCAGGATGAGCCTGAAGCAGCATGCTAAGAGTAGCCCCCTGAGCACTACCTGGTATGGCAAGCAAGCGAGTGACTGAGCAAGAGAGCAAGGAAGGAAGGAAGGAAGGAAGGAAGGAAGGAAGGAAGGAAGGAAGGAAGGAAGGAAGGAAGGAAGGAAGGAAGGAAGGAAGGAAGGAAGGAAGGAAGGAAGGAAGGAAGGAAGGAAGGAAGGAAGGAAGGAAGGAAGGAAGGAAGGAAGGAAGGAAGGAAGGAAGGAAGGAAGGAAGGAAGGAAGGAAGGAAGGAAGGAAGGAAGGAAGGAAGGAAGGAAGGAAGGAAGGAAGGAAGGAGGGAGGGAGGGAGGGGAGGGAGGGGAGGGGAGGAGGAGGGAGGGGAGGGAGGAGGGAGGAGAGGGAGGGAGGGAGGGAGGGAGGAGGGAGGGAGGGAGGGAGGGAGGGAGGGAGGGATTAGCTCAGAAGAGCTCAAGAGGTGGATGGGAGAGATAGTACACATGGTAAGGCACTTGCCTTTTGCAAGGCTGACTTTACCTTGCTTGATCTCCACCTCCACATATGGTCCTTAGGCATTGCCAAAAGTGACCTCTGAGCACAGACCCAGGGGTAATCTCTGAGAACCATCAGATGTTGTTCCAAAACATAAAAATTAAAAGCTCAAAAGACTTATTTGAAACTAGTCTTATAAATATTTATTCTCTATGGACTACAGCTAAGTTTCTGGAGTTTTGCTTAATTATGATAAAACTCTGATGACTGTTTTTAACATATGATATTTATCTATTTTTTTCATTTGCTTATTCTGAGCCATACCTGGCAGTACTTCAGGTACTATATATTACCAGTAATCAAACCGTGCGCTTCTGCATGCAAAGTGTTCTGTCTGTTTTTTCTAGGAAAAAAAAAATTGAATCAGTATTTTAACTAGTACATATACCATTTTATGAGAGTTTACATATGCACATTAATTTCCCACTAGTAGCTTCCACATGAATGAGCTTATTAAACATATAAATTGTTACCAAACTCATTGCAACTGTGTTTTAAATAAGAACCATAACTGAACTCCTTCCTTAAAAATGGAAGGTATCTGTGTTTAAGGAAGGGGAAGGATTTACATTTTTAACTATTCATCCTTGCTCAATATTCATATTAAGTGTAATAAGTAATGCTACTGGTATTCAATAGAATAGATACTTATTAAATCTTTTTTACATTGGGTTGCTATGGAAATAGAGATAACCAATCTCATTTCTGTGAGGTGAATTTTCATTTTCATTCACCAGATCTCAGTTTTCCATTCGCCTGAAAACTCGTTCCTCCCACGGATGATTTTCTATGTCTCAGATCAAGAAGAGAATGACTTCATGACCTTATTCTTAGCCCATGGCCGCTTGGTTTTCATGTTTAATATTGGCCACAAGAAACTGAAGATTAGAAGCCAAGAGAAATATAATGATGGATTGTGGCATGATGTAAGTTGAAGGCAGTGACTCTTATTATCAGTAAATATTCACTATCAAGTCAACTGACACTAGTGTGCAACTTTGATTTCTTTAGAACCGCCCATTTTAAAATCCTATTACTATATTTTCAGACCTGAATTTCAAACCTTAGTTTTATTTAAAAGTCTCCTGCTAAAAATCCTGATAACTGCTGCAATAAAGAAACAAGTTAAAAATCAATTTTCATTTTCTTTTCATTTTTAGTACATTTATTTTAACCAAAGAATCAATCACCAAGTTGAAATTTGGTTTCTAATAATTTTTCACTCAAAGAAGTACTTTTTCCACTTTCTCACTATCTAAATTTCAATAATCTCTGGGTATCTGTATTGACTAAAATGTGGAAAATACAATGGGAAGAGTGAATTGGTTAGGAAGACAGGAAACCAGAGAGAAAATGACTTAAATATAGAAGCAAATCAATGTATGTGTAATAAAAAAAAATAAATTAACATACAATATACTACAACTTTCTGCAATAAATTTAGGAGAAAAAGATAAAGTATATGTGCCAGCCAACTGAGAAGATATTTATAGTATATGCAACAAAATATGAGCTGGATTCAGAAATTATGCCTATTGCTTTGCTTGTATTTTTTCATTTAAAGTAAAATTGTATTATAATGTTACTCTTTGCTTTGGTACATGCATCATTAGAAATCAACATGTATACATGCCACATTAGTGTACCCCCTGCTCTTCTGAGACTAAATCATTCTCTACAAGAATTTCTGTAGACTTTGCACAGTATTGCAAGAACAGAGTCCTTTGTCTTGGAATGTACCTGTGATAGGCTGTTCTTCTCTCCAACTAGGTTATATTTATTCGAGAAAAGAGCAGTGGCCGACTGATAATTGATGGTCTGCGTGTCCTGGAAGAAAATCTTCCTCCTTCTGGGGCTGCTTGGAAGATTAAAGGTCCAATTTATTTAGGAGGCGTGGCTCCTGGAAGAGCTGTGAAAAATGTGCAGGTAAGCCAGGTATGACCAGGGAGAGCCATTCACCATAAGTGCTGCAGGGACACATAATTTAACCCTTGCTTTACATTTAGAATAACCGTCATTTGTCCCATTTGATAGCATATCCTTGTGTGTGGTGCTCTGGAACATCTGTCCTGCGATATTGCAAAGTCAGGAGTGATTTTTTGATTTTCAGGTTCAATTTAAATGAGAAAAGTTTCAGAGTCATAAATTGCGATGAAAACATACCTCAAAAAGATGTTTACTTATTCAAGTAGTCATACTTCTCCTATAAAATATACTTAAAGAAATGAAAGCTATTTCACTTTATATTATGGAGGAAAATAAAATCGTTGAAGCCATTATGTAAACTCTGATCTCATTTGCTTCTTATACCATATTCTAAAATATTTAGGATTTGTAAATATGCAAAGCATTATGATTAGCTTTTGAGAAAATGGTAAATATTATTAATTTTGTAATGTAAAAGATACCCGTGTTGTATCTGATATGCCAGATACCAGTAACAATTATAGACCTCATTCCCATGACCTGATGGAATGGTTTGAGGCTCTTTATGTTCCTGGAGCAAGCAGATGCCCTTGAGCTCTACTTGAATGAGACAGGTCATATGGAGATGTTACTGGTGCCAGCTCGAGCAAATCGATGATGAACGGGAAGATAGTGATAGTGAACAACATTGAGGCCAAGGGGCAGAAAGAACTAGAACAGCAGCAGGTAAAGCACTTGCTTTGCACACAGCTAACCTATCTGATCTCCAGCACCAAATACGATCCCCAGTCACCACCAAGCATAGCACAAAGAGTGAGTTCTGAGAAGAGCCCAACTCCCATCCACCACTCCCCTGTCCACCAAAAGAGAAAGCAAGCCAGGGAGTTAGCTAAAGTGGTCACGCATATGCTTAACATGTGCAAGCCCTGAGTTCTATCCCCAGCACCATGAGCCCTCACCCCTACCTTTGAGGCCTAGTGGTAAAACATTAGGCAGCCTAATCCAGTAAGTCATTGGGTCCAACAAACCCTGAGGTAGCACTTTTAAAAAAGAGATACTCTACTAATTGTGTTGTACACAAAGGGATTTACATGACAGTCCCCAACGAGATTTACATGACAACCCTAAAGAGATTGAGAAAGAGAGAGAAAGAGAGAGAAAGAGAGAGAAGAGATAAGAAAAGGAATAGTGCCTGCTATAGAGGCAGGCTAGGGAAGGAGAGAGGGAATTTGGGGACTTTGGTGGCGGGAATAGGGCACTGGTGGAGGGATGGGTGCTGGAAAAATATATGACTGAAACTCAATCATGAACATCTTTTTAATTGTATATCACACGGTGGTATAATAAAAAATTAATTTTAAAAAATAAAGTATATTATTGAAAAAAGAGATAAAAATGTGAAACATGACAGTTTTTGAAAATATCTAGCAAAAATGTCCAGACACATCAAAGGACCTTGTTTTTCTTGACTTAAAGCATAAATTGGATTTTGCATTAGTAGACTCAATTTCCATGGCAACCTCTAACACACAGATTTTTAAAGCAGTGTGAAAGCGGTTGTCTAAGGTGACCAATATTTCAGTTCCTGTGGTATGATAAAAACTCAGCCACTAAAATAGCTGTTTTTTTTATTTGCTTAAATTGGCTAAAATAATGCCAGAAATTATGAGATTTCTGCTCATATTTTACCCAGGTAGGTTTAGCAATTAACAACTTAGCTAGTTCTCATCAGCTGTGGGTTATCTTGGGCACAGTTATCATCTTTGAAGGAAAACAAAGAAGGGTGTTTCTACTATTCTTGAAAGCCACAACTGTAATTTACTTTGTCATTGCTCAATTACTGCAGACAACATTAAGAAATATATAATTCCAGCTTCAAACTACTAGTTCTAAATGAAAACTACCTGGTAACTATTGATCTTTCAGATAGCTAAGATAAATGGGAATTATTTGGTTTTCCTGAAGACTTACATTTGGGACATTTGTGAATGCTGGGAACCTGAATTAAGACATATCTTTTTCTCCCAGATCAATTCCGTCTACAGTTTCAGTGGCTGTCTCAGTAATCTCCAGCTCAACGGGGCCTCCGTCACCTCTGCATCGCAGGCGTTCAGTGTGACTCCCTTGCTTTGAAGGCCCAATGGAAACAGGAACATACTTCTCAACCGAAGGAGGCTATGTGGTCCTAGGTATCAATTAACAGTAACTCATGATGAAAACATAAGTCGTGAGCTACTTCTTCCCTGGAAGTGCTCATAGGAGGATTAGTGGCCCAGCATGAAAGCATGAGAATTCCAAACTCACACAAACATAGAAAAATGCCTTTCCACAAAGACCAGCTTTCCCTTTTTTCCTACCATGCACTACTCCTCTTTTGCTTGCTTTTCCCAAGCAGAGCCTCACCACACTGCCACATGTCTGAGCGTAGAGTGTTTTGACTCTTTTAGAACACCCTAAGCAGGTCTGATTCAGGTCAGCAGGTCTGATTCATTCAACAAGTTGTTTATGGGGGTAGCAGTTCCAGACAATGAGACATGGTAGTACTATAAAGAAATTTTAAAGTTTCTGACAGAGTGCATGCATTTGGGGAGCTAGAGAGATAGTACAACAGGCAAAAGAGATAGTGCAGTGATTGCCTTGCACACATTCAACCCAGATTCAATCCCTGTCACCTGCCAGGAGTGATCCCTGAACATATAGCCAGTAGCAAAACCCAAACATAAATAACAGAGAGTACAAACAATCTATTGCAGCAACCATTCTATAAAGCACCCACAAGGGATGAGGCGAGTACCAAGATAGATAGAGAGGAAATAGGCCGGAAGATTATAAACTATATGTTCTTTCACTAGAATCCTCTGAATACAAATAACATTCTAAGTTAGCCAGATACAAGCTCTTAAACCCCTCCAAGTCTAGCAGAATAAGTAGAAATCATCTTGCCTTTGTCTAGTTCATGATTTTGCCTTTCTTCTCCTTTCTGCCTGCTAGAATACTTATATACAGTTCTCAGTCCTTCACTGTTTCACTGATAAGAACATAAAGGTTTGTACAGCTTCAAATGCCTAACAATGTGCACAGTTGATGTTCTCCATACACATTCACAGCAGGGAAAATTAAAATGTATTTATAAGAAGACACATCAAGTGGATATTATTAAGAGGCCCGCTGTTGGATGACAGGCCTAGCTAGCTTGGGAGCTTTGCTGTTTAATCCACTTACAGTTCTATTTATTTACATGTTCTTAAGCCAGGGTTCCTGCTAATGAGATCTCTCTTCTGCACAAATGGAGGGTGTGGCAATTACAAGAGTCATTTTGATTCTGAATCAGTAACTCCTGAAACATACTATAATCTCTACTACAACTTCAATGTTATCTAGATTGGGCACAGTTCCTTTTTTTATACACATTTGTCCCAGCTTGGGACAGTTAGAATTTACCAGGAGACTACCACCCTGGCTATGTTGACACTATAGGTTAAGATTAAGGAAGGTTCATGCTAGTTTGCCGTCAAGCAGGTGAGCATTACCCTTTCAGTAAACAGAGGACAAGACACTCAGTATCACCTTGGTGCAGAATAGAAAATAGACTTTGTGGGTATCATCTAGAGTCCATGAAACCCATGAAATTATGGTGTTTTCTCCCCATGAATATACATCCTTTGAGATGTGTTTCTTTATACCAGCTCTCTCTCTCTCCAGAGTTTTGACAAGAGACATAATCTCAGAGACAGGGATTAGTTCCTGGCATAATCATTTGTTTAGACCTGAAACAAGTGTTACCACCCTAGGGTGGTACCACCCTACTTCTAAACCTAGAAGCTGATTTGTTGATCTTTGTTGACATGCCCCCTCCATGAAGATTAGGATTACTTTTGGATATATTAGGGGACTGACTTGATGTATGTGGATCTTTGGTGGGAGACTTGGGCCCCAGTACATGGTCTAAGAGCTAGAGGTCTGGGGAATCCCATTATCTTGGATTGTAGCCATGGAGCTTGTTTTAGTAAAAGTCTTTTGGAACTGCGCTGTGCTGGACTCCTGAGTTTTCATCCATTCTCTGCCGGCTTCGGAGGTCGAGGGGAATTCGTTTCCTAATATCACTGGGGACTGCAGCGGCTCCCCAATAGCCAGGGTTGGAAGCGTGCCTTGGAGGGAGCATGACTGTGCTTGATAAGAACGTGTCACTGCCACTCTGTCACTGCCATAGCAGATCCTGCTTATTGCCAACACCAACTCTTCTAAAAGGCTCTGCAGTCCTGGGATTTTTTAAGAAATTATGATTTTTTAAAATTACTTTAAAAACAAACCAGATCCAGTTAGTTCCCTTGCTTGTTCATGGCTTAATAAAATCACATTTCTATTCTTGAGTCTTAGAGCCCCTCCTGGTGTGGTTCCAGAAGCTTCCCCCACTCAGCTGCTCTTCCCCCTTGCAGGGGTCAGTCCAGCTACACAAGCCCTGAGGGTGTGCAAGATCCAGCTTCTGCCCTTCCATGCAGCTGCCTCTGCTCTCCTCTCCATTATGCAATACAAAGGGTCCTGTTAGTGGAACTGTGTTCTCCTTTCTGAAATCCTATAGCCAGAGCATATTTCAAGTTTGATCCGCAGCCGCCTCCATGTGCTAGTAATCTCAGTCTCCTTCAAAACCTTCCAGTGTTTGGCCAGGAAAATGCCCCTTTCTGGTTCAAACACTGGTTCAAAAGTACATAGTTACAAAGGAGTATCATAGTTCCAGAATGTAGGTGGCTGTTCTTCGGTGCTAACAACATTTCTTTCCACAGATGAGTCTTTCAACATTGGGTTGAAGTTTGAGATTGCATTTGAAGTGCGGCCTAGAAGCAGCTCTGGAACCCTCGTTCATGGTCACAGTGTCAATGGAGGAATACCTGAACGTTCACATGAAAAATGGGCAGGTAGAGTGTTTCACAGTCTGTCTCCAGTGACCTTCTATATGTGAAGCAGATTTAGTCCACATAATTATTTCATCAGTCTTTCCTCAATGGTGGAGTGGCTGGAAGTGAGTAGGCTGTAACATGAAATTTAAATGTAGGCAATCTTTTGATTCAGTTTCATATGTGAAGAATTGACTGGCTTCAAAAAGAGAACATGAAAATTAAGTAAAACTAAAAACAAGCATCAACTTCACAGAGGGTTTTCACAAAAGATTTGGGAAAGAACTTTTTTTTGCAATATATAGAAGCATTAACTAATATTCTAATTATCAAAACTAACAAAACCCTAAACTTATACTTCTATTGCACATACTAACACATGTATATGTATTTTATTTTAGCATACTATGATAAAAATGAATGTCATAATTAATCACTTTTCTCAAAAAAATCATTAATGATTATTCATGGGAGTATTGAATAAGGTGAAGGCAGCTCACTTTTATTGTTGTCCTTAGTGAATATCACTGATAATTTGAGATCAAAACATATTTTGTATTTCAGGGCTGGAAAGATAGTGTAGTGGTTAAAGCACTTGCGTTACATCCCACCAATCCAAATTTGATTTTTTTTTAATCTCCCAGCACAACCAGGGATTACACCTGAGCACAGAGCCAGGAAAAATCCTAAACACTGCAGTGTGGCCCCAGACCCAAAATAAAAATGATGAATGAATACAAAACATTCTATATAACAATATAACAATAAAATTAATATGTATGGTTAATTAATGACATACGAGTCTTACTATGTGTCACATATATTTGAACTGCATTCTGTGTGTGCATTTATGTACTCCCCTGGCAGTCTGTAGGTAAGGGGTCTTATCACATTGTGGTGAAAATGAATAAGGGGCAGAGTGAGGGAAGTAGGTTGCTAGAGCACTGGGCCAAGGCAGCAAGTCTCCTGAGTTTACGATTTTCACAGTACCTTAACAAGCTTTGTATAGCGCCAATCACCTTTAAAAATTAGAGGAATTCATTGTTACTGTTCTCCCCATCCTTTGTCCTATGAACATGCGATTTAAACTGTTTGTATATTTTACCAAAGAGTGACCCCTTGTGTTCAAATTGCAAAGCTTGTCATCTATGGGGGCTTTTTCAAGTATTTGTGCCCTGTGGTAAATTAAGAAATGTAGTTTGATTACAAAAAAGAGATGAAATCAAATAAGATGACATGCCCTGTCTTTTTCAGGTCATAGTGAAAGTCAACAATGGCATCAGAGACTTTTCTACCTCAGTGACACCTAAGCAGAGTCTCTGCGATGGCAGATGGCACAGAATCACAGGTAAGAAGGGCTGAGTGCCCTGGATTTGCTTTGTAAAATGAGACTACTCGCTCACCTATGAAATAATGTTTAAGCACAACATAGGCTATAGCTTAAATTAAGCAACAGGTAATGGATGACAGTCAAAGTTGCCAAGAAAAGAAACTCAAATGTTACTGTAATAATAAATGTATGTTAAATTAAAATGTCACTTGAAACTATATGTCCAAAGTAATCTTGGTTAAATAGTATTTATGGAGCAAAGACAATATCCTAAATATCAGCCCTTTCAACAAAATATATTAATTACTCTGTGGTTATGTGTTAATGTTTTTAATATTATTGTAATGTGATAATTTTTCTAGAATAGGTATATAAAAGTCATTTCTGTGATAAAGTCTCTCTCATGCAAAAATTAACATGAACAGTATTGCAAATCATGGTTCCTCAATATTTAATATTTTTTTAAAGTAATCTCCCCAGTTCCACTTATGATCCATCTCTTCTCTGTATTTCAGTCATTAGAGATTCCAATGTGGTTCAGTTGGATGTAGACTCTGAAGTGAACCATGTGGTTGGACCCCTGAACCCAAAACCAGTTGATCACAGGGAGCCTGTGTTTGTTGGAGGTGTTCCAGGTAAGATGGGACCGAGGTTTCTAGATCCACAAAACAGAAAATTTCCTCTGATTGTAGTATTAATAATGGAGCCATGAGTTTTCACAATTTTCCTAATAACTGAGCAGATTTCTACTTCCTATCCCTTTCTATCAGAAAAAGTATAATGACAGTTGTGGCTCCTTGCCCAAGGATTACAACATGCAACACAGGAGAAACACGAGACCCCAGCATTCTAACTTACAACACTGCTCCCAGTTGGCCATATTCAGTTTTTTCTTTCCTTTAAGTTTCCTCTCACACCATGTAATACATGCTCCCAAACAAAGAAAACTCACTTATTGATACTGCTCTGGGACTGAAAACTTGGAGGACAAAATGTTGGCTGATAATTGCTCCTTTTCCTTTGGAAGAGTGTACACAGAGCTCTCCCTGTCAGGGATTATCCTGGAGTGTGAAGACAGCTGCAGATCATAAATTCTGTTGTTCCTAGACAGTGGCATTCCCTAAGAGAGGGTCCAGCTGTGATTCTGTAAACATCATCAGTAACTTTGCTGCTGGTGTCTGCCCAGAATGGTGTGTAATTCAAGATGGTGACAGGTGGACACTTATGTTACCCCACAATTGTTTGAAGTCACTGAAGCAGGGACCATGACCTTATGTTGAATGTGTTTTCACACATTTCACTAACTTACAAAAATGTTGTAGGTGGAGAGAAGTCTATGAGAAGCTGTTGTATTGGAATTTTGTAGAATGGGTTTTTTTGGGGGGGTTTGTATACGTCTGTATTGTGTTGCTATTTGGAGGATGTTTGTTCTTTTGTTTACAGTGCCAGAGATTCAAACCAAGTCTCATGTATGCGATACCCTGAGACATATCCCAGTCTTCTAGTGGGAGTTTTAAGAAAAAAAAAAACCATGGTTTCATTGCCTCCCAGTTGGATTAATTTTAATTAACCCATATAAAGGCTAATGTTTTGTTGTTGTTGTTGTTGGTTGTTGTTGTTTTGGGGGCCAAACCTAGCAGTACTCAGGATTTACTCCTGGCTCTGCACTCAGGAACCATTCCTCGTGGGATTTATGGGCATATAGGATGCCAAGAATCAAACCCAGGTTGGCTGTATGCAAGGCAAGCGCCCTGTCCACTGTACTATCTCTCCAGCCTCAGCAAACAATGTTTGACTTGACATTGAGAACACATAAAATTAAGCATCTGACCTTGGCATTCCTGAAATAACACAAACTAAGCATAGTTCTGCTTTGCCATGTGAACTTCCGACACCTATATTAACAATGATAGTAATTCACCAATAAAATCTCTAGGACAGCAAGCCTTCTCTCTTATGTCCCCTGTCCATTTGCAGCTTCATTCCCCTGTCTTCATACTGAGAGAGATTCTGGCAACACCGTCAATGCATTTGATGTGACACAGGATGGAAGATGTAGCACATCCATTCATATAATCTTACATATATCATTCCTCCTAAAAATCATAACAGTCTAAACTATTTCACAAGTTCCCAGGGAACTGTTATGAGGTCGAACTCAGAATAGTATGCAGATTTCTTTTTAATCACTTGATCCTTCCTTGCTCCTGTCATTGGGGTAGCCCCACATCTGGGACTTCCATATCTCCAAATGTTCAGAGATGCTCCAGTAGATGCAGATCTTTGCTCAAGTACACAGTTTCCATTTTTGTAAAATAGTCTTTTCTTTTTACATTTGTTAGGTTAAACTCCCCCTACTGTTTCAATCCCTTACTGACTGTTAGTCTAAGCTCAGACTTCTACTTACATATTCAGATCCCTAACATCTTCACTTGGATCACTTGTCTTCCCGTTGTTCATCAATTTGTTCAAGCAGGCACCAGTAACATCTCCGCAAGTCCTGTCACATGCGAGTATAGCCCAAGGGACCTCGCTCCAAAAGCACAAAGAGCCTGTAACCATTTGTTCAGATCAGGAATGAGGTCTATAATTGCTAGTGTAGCCCAAGGGCACCTGCTCACTCCAAGAACACAAAGAGCCTCAGACCATTCCTTCAGGTCATGGGAATGAGGTCTATAATTGTTACTGTTTTTGGCATATCAAATATGACACGAGTAGCTTGCCAAGCTCTGCCATGCTGGTGGTATACTATCAGTAGTAGGCTCTCATCTTGTGCTTTTACTGATGAACCGCAATCGGCTTTTCTCTTGGGTGGAGCTCCAAACTCCACAGCTCGTCAGAGCTCCCTCACATCTTAAACTCAGCTCTTCACCCACTGTTCCACCCCATTCTACAGAACATTACTGGAATTTTTTTGCTTCCAAGTGTCCAAGAATCACAGCTCCACTCAACATAAAATAAACATTTATTGAACATCTATTAAGTACTGAACTAGACTTTAAGAAATGTACAGAACAAGCGTGGTCTTCCCTTACAGAATTCACAATATTTGTTATTTTCCTTGTGCCCCAAATCCTGACTGTGTCACTCAACCTAATATTTGTTTCTGATTTTGTTTTAGAGTCTAATCCCAGTACTGCACACTGTGATCATGTTATACTGCAAGAGTTTCTAAGTTCCTGGGTAGGCAAGAGGTGTCCAAAGCCAAATTTTCCCTCTGAGAGCTATAAAATAAAGAACAAAATTAAGCTAATTTTATAGAAACTAGCATGCTGGGGGTGGTGGGGCTATCAACCAATTGCACCTTTAAATTCTATCTAGGATTCATGGCTGTAAGCCAGAAACAAAAGCAATTATAAATGAAGTTGAATGCCATTAATTACATCATTTTGAAACATTTGAGATTAATTCCGCTAAAAATCACATCAGAAACTGAAACATAAAAAAGAAATTAAGTATGTATAAAATTCTTTAAGTATGAAATATCATTAAACCCCAGCCAATTCTCTCATATCATGCACATCCCTTGACATTATTTCTATTAATAAAAAATGAAAGCATTAAACTTCAATGAACTATTTACAAAAAAATATTATCATTATTGCTTAAGCATCAAAATTAATAGCTAAATTTTTTTTAATTATGGGGTCTACACACATATATGTGAGTGGATAGATTGAGAGATTAGATAGATAGATAGATAGATAGATAGATAGATAGATAGATAGATAGATAGATAGATAGATAGATAGATAGATAGATAGATAGATAGATAGATAGATAGATAGATAGATAGATAGATATTACATAACCCTATATTCTACTGGGAAACACTGAATTATTCTACAGTTACTCAAACTTTCAACCTGACTTTGAAATGCGTTCTCTAAAAATCATTTTATTGTATAAGGAAGGCCCTGTTGAATTTCATTTTTTATTGTGCGAGTTATGTTTTATTTGGGGTGCCATGCCTTGTAGTATTTTATTATTTGTAGTACCAGGGATTCAACCTCTGGCCTCACACATGCAAGTCAAGTGCTTTGCAACTGAGTCATATCCCCGGCCCCAATTGTGTGAATTATGAAACTCATAACTTCCATTAACTGGTTCCTCTGGATGATGTCTCATGGGAACCAAAGGGCGATTCTATTGGGCAGAATAAAAGTCTATGTTCAACAATTAGTCTCCAAAATGGATAAAAAGAAATAGATGTACTCTTGTATTCTTTCCTGTTTACTCATTTTTATTCTAATGATATAGTACACTGAGCAGGCATAAAGATTATGTATACTCATACTCATCTAGAAACTGTGGGAATTGATATCTCAGATCCTTCCTATTCTGAAGCTTTGTAATTATCATTCTAAAAATAATGTGCTATTCCCATGATTTATTTTTAGCACAAAGCTTCTGTATATTCTTAACCTGCCTAGCTTACAAGTGTGGTACAGCTGCTTGATGATCTTTAATTTGCTGTCCATTTTTTCAAAGTCTTCCTGAGTTACTGACTTCTGTTCTCCATCTTTTATCTGCTACTATTCATATTCTGTTTGTACATAATAAGCTTTGACTAAATGGATTTTAATTTCATTTTTCTAAGCTCTCTAAATTGCTTCAAATTATATTGCTCCAGTCATCCTCACACATTTCACTGTATCTGTATAATTAATAAGCACAAGGCTTCTTCCAGATACTAATTAAGATAAGGGAAGAAAATCCCCTGGCATACTGCAGGGCACCTGTGCCCACACAAAGACTAGGCTAGTGATCATTATCCAATTTATAGTTCTCAAACCCTGAGCTAAGAAAAATTAAAACTTAGCTATTTGAATTCATTATTTTGTCATGAACTTGACAAAATGTGGAGGCTTAAGGGTGAAGCATACTGAAGTGAATTAAACTAAAACATTTACCAAGTCCAAAAATAGACTGAAGGCTAAAGTTTCTTTCTCCCAGCTCCACAAAGCATACAGATGAAATTCTAAAAAGCATATGTATGTCCTGAAAATTCATGCGGAGGTTGGTACATGTAAAGGGTAAATTTCAACCTTGGAAGTAGATGAAACACAACATACCTAAGAGACATTACAGGTTTGGTTCCACACTACAATAAAGCAAGTCATGCTATTTTTTTTTATTTCCTATGGCATGTTAGTTTTGTAGTATAATAAGCGTGTAATAGTATCGTGTCTAAGAAAAAAACACTTCATTCTTTTAAAAATTTTATTGCTAAAAAATGTTAAATCTTTAAAAATTTCATTGCTGAAAAATGTGAACCACACTGAGTCTTCAGCAATATAGTCAACTGCTGACTGTAAGAAATAATGAATATTTTATATAACAATGTAATAAAATAATTAATTTGGATTGCTGACAGTTTCTTAAAATAATGTTTGATGCATTAGTTGACTTCCTTTCTTTAAACATGGCTCATTCATGTGCCATATTATGTAATAGTATTTTACCTACCATAGACTCCTTTTAAAACTGGAGTCCATCCTCTCAACCCGTCATTTCTCTAGTAATGTTAAGTACTCTACTAAAGTTAAGTAGCATTTCATTTTCTTTGTGGTAATTTCAACAATGTTCATGAACTTCATCAGTACCAGACTAAATATCAAAGAATCACTTTGCTCATTCAGTAGTTTATTATGAGATTAAAGAAACTAAATCATTATCCTGCACATTTTTAATGCTATTTCTAGCAGTCTATTACATCTACAGTTGCTTTTCCTACTGGAAGTCTTATACCCTTCAAAGTCATTCTTGAGAGTTAAAATCAACTTTTTCCAAACTCCTGTGGATGTTGATGTTTTGACCACTTCCCATGAATCACAAAGGCCGACAGACATAAACACAGTTCATCTCCTTATACATCCCTATCAGAGCTCTCAGATGGCATAGAGCATTGTCAGTGAAGTTATAAATATTTTGAAAGGATTCTATTCTCAGTAATAGCACTCAACACTGGGATTTAAGTATTCACTGAACTATGTTCTAGACATGTGCTATCATCCAGGCTTTGTTTCTCATTTATAGAACACAGGCAGAGAGGATCTACTTGTCTTGAGAGCCCGAAGATTTTTAGAATGGCATATGAGCATAGCCTCAACTTATACTCATTAGCTACCTTAGCCCCTGGTGATTTAGCCTGTACCTTGAGGCTTTGAGGACCAATCATTGACTCTTCTCAAACTATGATAGCCCAATAAGACAAGTTTTTGCATTCTTGTCATTCATGTGTTCACCATAGTCTACTTGATTTCCTTCAAGGATTTTACTTTTGCATTCACAGCTTGGCTGCTTGTGACTTATCTTGACTTTTGACATGGCTTCACATAAATTAACTACTTATAGTCTTTTATTTAAGAAAGATATGTGAAAATTTCCTCTCATTTAAAAACTTAACAGATCATTGGGGGATTATTGATTAGACTAAGTTCAGATATCGCTGTTTCTCAGGAAAAAAGAAGTTTAATGAGAGAGAAAAATGGAGGAATAGCTGGTTGGTAGAACAGGAAAAACATACAACAACATTTACAAGTTCACATTGTGTGTAAATATGGGCACATTTTTCAGCATTCCAAAACTATACATTAAAAGACAACTCACCACAGATGACCAACTACTAAAAACATTGACATAATGTGAGAACTACCAAAATTTGACAGTCATGAAACAAGATTATGGGCATCCAACAGACACTCCATACATATCACGGTAATATGCATGTTAAAATGGAACAGGAATAATTTGTTCATTTTCTCAGGATATAATATGAACATGTAGTTTTTAAAGTTTTGCCATTTTTCATGATCAGATCTCTGATACAGATACACTTACTGTGCTTTACTTTGACAACTAGAACAAGTCTATTGGCACAATAGGTGTATCTGTATCAGAGATCTGATCATGAAAACTGTGGCAAAACTTTAAAACTACATGTTCAAATTATATCCTGAGAAAATGAACAAATTATTCCTGTTCCATTTTAACATGCATATCATCGTGATATGCATTATGGTTTTTTAAAAGAACTATATTCTTTTTATGCCATGAAGTGGGATATAGAATCTCTCCAATACAATCTATTTCTTTCTCTCTTGACAGAATCGCTGTTGACGCCACGTTTGTCCCCCAGCAAACCCTTCACAGGTTGCATCCGTCATTTTGTGATTGATGGGCGGCCTGTGAGCTTCAGTAAAGCAGCCCTGGTCAGTGGTGCTGTGAGCATCAACTCCTGTCCTGCAGCCTAACTCAGGATGGCAAAGCCACCCAAGTACTGTTCTTCAGCGCACTGAGAGAAACAGGACGCCATTCAGGAGACCAGCAACTCTTCCTCCTTGTGGCAGCTCCCACATTACTGAGCAGGACTCATCTAAATAAATCATCAGGGATTGAATGTTTATTATTTCTCATTTGGAATCTTACTGTGGAACCAACATGAGCATTATCGACCAACTTACTGAAGTATACTTATTTCCTGCTGGTGAAACTATCGTTTGTTTCTAATAGAAAAGAAGGGATTCAAAATAAACACTGGCAAGCATTTAAGTGTGGCTAGATTAATGAGCTACAAGATAGCACAGTGGGTGAGGTGCTGACATTGCATGTAGTTGACCCAAGTTCATTTCCCTGCACCGCTTATGGTCCCTGAACTCTGCAGGAGTGACCTTTGTGCACAGACAGGAGTAAGCCCTAAGCACAATTGAATGTGCCCCCAGCCCCTCCCTCCAAAAAAAAGGAAAATGAAAAGTGTGGCTAAATTCTTAGCCCTATAACGTTCAGGTTATGAGTTTCAAAATTCATAATTTTCAATGTACATACCAAAATGTCTGATGTGCTTTTATGCTGAAAAGATTTACTAACAGATTTGTTTTTAACACTTTCATTTGGTTTATCATTTATGACAATAAAACTTCAGGTTTATAGCAGTTACCAAAATCTACAAAGATTAAATTATCACCAAAATAGTATAATCTAAGTTTAAAAGAGAAAAAAACTAATAAAACAACTTCTGCTCTTATTTTCTTAAAAAATTTAATTCTGCATGAAGTGAATCTCCTATAGGATATTATTACTGTGCATGCTGAAGCAATATATCAGAGAGTAGAGCAATTGTTTATGATTAAGATGTATAAACATCATGGGGCTGCAGCAATAGCATAGAAGGTAGAGCACTTGCCTTGTGTGTGGCTGACCTGGATTCAATCTCCACCATTCCATGTAGTCTTCTGAGCTTCACCAGGAGTAATTCCTGAGTGCAGAGCCAGGAGTTACCCCTGAGCATCACCCAGTATGACCCCAAACCACCAACAAAAATTATAAAGGTCTTTATTAAGATTTTGATCCCCCAAGGCATGCAACAGAACTAATGCTATTTATAAAGTTGTATATATTTTTAAGATCGACTAATGAAGTCTAGGAAAAACAAAACTGAAAAACTGAAACTTAAAGCGCAGAAACTGATAAATTATACATGAAAATATTAAAGCTAGAGAGATGGTATAGGGGTTAAGCTATGGTACATGCGTTGAATATGCCCAACTCCAGTTTGACCCTCAACACCACATGCACCATGGTGGTCCCCAAATTATCACTGGGGCAAATTTTCAAAGGACACTGCAAAAGGACAGGATGGGGAAGGCTGAGGGTAGATGAGATTAGGGGATGAAGCTGGAGCTAGATACGTCAGCTAGACTCCCACCCCACCCTGGAGGCCTCCAAGCATGGCCAGGTGTGGCCTGGTAGTCCTGGCCACTAACACCAAAGGGACTGAAGAGCAACACAACTTTGGGCCTAGCATCGAACCATCAAGCCCAACATGCCAAGAATCACTGGGAGTGACCCTCCTCAGCATCTCCTGGAGCCCTCCCAAAAATGAATTATCTATGAAAAGATAATCAATGTTGAAGAGTGAATAAGGGAAAATAGGCCCCAAATCCTAGAGGCATCTGAGATGTATTGCCATCTCTCCCTCTAAGCAGTTGATACCACAAAATACATTAAGCATGCTACCAACCCTCTCTAGTTTCTAGTAGACGGTAAGCACACAGGCTCGTATGGTGTATTTAAGCTTTCAGAATTCTTCTAGAAAATTGCTCTACCTTCTCTGTGATTTACACAGCAATTTTGCAGAGTTCATATTTCTTAAGCTCAGCAAATGAGAATCTACTAACTCATAAACCTCTTGCCATACAGCAAACTTCTAAGCCTTTGATTTTATGTTTTATGAGTTCTTGATCCAGTGCCTAGAGGGAACTCCACCTTCTGGATAGTGAAAAAGAAAAGGATATTTTTAAGCATATTATACTAATTTTGGTCAATTATTATTTATGAACCCTAACATTTTTAGAGCCCATTTCAAACGAAGTAGCTTCTGAGAGTCCTGGCTTGAAGAAACAACCCTATTTTGGCCTGTGATCCTTCTTGTGCCCAGATATGACCGAACAAAGGGACCATCCCATAACTTCCCAGTGAAGTAACATTGAAAAAAAGTAGATTTAAGTGGATTGAAAAAAAATTAGTTGTAACAATTAGATATTTAACTTTTTTACTTGACAAAGTTGTAAAATTTGTACACTGATCAGCAACAGAGTCTGAACCCAAAAATAATCCTATCTGGAGGTATGATTTTTTAAGTCCTAAACATGTAATTGCAGACGTGCATTAAAAAACACACACATCAAACAGCTAGAAGAAAAGATAAACATATGGGACTACATGAAACTAAAAAGCTTCTGCACCTCAAAGAAACAATGATCAAGATACAAAGACAGTCCAGGGAATGGGAAAGAATATTCACCCAATACCCATCTGATAAGGGGTTAATATCCAGGATATATCAGGCACTGGTAGAACTTTGCAAGAAGAAAACAGCCAACCCCATCAAAAAATGAGAAGAAATGAACAGAAACTTTGACAAGGAAGAAGTTCAAATGGCCAAAAGACATATGAAAAAATGCTCATCATCATTAGTCATAAGAGAGATGCAAATCAAAACAATGAGATATCATTTTACACCACAGAGACTGGCACATATTCAAAAGAGCAAGAACAACAAGTTCTAGCGTGGATGCGGGGAAAAGGGAATTCTCATCCATTGTTGGTGGGAATGTCGACTGGTACAGCCTTTTTGGAAAACTATATGGACATTCCTCCAAAGACTAGAAATTGAACTCCCATTTGACCCAGCCATACCACTCCTGGGAATATACCCGGGAAGCCAAAAACACACAGCAGAAACACCATCCCTACTTTAATGTTCATAGCAGCATTATGTACAATTCCAGAATCTGGAAACAACCAGAGTGCCCAAAAATTGATGACTGGAAAAAGCAACTGTGGTACATCTACACAATGGAATACTATGCAGCTGTTAGGGAAAATGAAGTTATGAAATTTGCCTATAAATGGATGGACATGGAGAAGATTATGTTGGAGCGAAATTAGCCAGAAGGAGAGAGACAGATACAGAATGACTGCATTTATTTGCATGGCATAAATATATATGTACATATTATGATACCAATATCCAAGGTCAAGTGAAACATGTATCAGGAGGTCTGGTCAAAGGTGGAAATTATCACAAACGTGTGGGAGCAGAGGTTAGGTAAGACAGAGAAGGGAACAGTTGCCAATAATTGTCAAAAGTCTATTACCATATAGAACTTAACATTAAATACAGGCAAAAAGTGCACATGATAACCTCTAAGTATATGTATTACCATCCACATATGTAAGAGAAAGAAGAGAGAAAGAGAGAAAGAGAAAAAGAGAAAAGAGATGAAAAACCTACAACTGAGGAGGGGCTAGGGGAGGGGGAGGGAATCAGAGACATTGGTGGTGGAAAATGGGCACTGGTGGAGGGATGGGTGCTGGAACACTGTATGGCCGAAATCCAAACATGAACTTTTTTTTTTTTTTTTTTTTGCTTTTGGGTCACACCCGGCAATGCTCAAGGCTTTTTCTCCGGCACAGGCCGGCCCGCGTGCAAGGCAAACGCCCTACCAGCTGGGCTATCACGCCGGCCCCAACATTTTTGTAATTGTTAAAAAAATAAAATATTTCATTTCCTAAAAAAAAAAAAAAAACACACACACACATCAATTTCCCCGTCTGTAGGCTGAGATAACACATTCACTTTCCTTTGTCCAGAAAGCCCTCAAGGGCATTTATAAGAGATGGGAAGTAGATCTCACAAGACACTGGGAAAAAACTTGTTCTATAGTTCACCTAGTTCTTACATGTAACATAGCAGTATAAAGTGTCATGGGAAACTCTGTGTCAGTGTCATGCAACTCTGAAATTTACAATTTACATATTTCATTTTTCCCTTAAAAGTGACTATGATCTAGAGATGGAACCATAAAACAGTAAGTATTCCACTTGAAATCACCCAGTTTTGACTTGTAGACCAATCCCTTCTTTAGAAATGTCAGAGAAGCCACTTAAAGAGAACCAGCTATATATTATAATTACCCCCAAATATCACACACATATGCACACTCCTGTTCCATAAGAATATGTAGTAGAGTGTGTTTTTGTATTTGAGAGAGAAAGGCAATGGATAAATAAGCTCCATAGTTTTTTATATATTATTTATTGGTGTTTTAAGAACACCAGCATAGTGTATGTCAAAGACATATATCTCAGTATTTGTGAAATGAATTTTATGAAATTAAGAGTTTTCATAAATGTTACCACTTCACTTTATCATGTTTAAGGTAACCATTTGTAGGGCTGGTAGTTTAAGTAAAGGGATCATAGCTATATTTTACTTTTCCATTTGGGTTCTCCTGAGCTCGAGTTGCCTGGGAGTGTGAGAGAGATCAGTAAATGTTGAAAGGGCTGATACCAACATAGAACTGAGCATTAAATACAGGCAAAAAATGGACAGGATGGCTTCCAAGTGTATGTAGTGCAACCCACAATGTGTAGGAGAAGGAAGGGAGAGAGAGGGAGAAAAAAAAGAGATAAAGAACCTGCCATTTAGGCAGGCTATGGGAGCGGGGAGGGAACTGGGGACATTGGTGGTGGGAAATGGGCACTGGTGGAGGGCGGGTGCTGGAACACTATGTGACGGAAACCTCCAAACATGAACAACGTTGTAATTGTATATCTTACGGTGGTATAATAAAATGTTTAATTAAAAAAATAATGCTGCATTCCAAACACAAACAAGAAACATTCCCTTATATCTTTCAAATCCGAAAAAGTCAGGAAGAAGGTTGGCTACCACTTATAAAGTCACTCAATTGATAAAGTTCACCCTGGAGAACAAATTTTCAAAGGACATTGCAAAAGGACAGGATGGGGAAGGCTGAGGGTAGATAAGATTAGGGGATGAAGCTGGAGCCAGAAAGTCAACTAGGCGCCCACCCCACCCTGACTCCATGAATCTCCTAATGCAGAGCAATGTGGCTGCTCCCCAGTGAGTGCCTTGAAAGCCAGACAAATCACTGTGAGTTTGCAGTGAACTAAATCAATGACCTTTGTGGGGTAGGAAGGGGGAAACTCCAAATGATCAGCTCTAAGCACAACTGGTCAATTTGTTTACATCGATGTGGAAAAAAATTATGAAAACAAGATGCCACAGGATTGTTCTAAGACCTATTTACAGTATTCTCTTGCAAAAATGACATTTTTAGGAATGGAATGAATATGGTAATGAATTTATATAAAGCTGAGATTTTTCTAAAGTATTACCTAGAGAGTTCATATTGCTTAAAAATAAGCTGTGCTAACAGATTTATCCTATCAATAGTGTCTTTAAGATCTGTAGTGATGAGAGCTCTCTCATTTCTGACACAATTTTTATCATTTTATTAGATAGTTCTACTTACAGATTTATCAACATTTTTGAACCTCTTCAAAGACAAGATTTTGGTTTCAATCTTTTTTTTTTAAATCTTCTTTCTTTCTGTTGATCTTGGATTTGGCTTGCTCGTTTTTTCCGCTTTCTTAAGATGAAATCTTAGATCACTGACCCGAGATTATATCTTTTCTAATGAAATAATGTAACAATTTCCAAGAACTGCTTATCTGCATCCCATGTATTTGGTATGGTGTATTTTTGTTTTCATCCAGCCTAAAATAGTTTTTTAATTCTCGTTTCATTCTTCTTTCATTCATGATGGCTTAGTTATAAGTGTATCAGTAGTCTAATATTTGAGGACTTCAAAATTTGGGGGGTGATTGTCTTCTAACTTAATTCTGATATGGGACATATTTTTCATACTTTTACATTTATTTAGGCCACACTGTAGACTACTACAATGTGTTCTTGAAAATTTTCCCATTTCTTTAGGCCTCTTTTATAGATTACTTTCATCTACTCTTGGCAAAAAGTATACCTGTAGTAATCTAAATATAAAAATAGAAAACAGGGCCAGGAAAATAAATCAAAGGACTGGAGCACCATATTTGATCACTGGCACTACATGGTCCCCCAACCACCACTACGAGTGATCCCTGTGTACAAATCAAAAGGAGTTTCTGAAACTTCCAGGTATAACCACCCCCGCTGGAAAAAAAATGAAAACCACCATGAAAGACACTGAATAGATTATTCTTCCTAACTAATAATTAATGTGAATTTAGTTTCATTTTAATTATTGATATTAATGATCCACAGTGAGTGAGATGATCTCTAAGGTACTTACTAATTCTAAATTATTATTTTCTCCTCTGCCAAACACAACACACAAATAATGGCATATTACTATATGTGTCTCAAGGCATACATATCTTAATAGAAATAATGTTTCAACTGTTTTCATCATCCAACAGTGCCACCACTTTTATTTGTTTACCAGATAATAAGAGGATACTGGCCCATTACCCTTGACCTAGTCAAACCTCTACGAAAGACGTATGGTGCTATTTAGGGTGCATTTCCTTGCTGCTTTGTGCGGGTGGCTTTCTCATTGTTGCGTAGACAGTGATGGGAACATCGGTTATTGTCAGGCAATGACTTCCAGGGCATCTTCGGAGTTGCCTGAATAAAACAACAAGTGACATGCAGGTTAGACACTAAGGGCACAAGTGTGAGCACGTAGCTTGTCGTGGAGCCCCTGGAGTCCGCAATGATATCAGAAAACAAGTTCTCTAGTGTTGGATGACAGATCTAGCTAATCTGGGAGCTTTGTTGTTTTGCCCACTCACAGCTTAATCTATTTAAGACAAGGTTCATTCTAATGAGACCTCTCTTCTATGTAAACACTGCTAGAGGGTGTGGCAGTTACAGAAGTCACCTTGATTGAATAACTTCTGATTTATACATCTACTAAGACTTCTATGTTTTCTAGATTGGGCACAGCTCCTCTTTATACCCACTGCACCCAGCGTGGGACAGTTAGAATTTACCAAGAGACTACCACCCTGGCTACGTTGAGACTATAGGAAGACTATAGGAAGGATCATACTAGTTTGCTCTAAGCAGGCGAGTATGACCCTTTCAGTACATGAGAACAAGATACTCAGAATCACCCTGGTGCAGATAATAATAAGAAGGACCTTGTGGGTGCCATCTAGATTACATGAAGCTCATGAAATTAAGATGTATTACTTTATATCAGCTCCCTCTCTCTCTCCAGTGTTTTATATAGTAATCTTTATTTATACCTGCAATAGGGTGTGGCACTGCCCTTCTACATTTGTTTAGGGTCTTTGTTGACACGACCCTCCCTGGATTACTTTGGTGTATATAAGGGGACTGACTTGAGGCCCTTTGGCTTTTTGCTCCTTGCTTTTGGCTTTTGGCTTTTGGCTTTTTGCTCTTTGGCCTTTTGCTCCTTCTTCTGGGTAGGACTCATCTCGGTGAGATCCTCTCTCTTTGGTGAGAGACTTAGGCTAAGTCTGGACCAAAACTAGAGT
Organism: Cryptotis parvus; assembly: GCA_021461705.1. Lineage (NCBI taxonomy): Eukaryota > Metazoa > Chordata > Mammalia > Eulipotyphla > Soricidae > Cryptotis > Cryptotis parvus. The sequence goes on along the minus strand of JAJIBD010022892.1, from coordinate 62,252 downwards.
TCGTTCATTATATTGGAGTGCTATGGAAGAGCTTTTGTGTTATTAAAAGCCTTTTTGAAACTGCACCAGACTCGTGAGTGTTCATCTGTTCCCCGGTGTCCTTGGAGGTAGAAGAGAACTTCTGTCCTGACACTGTCGAGGACCCCAGCAGCATCCCCGACACTCTAGTACCTCCTAAGCCGGCAGGGAATGGATGAAAACTCAGGAGTCCAGCACAGCTCCAAAAGGCTTTTACTAAAACAAACGCCACTGCTACAACCCAAGATAATGGGATTCCCCAGACCTCTTGGTCAGAACTTAAGATCATACATGAGGGCCAAGTCTCCCACCAAAGTGGATCCACATACCTCAAGTCAGTTCCCTAATATATCCAAAAGTAATCCTGATCTTTAGGGAGGGTCATGTCAATAATGATCAACAAAACAGCTTCTAGGTGTAGAAGTAGGGTGGTACCACCCTTAGGTAGTACCACACTTGTTTCAGGTCTAAACAAATGATTATGCCAGGACTAATTCCTTTCTCTGACATTATCTCTTATGTCAAAACACTGGAGAGAGTGAGGGAGCTGGTGTAAAGAAATACATCTCAATGGATAAGTATATTCATGGGAAGAAACACACCATAATTTTATTTGGTTTCATGCAATCTAGATGGTACCCACAAGGTCTGTCTATTTTCTATTCTGCATCAAGGTGATTCTGAGTGTCCTGTCCTGTGTTTACAGAAAGGGCAATGCTTGCCCACTTGAGGGCAGACTATCAGGAACCTTCCTTTATCTTAACTTAGTCTCAACATAGCCAAGGGGGTAGTCTCCTGGTAAATTCTAACTGTTCCACACTGGAACCAGTGGGTATAAAGTGGAACTGTGCCCAATCTAGATAACATTGAAACTGTAGTAGAGATTATAGTAATGTTTCAGAAGTTACTGATTCAGAGTCAAAATGACTCTTGTAACAGCCATACCCTCCATCAGTTTTTACACATAAGAGAACTCTCATTAGCCTGAACCCTGGCTTAAGAACATGTAAATAGACTGAAATGTAAGTGGATTAAACAGCAAAGCTCCCAAGCTATCTAGGCCTCTTATCCAGTAATAGCCAATATTTTCAAATCTTGAAATTTTCATTCCAAGCTAATTATAATAGGGTCACAGATGATGAACACACATTTTAGACTTATGTCCCAATGAAATTGTGACTTTTCTCAAACCATAGGAGGTTCATAAACACAAATGCTCAATTTGAAAGATGATAAATGAAAAGTGATAAATGAAAAAAGAGGGACGGATGAATAATTGGAAACTGAGTGATAATGTTATGGCTGTTTACCCATATTGTAGTATAGTCATGTCAGCTGAACTGATCTTAAAAATAGAATGAGTATTTTTGAAGTCTAAAACCGAGAATGCTATTTAAATGTTGAAAGACACTCAACATTTGAGAGGTTTGAAAGAGCCCTTAAATGACATCTAGTCCAAAAATATTCTAGTGCTCTAACTTCCTTTCCAACCCACCCAATCTTAAACATTATAAACAGCTCAGTACTTCCCAAGTAACCTATCTTTCTTGGACCATTTTGATTTACAGATTACCGAGCCACCTTATTTAACTTAAGTCCATGCTCCAAAAATGCCTGTCATAAAAAAAAACTACCTGCAGTATTTGACACTATGTAGTAAATGTTTTTTAAAGTAAAGCAAATCCTATTTATAATCGTTTTCGATTTGCAAAAGGATTTCATCTTCCAGAATCCATCTCACTGTTTGCCAAGGTCAAATCAAAGTCAAAATGTAAATCTAATCTGAGGCCTGAGTCTCCTCTCTTCATCTCAGCCTAGACAGCTGCCTACCAGAGTCCTTCACTTACACTAAAGGTTTGCTTCTTTTTGGAGTGTGAGTGGGGGCTGGGGACATAGCAGGTGATACTCTCTTACTCCTGGCTCTGCGTGGGGATCACTTCTGACAGGCTTAGGAGACCATACGGGTGTCAGGGGATGGAACCCTGGTCGGCAGTATGAAATGCAAGTGCCTTACCCACTGTACTATTGCTCTGGTCTAGTGTTGGGTAGCCACTGGGGCCCCCAACTATATCAGGGAATGACTTCCCTTTGACCTCTGAAGCCGGCGGGAATAGATGAAAACTCAGAAGTCCAGTGCAGTTGTAAAAGGCTTTACTCTCACAGGTTCTGGTATACAATCCAGTAACAGGAAAATCCCAGACTTTCGTTCCTAGCTGGGCCCCTACCACATGTAGGTTTAGAATACTAGGCCAAGATGGCTGTACTACCACATGCTAAGGTCTAACAGGGAAGAGAATGGAGAGAAGGAAATGAGAGGCAGAGAGCAAAGAGGGGCCAAAATGACCAAAAAAGCCCTTTCTCCTTTCTCCTAGCTTATTTTATAGATAGAAGCTTGCCAAAAACTTCCAGCCCAGCCCATCCTGGAGAAGAAGCCAGGTAATGATCCTACTGAAATGCAGATCTTCAGGTGGGCCCTTTGGCTTCACAGTGCCAGCGGTGACTCCTGAGATAATATCTCCCTAGCAGAGTGGGGAGGGGCTGCATCTCTGAACCAGAAGCAGTTCAGAATGTACTTGTAGAAAATGGCATTAATACTTCTTACCATGAATATATAGCCAGCTGATCCCAGCCTCTAGATCCCATTAAGGTACAAAATGTGTCAGGATAATTCACTTTGGCATTACCTTTAGAAACAGAGACACATCAGTTTGCCCGGAGGTGCACTGGCATGTCTCTTTGAACTAGGAGAACTGATTATATTGTGGTTGATCCAATGACACCAAATGCTCTTGGAATATCTACATTTATGTCCCTCACAGGGACCCGTGGAAGTAGGGAAGAGTTTTGAACTGGGGCAGTTGAGATTCATAATATTCATGATAAAAAATTATGCCCTATAAACATATGAAATCAATCCAACTTTGTCCAAGCTCCCATTGTATCTGCTCTGAGATTCCCTAAGGCAGGGAGTAGCTCTTCACATAAGCTAAGTGTAGCCAGAGCCTAAGATTCAGTAGGGCTTGTCACCCAACAGTCTAGGGTTTGTTTGTTTGTTTGTTTGTTTTTAAGTATTTTATTATACCACCATGAGATATAAAATTACAAAGATATACAATTAAAACGTTCATATTTGGGTTTTGGTCATACAGTGTTCCAGCACCCATCCCTCCACCAGTGCCCATCTCCCACCACCAACTACCCGGTTCCCTCCCCTTCCCCAGCCCGCCTCCATGGTAGGTTCTTTATTTCTTTCCCTTTCTCTCTCTTTCTCTTTTCCTTCCCTTCCAGACTATGGATTACAGAACATACATTAAAGGGTTGTCATGTGAATCTTTTTGCCTGTATTTAATGCTCAGTTCTAGGTTGGTATTAGTACCCTCGACAATTGTTAGCACACTGTTCCGTTTGCTGTCTTACCTAGCCTCTGACTCCTACATGTTTGTGATAATTTCCACCTTTGACAAGACCTCCTGATACATGTTTCATTTGACCTTGGATATTAGTATCATAATATGTACATATATATTTATGTCATGCAAATAAATGCAGTCATTCTGTATCTGTCTCTCTCCTTCTGGCTAATTTCACTCAACATAATCTTCTCCATATCCATCCATTTATAGACAAATTTTATAACTTCATTTTTCCTAACAGCTGCATAGTATTCCATTGTGTAGATGTACCAAAGCTTCTTTATCCAGGTCATCAAAGTGCCTAACTCTCAGGCACTCTGGTTGTTCCAGATTCTGGCTATTGTGAATAATGTTGCTATGAACATAAAAGTAGGGATAGTGTTTCTGCTGCGTATTTTTGGCTTCCCAGAGTATATTCCCAGGAGTGATATGGCTGGGTCAAATGGGAGTTCAATTTCTAGTCTTTGGAGGATTGTTAGGGTTAGTGTTTTCTTTGAATTTTATCTAGTATTAAAACTATCAAACAAAAGAAAAAAATCTAGCTAAAATTTTACCAAAAGATGAAAAGAATTGCTGTTTGTTAGAAAATAGGGAAGTACAAAGCATAAACAATATGCTAAGAAAATCTGATACTAATTTAAGAACAGCAATGTTTGTCATGCTAAATTATTAACAATGTGCTAAGTCTTTTTTTCTGCTATTATTGAGCATATTAGCTGTCTGGAAGCTAAAACTTGTACTGATGGTATCTAGTAGACATTTCATACAGGTAAGTGCCAGAAATCAAAGACTGTACCTAGTTGGTGACATCTCTTTCCCGGTACAGGCAGCACTGGCGCTCACCCCAGGCTCCAGCCCAATTGAAGAATCTCCTCCTTCCACTGGAAACCTCCTCGGCTGGGTCCCAAACCGTAAAGGCATAATTCACAAAAAAAAACCTAGATTTAAAAATCAGGAAATGAGGGAAGAGGCTAAATTGTCTTCAAATAGTTCTTTGAACTTTTTGGTTACTATTTTGTTATTGACACATAGAAACATTCTAAAAGTGGCCTTTCAATAGATAACACAAAGTTTATTCAACACTGTGTCACACAACTCTCCTTTACATACAATTTTTAATTCTTGCAATAAATACAAAACTGTCCCTAGCTAAGCATAGTAATCATAGATAATTATAGTAAACTGTTCCCCATGCTTAACACACTGAAGGCCATTTGTTTTGTAAAAGAAAAAACACTTGCTCTTAATTAGTTGAAATTAAAAATCTTAAGCCTTTACAACAATCTCCCCCTACTTCTCCACCTATCTAATCTTTTCCTTTGAAGTACAGGTGAGTTCTGTATCTGCCATAAAATTTTCAGTGAATCTTCTGTTTTTGGAGATCATTTACTCCACATTGTCTCTTTGTATTTACAGCGCATTAAGATGATTCCTGAGAGAACTAAACTCACCTGAGTTCAAATCCAGTATCTGGCCCTTCCCAACACTGTGATATATAAGCCAAGGTACTTAACCAAATATGTTTTTCAAGGATTAGTTGGGAATAATAATAGCATCTACTTTCACAATTATACTGAACACTAAACTAACAAAAGTGAATACATAAGTGCTCCATAAATATGAATTCTTATTCAGCATATACAACATAATTGAGTATATACAAACATGTAATATGTATATATATATAAAACACATTATACACATCATACTCATACACAAACAAAATCAAAACAACAAAACAATGTTCATGAAAATGAACTAGTTCCAGAGGCCCCATTCACTCTCAATGGAACAAACATCTCTGAATGCAGCATTTATGTGTACCTAGGTAAGAACTCAACATGATGAACAACCTAGCATCTGAGCTGCAAGGGAGGAAGGGAGTGGCGTGGAACACCTTTAAGAGCATTGAAGAAATAGCTAAAATGACAAAAAACCTCTGGCTTCGGGCATATCTCTTTGACTCCACTGTTCTCCTGGCATTAACATATGCCTCAGAGACCTGGGCCCTATGAAAGCAGGAGGAGAATGCTATTTGGGTCTCCCAAAGAGAAATCAAAAGAGCTATGCTTGGAATATCATGCCTCACTCAAATGAGAGAAGGAATCTGGAGTTCTGACCTCTGACCTCCATCGATGATCTAGAGTCAGGGGCACTGTCTCATTTGCCAAGGCATTGAAAATCAGATGGGCTGGACATGTAATGCAACTTGGAGACAACAGCTGTACTAGAGCCGTTACAGACTGGATCCTACGGGAGGTCAAAAGATCACATGGCCGCCCACCTACAAGATGGTCAGACTTCCTCATCAAGGCCCTGAATGAGCAGTTTGAGGCACTTCATATTCCTGGAGCAAGCAGATGCCATTGGGCTACACTGGTGTGTGACAGGGACAAATGGAAACGTTACTGGCACCAGCTCAAGCAAATCGACGAATAACAGGATGTCAAGTGACCAAGTGATCAAGTGATACACAAATCACACAGGTATATAAGATACACATATATAAGATTATTCGGAGATGCTCATTCCATTGAGAGCAAATGGAGCATCAGGAACTAGTTCATTTCTCGTGAACATTGTCTTCTTGAAATTCAGCAGCAGTACAACCTTTTCACATTCATGGTCGAAGTCAGCAAGCATCCTGCCGCTTGGCTGATATTTGGTATTATTAGAATGATGTCATCAGCAAATCGGAGGTGATAAAGTTGCCAACTGTCTATCTTCACTCCCATTCCTTCCCATTCCAGTTGTTGCATGATGTTCTCGAGGGTGGCACTGGAGAGTTTTGGTGAAACGATATCTCCCTGTTGATCCCCTCTCTTTACATTGATGATCACTTCCTGGTAGTAAATCCATAATACAGCTCATGGAGGATCTTAATGTACTGAGTTTGAATGCCCTGTTTAGCTAGAGCTTCGATGACTACTTCAGTCTTGACAGAATCAAACGCTTTATTTAAATCAATGAACATTAGACAGAGTGGCACCATGAACTCTCCCGAAACCTCAATGAGCTTGGTCACTGTGTCGATATGGTCAATTGTGCTGAACCCTTTTTGGAACCCGGCTTGCTCGCATTGTTGTCCTTCGTCTAGTGCTCTGCTGATTCTATTCAGGATGACTCGAGTAACTTGAAGACAATGGATAACAGGCAGATGGGACAATAGCTGCAGATGTCATGGATGTCACCCTTCTTGTACAACAGAATGGTCCTGCTGGTTTTCCACTGGGACAGAACCTTGCATTCAGACATGTAGTGTGTGAAGAGACAAGCCAGTGTATTGACAAGTACTGGTGGCAGATTCTTCAGGTGTTCGGGTATAACCTTGTCTGGACCGGGTGCTGTATACTTTTTTATTGATGAAATGTCATGTTGGATTTCTGAAGGGAGAACATTGGGAACAACATATACATCCTGCAGAATTTGGTATGTGGGCAGGTGGACGTGGCTATCAAAGAGATTCGAGTAGAAGTCATGGATAATATTCTCCATTGCTCTTCTGGAAGATGTGATAGATCCATCCGGGCATCGGAGAGCAGTCATCTTGGTCTTACAGTTGGTGAAGAACCAGTGGACTTTGCAAATACTTTTTCTGGCTTCTGCCACATGGACCAGTACTGCTTCTCTTCTCTTTGAGGTCTTTCGTTATCACTTCTCTGCACTGCTTTTCGAGCTCAGATATTAGCTTGTGATTGCCTGAGGCTTGTACCAAACCATGTTGGTGAATGAGCTCAACCTATGTGTACCTAGGTCGAGAATTCAACATGACAAATGACCTAGTACCTGAACTACGCAGGAGGGAGAGAGCAGTGTGGAATGCCTTCAAGAGCATGGAGGAATTGGTAAAGAAGATGAAGAACTTCCAGCTCTGGGCACAACTTTTCAACTCCACCATTCTTCCTGCACTAACATATGCCTCAGAGACCTGGGCCCAACAAAAACAGGATAAGAAGGCTATTTGGGTAGCCCAAAGAGGAATCAAAAGAGTCATGCTTGGAGTATCATGCTTCACTCAAGTGAGAGAAGAAATCCAGAGTTCCGACCTCTGTCAATGATCAATAATCAAGGATGTTTTCTCATTTACCAAGATGATGAAAATGAGATGTCTAGGACACATAATTTGATATAGGGATGACCAATGGACTAGACCTGTTACAACTGGATTCCACAGGACATCAAAAAAATGCATCGCCACCCTCCTACAAGATGGTCAGACTTCGTCAAAAACCTGAACAAATGGTTTGAGGCTCTTCGTGTTCCTGGAGCAAGCAGATGACATTGGGCTACACTTGCACGCACCAGGGACCAATGGAGACGTTATTGGTGCCCACTCTAGCAAATCGATGAACAACGGAAGATATGTGATAAGTGATATAAAATTACAAGATACACATACAATATACAGATAAGTATATAAGATAAAGCTTCTTATGGCTACTGTTGCCTTTACTTATAACTCTTCCACCGCATCACTGCCACCTGGCACATGTTAGAACCAGCTCATAGTCTTGATCACTTGATCACTTGAATCCCGTTATTCATCGATGTGCTTGAGCGGGCGCCAGTAACATTTCCATTGGACCCTACCACGTGCCAGTGTAGCCCAATGGCATCTTGGTTGATTCAGGAATATAAAGAGCCTCAAACCGTTCCTTCAGGGTCTTTACAAGGAAGTCTGACCATCTTGTAGGTGGGTGGCCACATGATCTTTTGACATCCCGTGGGATCCAGTCGGTAATGGCTCTAGTCCAGCGGTTGTCTCCAAATCGCATTACATGTCCAGCCCATCTGATTTTCGATGCCTTGGCAAACGAGACAGCGTCCCTGATTCTGGAATAGCGACGGAGGTCAGAACTCCGGATTCCTTCTCTCACTTGAGTGAGGTATGATATTCTAAGCATAGCTCTTTCGATTCCTCTCTGAAGAACCGAATAGCATTCTCATCCTGCTTTCGTAGGGCCCAGGTCTCTGAGGCGGATGTTAATGCAGGGAGAACGGTGGAGTCAAAGAGATGTGCCTGGAGCCGGGGTTCTTTGTCCTTTTAGCTATTTCTTTGATGCCTTTGAAGGCATTCCATGCGGCTCTCTTCCTCCTGCGCAGCTCAGGTTTTAGGTCGTTCATCATGTTGATTTCTCGACCTAGGTACACATAACTGCTGCATTCAGAGATGTTTGTTCCATTGAGAGTGAATGGGGCCTCAGGAACTAGTTCATTCTTCATGAATGAACATAGTCTAAATTTACATTTCTCTTCTCAAAGAAGTCTTCCATGGGCTACCTTCTCAATTAGAAACCTTTACTGTTGTTTAATCATAATGAATGCCTTTTTACCTCAAATGTCTTCAAATAACATACCAATTCACATATCCTTACAAGAGAAAGCTCCGCTTTTTTTCCTCTCCTGTTCTCTAATATTGTTATATATTTAAATTTCATCAAAGACTTACCAAAATAGGCTGCGCCTGATTCTGTAGAGGTGAGTAAGTCAACTGCTTCTACTGGCCTTCCATAAAAGACTGGAATTTCCAAAGGAATGATGATCAAGTGTTCCAGTGACACCCAGATATTATGACATCAGACAATTCTTTTACATAGTTTCCTATCTGCTAAAGAAAATAAAATAGCATTCATAGCTCCAGCAACAAGCTGAAATGTAGTCAGAAATTAAGAGTCTTAAAAGTCAACACTGTATTCTTGACATTTCCTTATTTTTCATTTCTGACTTCTGGGGCCACACCCAGCAGCTCAGGGCTTACTCCTGGCTCTGCACTCAGAGATCACTCCCAGCAGGGTCAGGAGACCAAGGGGGTTCCAGAGATCCAACACCCGAACTGCTGTACTATCTCTCCATTCTCCCTGTTTGTTTTTAATAATATTAAATATTTTAATTACAATTTTATATATACTCTAGACCTAGAGTCTAATGAAGCCCCATAAATATCATGAAATTCTTCTCCCTTTATATCTCATTTCCCTCATCTTTATCTTCCATACTTTTTCTTAACTTTCAATTCACTTAATGCTTTCAATTTACAATGACCTCAAGTGAATCCTCTACACATTCCTCAGTTATCATCCTAAGTGGGATACTTTGCACTCTTCCTAATACCATGCTCTACCTCTTCTTTCCTGTCTCTTCATAGGAGTTTTAAAGTTCAATACAACAGGAATAGAGGTAATTGAGAAAAAATGTATTTTAAACTGTCCTCTGCTTTGTTTCACAGACCTAAATAGTCTCTGTTCATACAATTTTTTTCAAAGGAATGATTATCTATGTGACCATGACTCCTAGAAGTTCCGAAATCTGTTATTTTTTTAAATAGTTTCACACCAAGAAAGATTAAAATGTTGTAATTCACAGCTCCAACAACAGGCTATTCCTTAGCTTGTTGCCTCTTTCCCATTCCCAGTTTCTACATCAACCATTTACCTCACTAAATTTAATATTTAAATTTAGGCACACTTAAACCAGAACATTGATCTTTAGCGAATCATATTTTTCTACCTTCATAAATAATGACTAAGCTATCAGTTACTACTGAGGTTTTTTATTACAATGAAAGCATTACCTACTAACATTTCCTGCTATTTTGTTTTATATAACTTGTGCCAAAGAAAATTATTAAACAAAAACTTAATATCAGACAAAATCTTACCTCTACCTCCTTCTCCTTATAAGGGTGCCATCTGTGGATGGATGCTCAAATTTTTAATTTAGAGCAACTATTGACTTGACTGTGTCATAGTCAAACAAACTGAAATAACTGCAGGTCATTGTTAATGTACCATTAGCACCTAAATATTTCATCTTTAGGATAACAAAAAAATTTTAATACCCTACACTTCTGAGCCCCCAATGGGAAAATAATGAGTTGTGGATTCAGAATAAAATTTGAGATTCAACACATATATATCCCAAGTTCGTTGAGAAAACCAATAAAATATGTAAAGTGATATAAATTCTTATATTATAGCTATTTTGAGGAATTAAAAAAATAACAGATGTAATAAGGACAATAACTAAGACACCAAGCCCACAAATTTCTTGAACCTTGAAAACAGTGTATTGATACATTGATTTTTCATTCTTAGTCATTTATCTACCTTTAAAACTACACAGTTAAGTATCTACATGTGTAATAATTCTTTTTCAAAAATGTTGGGAGGTAGTCACACAGCGGTTCCCAAGGTTTATTCCTGGCTCTGTACTCAGGGATCACTCCAGCAATGATCAGAAGAACATATGTGTACCACGGATCAAACCTAGGCCAGCATATACAAGGCAAGCATCTTATTACATATTTTTATGTGATGCTTCAATGAGTTTTTAGCATACACCTTTAACTTAAATGCCTTCAAACAGTATTTTACCACAACACATAACCTTTCAAGAGTAAACTGCATTCTCCCTATCTGAGCATAGTTTCTATGGTTTTTACTCCTATGTACAAGCCCAAAGACTCATAACTGATTTTTCACTTAAGCAATTATTTTTTTAAGATGACGGGTCTTTTAGATCAAACTATAAACATTTTCAGTCTTTTATATTACCTTTAATAGTTTAAGATTTCTATCCCACAATTTCCCTTTTAATTTATTTACTGTATTCTGACATATTACTTCTGACAAGACCTGTATTATTTTCATTGTTCTATATGTGGTGTGTTTTTCCCATTTGAAGATTTTTCCTTTAATATTAAGAAATTCGTTTGCTATGTGTTTGGTATAATTTTTCTTCATGTTTATTGTCTCTATGATTTATCAAACATCATAGATATGTGGTTTCATAATATGTGTCATACTTAGAGACATTACATCCTTTTTTTTTTTTTTTTTTTTGCTTTTTGGGTCACACCCGGCGATGCTCAGAGGTTTCTCCTGGCTCGCACTCAGGAATTACTCCTGGCAGTGCTCAGGGGACCATATGGGATGCCGGGATCGAACCCGGTCGGCAGGGGCCAGCCGCGTGCAAGGCAAATGCCCTACCCACTAGGCTATCGCCTCCGGCCCCATCCATTATTTTTTAAAGTAATTTTGATTCCTCCTTCCAGAACCCAATTTAGGAATTCAAGTTGTTTTAGGTTGTCCCACAGCAAACTTTCTCTTTTCTTTTTATTACCTTTAGTTCTGTTTATTTTAGATAGTTACTATTGTTGTCTTAAACTACTTTTTTTTTGAAATATCTAACCCAATCTTAATATCATCCAATGATTTTATCTCTTATGTTTCTGCTGCATTTCTGATACTTAAGATATATCTGTATATTTTTTAAATGTCCTTGTCTAATTCCTTTTGTACTTTTTCCTGCTTATAGCAATAACTTCACTTTATTATGGACTGTATTTCATGTCTTTTCTTATCTTTCAATTTTGACTTGATGCCATATAGTGATTTTTACGTTGTTAGAAGTGAGATTCCCCAGAATAGTCTCTTGAGCCCAACTAAGAATGATCCCTGAGCAGAGAACTAGGAGTAAGCCCTGAATACTGTTAGTAATGGTCCCCAAACAAAACAAAACTACTTGTGAGGAGGGCTGGGGTCACACACCTGACTTTTTTATATTTTTTAAAAATTTTTTATTATATCACCGTGAGACATACAATTACAAAGGTGTTCATAATTGGTTCTTGGTAATACAGTATTCCAGCACCCATCCCTCCACCAGTGCCTCATTTCCACCACCAATGTACCCCACCCCCTCCCGCCCACCCCCAGGATGCCTCAATAGAGGTGCCCCATTTCCTTTCTTTTTCTCTCTGTCTCTCTCCTTCTCTCTCATCTCCCTGCATCTCTCTCCCTCTTCTTTTTTACACATTGTGGCTAGCCCTGCAGATATTTAGAGTTTATCACTTAAGTCTCTTTGTGTATATTCAATGGTGAGTTTTAATCTGCCATTACCATTTCCCACATTTAGTAAAACACTGGTATCTATTTATATCGGATTAATGAATGCAGTCATTCTATATCTGTCCTTTTTCCTTCTAATTTCACTCAGCATGATAGTCTCCATGTCTATCCATTTGCAGGAAAATTTCATAATTTCGTCTTTTCTGACAGCTGCATAGTATTCCATAGTCTAGGTGAACCACAGTTTCTTTAGCCAGTCCTCTGTTCTCGGGCATTTAGGTTGTTTCCAGATTCTAGCTATAGTGAATAGCGCAGAGATGAATAAAGAAGTACAGATAGTGTTTCTGCTATGTGTTTTTTGGTCTCTTGGGTATATTCCCAGGAGTGCTATTGCTGGATCAAATGGGAGCTCAATATCTAGTTTTCAGAGGAATGCCCATATTGTTTTCCAAAAGGGCTGGACCAGTCAGCATTCCCAACAGTGGATGAGAGTCCCTTTTTCCCCACATCCACGCCAGCACCGGTAGTTCTTGCTGTTTTGGATGTGTGCCAGTCTCTGTACACCTGACTTTTTTTAGGGCTGCTTCCTGGTCTGTGCTCAAGGGTCACTCCTGGTGATGCTCAGGGCGCCATATGCAGTGCTGGTATAGAACTAGGGTAAGTCACATGCAAGGCAAGTTCCTTTCCCTTGTACTATTATCACCAGCCTTCATCAACTACACCTTGACTATATACCAGTCAAAAGTCTAGGTAGCAGGGATCTAGTGGTGAAAAAAATCAGGCAAATCAGCCCTCACATTTCTCACTTTTCAATACATTCATTTAGCACCACATATTTTAATTTCCTATATTATAGAATCCATATTCTTGTTATTAGGTGCCTCTATAGGCCAAAAGAATATATATTTTGTTTTCTTTTCCCCAAAAATTAGGTTTGAAAAAGCGCATGTACTTTTTTCCATCTGTCTTTTCTCTTTTTAATGTTAGTCTACATAATTCTCAGTATTCCCCTCTTACACTTAGCACACATAAAATTCTGTTCAATATTGTCTTGGTGTGTCAACTATTGTTCTAATACTACTGCACCCCAAAATTATCTGCATCTTCAACCAAAAACATTTTTCTTGCTCATGAGATTGTGTTCAGATTCTGTTCAGCTGATCTCCACTTGCCCCATCCAGGCTTAACTAGGATCAGCAATATTCCACATTCTAATCAAGTTTCTGATTCAGATTCAATCTACAAGTCTTCATTTGGGAATTAACAGGCACCCAAAGCATTTATTTTTCCTTTAGGAAAGGTAGAAAAGTTCAAGGCGCAAGAACAGCATGTAAGCACAGCTAAAATTCCCGTATGTCTCCTATGTGAGGTAGTTGTGTTGGTCACACGACCACATACATTCAGTGGGGCAGAGACTTTAATCATCTTTTCTGTGCCTATTCAACGCCTATTTTGCTAGAAGCTAAAGCAGAGAAAATGCAGCTCGGGAGAGAATTCAAAACATTCCTATATAATGGGTAAATTCTCCTTAACTTCTTTTCTACTTATCAGAAGTCTCTTTTGAATATAGCAAGGGTTTGAAAGTCGTGTGTGTGTGTGTGTGTGTGTGTGTGTGTGTTTCACTTTGAGGAGGTAGTCACCATCAGAGTCGTGTGTTAGCTTCCAAGATGGCCTAAATTTTGTTTGTTCTTACAGTTCACTGATGTGTTGGAGAAAGATACTTAAGCAGCAACCGAAAGAATCTAAAAGGACGGAATTTGGCGACCTCCCAGGATGTTTCAAACTGAACAAATACTACCCATGGGCTGTTTTAAAGACCCAAGTTTCAGAATCCCACTCCCAAACCTAGTTACCCGGCAGTTCCCTGGCCTCTGGTGCTGCCGATGCTCAAAGATGTTTACTAGGCAGCCAGGATCTTCTGTCCAGAGGCCCAGTCGCTATGGTGACAGTGAGACGCGAGCGGAAAACCGCGGGAGGGGAAGAAATGCTTTGCGACGGCAGAGACTTGCGGCAGCCACGTGACTTACGGCCGCCCGCGCCCTGCGAGCACCGTTGGTGGGCCGGGGAATTCGAAAGTGGCGCGGGTGCCGCGAGCTGCGGGCCGGGCGCGTAGCGGCATGACACAGTCGGTGGTCGTGCAAGGTGATCCCCGCGGGTTGAGAAGGGGGGAGCCGGTTGCCTCGGAATCGCGTAGCCGTGCCTCCATCCTCATGCCTGATCTCTTTCCTTCCATTCCCCCTCGCAGTCGGCCAGTGCGGAAACCAGATCGGCTGCTGCTTCTGGGACCTGGTGCTGCGCGAGCACGCCGCGGTCAACCAGGTACCCTCCTCCGAGCTCCCTGGCCCGGCCCCGTGCCCCTGCCTCCTCCGCAGAGATGCTTCCACTTGAACTTTGCCCAGACTCATATACATGTGTGAAATCTTTCCAGGAAACAACATACTGTTTGGTTTTGTTTGTTCGTTTTAAGTGTTGGGGGCTGGGGTGGGGTGTGGAGCAATACAGTGGGTAGGTCCTTGCAAATGACCAATCCGAATATGATCCCTGAACCGCGACTGGTTCCCCTCTGCACCCGCTGGAGTAATCCCTGAGTGCTGAAACAGGAGTAAGCCCAGAGAAACTTCCGGTGTGGCCCCCAAACCAAAAGAAAATAAAAAGAAAACAAACCGGAAAAAGCTGTTGAGTTTGGGCAGAGTGAAGTTAACACTGGCTCAAGAAACCCCCCTGTTCTCCCGGCTTCGTCTTGATCTGATTCTTGTGAAACGCATTGTGACAATATATGTAAAAGTGCTTTGTAAAATGAGTGTGGTATTATATTCTTAAACTCTCGGCTAGAATGATCTCCAAAATGCCAAAGAAAGTTCTCATTTGATAGATCTGTTCTATGGTGCATGGGGGGGGAGGGGCGTCCTTAACCCTCTAATAAACTTAATCGTAGATTTCAAGACATTTACTGTTCTCTAGAGACGAAAGAATCAATCTAAGTATTTTATTATAATTTGCGTTTTTATTTAGTCAAAACCTAGTCATCACAGTATTGGGTTATTAAATTGAAAGAACTTCACTTGGAAAAAAAAGAGGCTTATTCAGATACTGTTTTTCTCTTTCTAGAAAGGAATTTATGATGAGGCAATAAGCAGCTTCTTTAGAAATGTGGATACGAGGTAAGAGAGGACTAAAGTGTAAGACAATGGAATGATTCTTTACATGCAACAGACTTGGGGATTCTATAAAGGAGAGTAAAAGCCATTGGTAATCTGAAAAAGCTCTCTGCCTTTGTTTTCTTCATTACTGAAATTATTACTCTCATTGTTCTCATATCATTAATATTGCTTAACATTCTACATAGCAAGACAGGTTTTCTTATGGGGAGCAGGGGTGTGGGCCACATCCACAGTAAGGTCAAACTTACTCCCCCTCTACTCTTGATCATTCTGGGTGGGGCTGGGGGATCACCTGGGTGCTGAGGATTTAAAATGGGTTGGCCATGTGCAAATCAAGCCCCTCACCAGTTGTACTGTGGTCCACACCCTGACAGCATTGTTGTTTCCCCAGTTTGCAGGAAGGGAGATGAGGGCCTTCGCATTTTCTTCTCTTCCTGTGTTTTTTCAGCTTCTGTTCCTAAAAATAATATTAAAAGTACTTTTTTCTAAAATAAAACCACGTCTGGCTGGAAAGATGGCTCAAGAGCTAGAATATATGTTTTACACGTGGGGTCCTCACATTTTATTCCAAGAGCACAGGTACCCCTAACACCAGGGTGTGGTCCTGTTTTCCACTCTCTAGCTTCAATCCCCAGCATCACATATGGTCCTCTGAGCACCTCTGAGTCCTCAGCCAGGAGTAACCCCTGAGCATCTAAGCATCACTGGGTGTGACCCAAAACCAAAATAATAATAATAATAATAATAATATCTGTATCACTATCACTGTCTTCCCGTTGTTCATTGATTTGCTCAAGCGAGCACCAGTAACATCTCCATACATCCTGTCACAAGCAAGTGTAGCCCAAGGGCATCTGCTTGCTCCAGGGACAGGAAGAGCCTCAAGCCATTCTTCAAGTCATGGAATTGAGGTCCATAATTGTTAGTTTTGGCATAACAAATAAAACACAGGTAGCGTGCCAGGCTCTACCATGTAGGTGGTATACTTTCAGTAGAAGGCTCTCATCTCAGAATAATAATAATGTGAATTTACCTATACAAGGTGAGAAAGGCAAAACTTTCTTATAAAGGACTAAGTCATGTTTTTAATTTTGCAGCCCTAAGGTCTATTGTAATAGGTATTTGATGTTTTCGGTTATCAATAATATATAAATAAAATGGACCTGAAAGAGTTCAAATAAAAATTTTCTTATGAAAGCAAGCAGTTAGGCAGATTTGGTCTGGGGACCTTTGTTTACCCTATTGTTCCATGCTCAATTTTACTTCCCTCTAAGGTACATTGGAAAAATAAGGACTAATTCTGTCTAGTCTTTATTACCAGAAAACCTAGAGATCTCTGATATAGCTCAGAACTTGAGCTCTTGCCTCACCTGTATGAGGCCCAGTGCTGGGTCCCAGCGATACACACAAAATGCTTCACAAAATACCTCCCTTTCTGGGGCCGGAGCTATAGCACAACAGGTAGGGCGTTTGCCTTGTGCACAGCCGACCCTGGTTTGATCCATCCCATATGGTCCCCCTAGCACCGCCAGGAGTAATTCCTGAGCAAAGAGCCAGAAGTAACCCCTGAGCAGAGCCAGGTGTGACCCAAAAAGGGAAAAAAAAAAAAAAATAACCTCCTTTCTGGCTCATTAGCCAGGACTAGATTACATGCCAGCTCTTAACAAGGAAATAAGAGAAGACCTTTTCAAATGGTCTTTTATATCTGCATCTGGTCTACAAAAAGCCTAATTATATAGATGGACGAAACTTTATTGTCAGATATAATTACTATAGAGCTTATTGCCTCTTCTCTCACTTTTATTTTTTCTTTCATTCAGGGTGATTGGTGATGGTCGCAGTATTTCCAGAGGAAAGATTTGTTCTTTAAAAAGCACGAGTAAGATATATACACTGGATTCTTACATCACATGTTTTGTTAAAATACACTTCTATAACTATTGTGAGAAAAAAACTTTTAAATTTGAACTTAATATTTGTGTCTAGCCAAAACCTTAGGGATTTTGTGCTTAAGGTAAAAATAGTACATGTATATTTTTTTCCTACATGTTCAGAAAAGTACATCTGATTAATATTAAAAGCTTTCCATAAAGAACTGAAAATAGGGGCCAGAGGGATAGCCCAGCCGGAAGGGCGTTTGCCTTGCATGTGGCCCGCCTGTGCCGACCCGGGTTCGATCCTCGGCATCCCATATGGTCCCCTGAGCACCTCCAGGAGTAATTCCTGAGTGCAGAGCCAGGAATAACCCCTGAGTGTCGCGGGTGTGACCCAAAAAGCAAAAAAAAAAAAAAAAAAAAAAAAAAAAAACTAAAAAATAGTCCAGAGTAGCTTATTATTCAAAAATAATGGAAGATTTATACACATCAGAATTACTAGTCACCATACAAAGTATGGATCCAGACACAGTAGAGATAAATATTCCTTTTAAACCAAGTTACGTTCCAACAACACCTCTCTGTGACTGTGTCTCTACAAAAATTGTTCTTTGCAATTGTTGATCTTTAACTTAAAAGGCAATTTGGGGCTGGAGTCATAGTACAGAGGGTAGATGCAGTGACCCAAGTTTGATCGCTGTCATCCCATAAAGTCCCCAGAGCCTGTTGCACATGGTTCCTGGGTTCAGAGCCAAGAATAACCCCTGAGCATCTCCAAAAAAAAAAAAAAAAAAAGACAGTTTGCGACCATAGACATAATTAGCCGAGATGGAGCCAATCTAAAGTGACAAAGAGTGGAGAGAAGTGTTATGCCTGGAAACCCTCCTGAGTCTGATACTTGAGGTTCCTAGGACACTAAACTTAGGGCTCACTCCATGTTTTGTCGGCCATTCAGGTAATGGATCAACATATGGTGTCATGGAGAGAACCACACCAATAACTTAGACAAAAAGAGATGTTGGTATTTCTTAAACGACTTCCAATTTGAGCTTTTTCCACTACTATCAGGGAGCAAGGTGGGAGCTGGAGAAAATATTTTGTAAAGACTAAATTAGTGTGTTCCATTAAATCAGTGTGTTAATTCTAGAAGGTACTCCTCTTCTGTTTCTCCTGACAGATTCCATGGTTGTGTTTTCTGAACAGGATATCGTGGTGCTCGGTTGTTTCTACTTTGCCAGTATCTTAGCAAATACTCAGAAATTCTTTATTTTGTAAGGCAAAAGTTTATACCCAAAATGTGGCCATGAGCATTCCTGAGGCACAAACACCTTTGTAATATAGATTTTTAATTGCTAACTGACAATAGTTAGCAATTAGAAGTAGTTAACTGTAAAAAATCACTGAGTTCACAGAATTGTGCAAAGGAAGTTTAACTTCCTTTAGTCAGTAGTCAAACATCAGACTTGCCTATCTCCCTTCTATTAGATAGGAGGGCCTAGAGCTCGGTAGTTCAGAGTGAAAATTCTGCAGCCAGGCCAGCCAGGTTCGAATTTCAGTTCCACCACTTTCCAGTTAACTCAGTGTTTACAACCAAGTTATTTAACTTTTTCTGGCTTTCAGGTTCCTGACGTGGAAGTTGGGGAAAACACTTTAGTACCTATCTGTGAGACAATGGGGGTCGGGGTATCTAAGGGACAGTACAGGTGATAGGGCATTTGCCTTACACATGGTGCTGGGTTCGATGCTCAGCACTCCCTATGGATTGCCTAGGAGTGATCACAGAGCCAAGGATGAACCCTTAGTACCAGTGGGTGTGGCCCCCCAAAAAACCCAAAAATGTGAGTTAAAGAAGATAATAATTATAACGCACTTCTACAATAAGTGCTTTACATTATGTAGTCGCAAGAACTTATAAAAGCCCAGTAACCAAGCATATCCTCTATAGCTATGAAAGGATAAATAGCTTTATAGTGTACCCTAACGTTATTTCAAAATACTTTTTTGCTTTGCTTTTGGTTTATTGCTTGTATTTTTTTTCACATTACCATAGAAAATAAAAGGGAAAGGTACAAACAGCTGGGGTATATATGATCCTACTGTTAACTTACCCCTGCTTACATTGTTGTATTTCCCCCTAGCCTTTTTGCTTTTCAGTGTTTTTCACTAGTGAATTTTATATTCATATATATATATATGTATATATATATATATATAATTTATATTAAAATATATATAAATTTTTTTTTTTTGCTTTTTGGGTCAAACCCGGCAATGCTCAGGGATTACTCCTGGCTCTGCACTCAGGAATTACTCCTGGCAGTGCTCGGGGGACCATATGGGATGCTAGGGATCAAACCCGGCCGGCATGGGCCGGCCGCGTGCAAGGCAAACTCCCCTACCCGCTGGACTATCGCTCCAGCCCCGAATTTATATTCTTATATATAGTAATTTAATTATTCCTTTATCCACAATATTTGTTGTATATTTCTTGGCATAAGATACTGTTAATCCTCTTTGACATCTGTCTAGTGTCTTTTTCCCAGAATATGCTAATTTGAAGGGACAGTTTTAACTGTGGTTCTTCAGAGGAGCATGTTTATTCCTCATGAGCAAATGTATCAACGCACCCCGTGTTTGTTGAGGATCTTCTGTTTAAGAGGACCTGTCTTACAGATTTGTGAGATACTGTTCTTAAGAAAAGTTACAGTCGTGGATGCAGGCCTATGGGGGATAAAAGCATTGTTAAAAAATCAACTGTGAGGATCATTCAATTCCTTTTCTTTCCACATTTGGCATTTTGATGTAGGATAAAATAATTTAGAGACTGTTGTTAATTGGATGTGCCTCTTGTGTGTTTTTAATTCTTAGATTCCACAAAGACAGATTTGATTAAACTATTAAAAAAAAGAACAACGCCGCTATTGGCTCTTAAATTCCTTTCACCGAGCTAAAACATACTAATGAACTTTTCTCTTTCTCAGGCTGTCTTGATTGATATGGAAGAAGGGGTAGTAAATGAGATTCTGCAAGGCCCTTTAAGAGACGTATTTGATAGCAAGCAACTCATCACTGATATTTCTGGCTCAGGGAATAATTGGTGAGAATACACTGAACATAAAAATAGAACATCAAGGGCCGGGTGGTAGTGTAGCAGGTTGGGTGCTTTGCAAATGGCTGACCTAGATTCTATTCCTGGCATTCCATATGGTCCCCTGAGCCTGCCAAGAGTGATCCTCGAGTGCAGCAGAGCCAGGAGTAAGCCCTGAGCATACTTGCGTGTGTCCCAAAAACAAAACAAAGCCAAAAAATTGAACATCACCTAGAAATGAACATTTTCCTTCATTCTAATAGGTTTTAGGCACATAAAAAGCAAGATGTAGCTTGCCATGTCCGACTAGGCCTCTTAAGTTGTGTCTTTTACTTGATAAAGGATGGTTTCACTCAATTCTTGGAAACCCCTGATCCTAGTTCCTTTTTGAAAATCTGTTCTAATTCAGGACCTTGCATATGCTAACTGTGTGTTCTACCACTGCAGCTATCTGCCAGATCTTTTCATACACTTTTTTTTTTTTGTCTTTTTGGCTCGCACCTGGGTTTGCACTCAGAAATTACTCCTGGCTGTGGTCAGGGGACAATATGGGATGCTGGGGATCGAACCTGGGTCAGCTGTGTACAAGGCAAATGCCCTACCTGCTGTACTGTCCCCTCCAGCCTCCACGTTTTTCTTTTTTTAAAGAAAAGCTGAGTCATAAAAAGCGTTTGCAGTATTTCTTTTGTTAGTTGAGTATATCTTGTCACTAGTGGCAAACTTGCTTTTATAAACTTTTCTGAGCTATATTACTGGACTTTGAAGCTTTGTCAGCTGGTTATATTTAGTAAAAGCAATACAGAAATACACTTTTTTATTGGTATTTTCCAGAGTTAAATGGGTCTCCTTAATATTTGCAAATTCAACATTATTTTACTTTCTGTAGCCCAGATTCATAATATATATTAACACATACTTTTATGGATGCATGACTATAAATCCTGTGTATTAGGAGATTCATTTGAGGAGAATCAGTCACTAAATGAGTCCCCTAATGACCAAACTGTTCTGTAACTTTTTGCAGCGGGAGGCAAATTCATCATAGTGGTACTTAGAAAACTTTGGCAATCAAAAATTTTCCAAAGTTTGAATATCAGTTTCCTCTCTATTCCATTTTGTCTAGTAATAACTAATGTTTTTCTCATGACAACAATTTTTTTTAATGCCTTTCTAGTTGACATTCTGGTTTTTTTGGAGAGTAAATCCAGCAATGCTCAGGGTTTGCTCTTGGCTCTGCACTCGGGGATCACTACTGGCAGGCTTGGTATACCATAAAGTGTGCAGGAGATTGAACCCGGGTTTGTTGTATGCAAGGCAAGTACCTGCCTGATACACTATCTCTCCGGCCCCTTTATAATTTTTTAATTTCTTTATGTATTTTTTGCTTTTTGGGTTACACCCAGTGATGCTCAGTGGTTACTCCTGGCTCTGCATGCAAGAATTACTCCTGGCAGTGCTCAGGGGTCCATATGAGATGCTGGGGATTGAAGCTGGGTCAGCCGCATGCAAGGCAAACGCGCCCCCCACTGTACTATCGCTCCAGCTCCTGATTTTTTATTTTAGTAAGTAAAGTTCACTGAAATCAGTGTTTAACTGAAGAACAGAAAATTTGGTTTAACTAAAATGTTACTTGGCTATGTAGATTTCAAAAAACTATAGTTTTCCATTGGCAATGAGCCATCAGGATTATGGATAAATTATGAGAATTATGAGATTATTGAGAATTATGGATAAAAACCTATTTTTTTTCCTTCAGTGAATCTTAATATGATATATTGATAGGAAAATTAAGTTTGCTTCGTTCACTAAGAGTTTTAGATCAGAAATAATAAAATCTAGAAATAACAAATATAACACTTTCTTCTTTCCAGGGCTGTGGGTCACAAAGTTTTTGGCAGTCGCTATCAAGAGCAGATTACAGAGAAGCTCAGAAAATCTGCCGAGCAGTGTGATTGTTTGCAGTGTTTTTTTATAATACATTCCATGGGAGGAGGTAAAGTCATTAACTCATTTGCAGCAGTGTGAAATGAAAGCAGTAATTCCTTCTGCAAGCACAGACCTTGTTTTCAGACCTCTAGTGGGTAAAGAGAGGGAATGCTGAAGACTTTTTCTAGGTTGGCTTTTATTTGTGGTACACATAAATAATTTGGAAACCCTAGATTAGAATTTCCTTTCAATTTTTTCCTTTGATTTTGAAATTTCTGCAATGATATAAAAATATATATATAGCCTGTGTCAAAAATTTTATCCTAATGGGATTGCCTTTAAATAAAATTTTCCTATTTTAAAATTTAATAAATTCAGGGTGGTCGGTGCTTGAGTTTAAACAGTTTGAACTGTTCAAGTTGCTTAATGTCATGATAGTGTTCTTTATCATTAAGAATGGGGACCAACAATGTATAACAGAGAGAGAGAGAGAGAGAGAGAGAGGAGGGCAAAGTGCCGGCCATAGAGGCAGGCTGGGGGAGGGGAAGGGAGGGAATCAGGACATTGGTGGTGGGAAATGGGCACTGGTGGAGGGATGGGTGCTGGAATACTGTATGACGGAAACCCAAACATGAACATCTTTGTATATCTCATGGTGGTATAATAAATAAAAAATTTTTAAAAATCAGGGCCAAAGCAATAATACAGTGACTAGGGTGCTTGCCTTGGCATGTCGCCAGCCCAGGACTAACCTGAGCGCAGAACCGTAAGTAAGCCATGAGCACCACCAGGTATACGCCTTCCTCCACACATGCCCCCAATTTAATTTGTTTTTCTTTTCGGGTCACACCCAGCAATGCTCAGGGGTTTCTCCTGGCTGTGTACTCAGGAATTACTCCTGGCGGTGCTCGAGGGACCATATGGGATGCCGGGGATCGAAACCAGGCTGGCATGGGCCAGCCGCATGCAAGGCAAACGCCCTACCCGCTGGGCTATCGCCTCCGGCCCCCATTTTTTAAATATATGTATGTACTACACCAGATGGGTAAAATAATTTGTATTAAGTTGCATAATATCTCATATAAACTGAATAGTGTCTTAGTTGGAATTTGTACTCTCATCAAGTTTTTTTGGCGACAAATAATTACTTAAATGAAAAAAAAAAGAAATTATAGAAAACCCTTCCAGCCTCATGTTCAGTGTCAGAGCATATGTACAGAACTTTATAATTTCCTGTCCATTTTGTCTTCATCTCCTTACTCAAAATTCAGCTAGCTAACTATAAGTTGAAAATTATTTAGAATACAGTTTCACAAGTAAAGGATAAAAAGCATGCGGTCCTCATAATTGTATGTATTTAATCAAGCTTATGCCGTTTTATTTTTGAAATTTGACTCCTCAGGAACAGGATCTGGACTAGGCACATTTCTTTTAAAGGTGCTGCAAGATGAGTTCCCAGAGGTACACAGATTTGTGACTTCCGTCTATCCTTCTGGCGAGGATGATGTCATAACCTCACCGTACAACAGCGTCTTGGCAATGAAGGAGCTTAACGAGCATGCGGACTGTGTGTTGCCCATCGACAACCAGGTGAGAAGTGACTGATGGGTGCACGTGCGGGCCTGTGTTTGCTTCTTGGTTTATATAAAACATTCTCTTCAAAAAAGTCTTTTTGTCTAAGATTTAAAAAAATAGTGTAAATTGTTTTTCTTTTCTTGTTTCCTTCCTATTAGGATGTCATCTATGTCCATTCATCTTAATAGCTTCTCTTTCAATATTTTTCCCTTTAAAGTCCTTAATCGACATCATCAGCAAAATTGACCTCATGGTGAATTCTGGGAAGTCTCGCACAAGTATAAAGCCAAACAGTCTGGTTACTTCAGGGGCTGGAGCTTTAAAAAAGCAGCAGGAGAAGCCTTTTGATGCAATGAACAACATTGTGGCAAATTTACTGCTCAACTTAACAAGGTAGTTCTGTTGGTGACACAGACCTAAGAACTGTTTGAAAACTTCCTTCCTTTGAAGCAGCACTTTTGTAGTGCCACTTTCCAGTTTTTAAGTTGTAGCAACTTTTTTCCTTCTAATATTGGCATGGGCTTACAGTCTTTGGGGTTACAGTACAGAATTTTCTTGATTATTTTTTATTGAAGTAATTTTAATGGAAACAAGTGTTTCACATTTGCATCATTAAAAATCATTATGAATACATAGTACCTCCTATTCTTCGCTTCATTCTATTCGCCTCTTCTGACCTTCAACGTTCGGTTGGTCCATTATACCTGGTCTTCTCCCTTCCTTTCCGCCTTCCCTTGCTACCTCTAACGGTCTTCTAGGCTAAAAGTTAATTTGGGGGAACTAGAGGGTACAGCAGGTAAGGCCCTTGCCTTGCTGACCCGGGTTCAATCCCCAGCATATATGGTTTTTCTGTTCCCACCACCAGGAATGATCCCTGAGTTGACAGATAAGAGTAAGCTCTGAGCACCTCCGGTATGTCAAAAACAAAATAAGAAAAGAAGTGGAACTGCTGTCCGTGCAGCCGCTTACAATACCTTCCAGGGCCGGAGAGACACAACGGGCAGGGCGCTACCTTGCATCATGCGGCCACCTGGGTTTGATTCCCCAGGACCCTCTGTAGTCCCCCGGCACCACCAGGATAATCCTTGAGTGCAGAGGAGTAAGCCATGAGCACTGCAGGGTGTGGTCCAAAGCCCAAAATAATTATGAGTGCAAAGCATCATTTCCCCAAGAACATAAGCGTAATCTTAATGAAATACTAATAGGTGTTAAATGATAAAGAGATTTTGTGAATACAAAATGAACTTGATGAAATACACTTGATGAACACTTAAGTAAAAAACACGTAAGAACACTTAAGGGAAAAGAAAATATATTCTGTTTTCTGTAGAGTGTCATTTTTCTTAAAGAAGCTAATTTGTACCTGTGGTTCTAAACAGTTCCCTGACTTTGCTCTAAAGGAGGGATGGCAGATGTCTGGCCTGTGGCCCATTTAAGGCCTGTACTTGGTGGACAGCCATGGTGCTCTAAAGGAGGGATGGCACATGTCTGGCCTGTGGCCCATTTAAGGCCTGTACTTGGTGGACAGCCATGGTGCTCTAAAGGAGGGATGGCACATGTCTGGCCTGTGGCCCATTTAAGGCCTGTACTTGGTGGACAGCCATGGTGCTGCTTGTCACTTCCCACCACCCACCGCCTGTATTGTACGGGCCGCAAATGATGTATTTAAATCTCCCTAGGCAGAAAAAATGGCTCCCGACTTCTGTTCTTTTTTTTCTCTGCTTTTTGGGTCATACTGGCTATTGCTCAGGGGTTACTCCTGACTCTGCACTCAGGAATTACTCCTGGCAGTGCCTGGGGAACCATATGGAATGGTGGGGATCGAACCTGGGTCAGCCGCATGCAAGGCAAATGCCCTACCCGCTGTGCTATCACTCCAGCCCCTCCCAACTTCTGTTCTCAAAGTTGATTGCTTCTTGGCATTTTTGTAATTCAAATAATACTGTATAATTTCTTATTACACAGTTCCTTGAGAATTTTAATTTATTGAATAATTATTATGTTTATCATTTAACTCGCTGTATTTTTTTAAGTAAAATATTTTGCTTGGCTTTTGGTCTTAGGCCTACCAAGGGTGTTCAGGTGTCCCAGGGGCCTCTCCTGGCAATACTCAGCCTGGCCACGCAGGCCTGCAGTCCCAGGGTCCTGGTGGTACAGGGTGACAAACAGGACTCTAGGCCATACTAGAAGTTCTTGGGGTCTCCATGGGATGCATCCAGTTGCATCCAAAGATGGGGCAACTGTGGTTCCCTAATGCCTGAACTATCTCCCGGTTCTTAAGTTAGATATTTTTATGTGATAGTTGACTGTACTAATGTGCTGGTTACAATTCAGATAATCTGATTATCTTTCTATGACATTCACACTAAATTTCTCTAATAATGAAAAAGCAGCATCCTGCATTCTCTATATGAAAAGATTGACGAGATATCTGCTAAATAAATAAAGCTACAACATTTTTAGAATGTTTTTTATCATGTTTAAATGTTTTTTTTTTAGTTCTGCAAGATTTGAAGGGTCCCTTAACATGGATCTTAATGAAATCAGCATGAATTTAGTTCCTTTTCCTCAGCTCCATTATCTTGTGTCGAGCCTCACGCCATTATATACACTAGCAGATGTCCACATTCCTCCGCGAAGGTAAGATGTAGTCTCTTTATTCCAGTGTCTGAAGAATTAAATTTTCTTTCTTAATTTTTTCATTTTTTAAAATTCTGGGCCATACCCAGCTGTGCTCAAGGTTTACTTCTGACTCTACTCACGGATCACCCCAGGATTCCTCCTGGACTACATAATGCCAGAATTAAACCGGGGGTGGCCATGTGCAAAGCCAGGGCTAACCCTGTACTATCTCTCTAGCCCATCTTTTTTTTGCTACCACCATGAGATATCACTTGATCACTTGAATCCCGTTATTCATCGATTTGCTCGAGCGGGCGCCAGAACCGTTTCCATTTGACCCTATCACGTGCCAGTGTAGCCCAATGGCATCTACATGAGATAGGCAGTCACAAACTGTACATGATTAGGTTTCGGTCACACAGTGTTCCAGCACCCATTCTTCCACCAGTGCACATTTCTCACCACCAGTGTCCCCAATTCCCTCCCCTCCGCCCCAGCTTGCCCCTATAGTGGGTACTTTCCCTCTTCTCTCTCTCTCTCTCTCTCTCTCTCTCTCTCTCTCTCTCTCTCTCTCTCCCTCTCCCTCTCTCCCCTTTCCTCTCCCTCTTCTCTAACACATTGCTAGCCCATGTTTTTTAAGAGAAGTTTTTTATCTTTCCTTGGGTGTTGATGGCAGCCATTTTCCATTATATGACTGCATTATTATAAATTTACATATACATTATTATAAAGGTATACATTATATATTATACATTTATAATATACAATATCACAATTTTATATTATAATTTATATAATAAAGTTCTGACACATGTATTTATGTATATATACATTGTATATTATATCACAGATTCATATAAAATTATATTTTTTTTTTCTTTTTGGGTCACACCCGGCTATGCTCAGGGGTTTCTCCTGGCTCTGCACTCAGGAATTCCTCCTGGCGGTGCTCGGGGAACCATATGGATTGCCGGGTTCGAACCCGGGCCGGCACAGGCCGGCTGCGTGTAAGACAAACGCCCTACCCGCTGGGCTATCGCTCCGGCCGCATATAAAATTATATTATTATAAATACCTAACACATCTCTTGTTGGTAATATTAATCAAGATTTTTTAGAGCCCTTACCATTGCCATAAAGGACTTCCAGATGTTATTCTGCATGGTGACTATTGTGTATTATTTCCAGAACACATTGTTTCTCAATGTGTTGGGGAAGGGAAGCTACACCTTCTGGGTCTGTGCTCAGGGATCACTCTGCTTGTGCTTGAGGGATATATACTAGTGACTGGATCAAACCCTAGTGGGCTTCCATGTGCAAAGGAAGGGCCATAACTTCTGTACAATCTCTCTGGTCCCTGGCTATAAAATTGCATTTTGTTTTGTTTGTTTCCATTTTTGGTTCATACCTGGTGGTACTAAGGTACCAGAAACTCTTGGCTCTATAGTCAGAAATTACTCCTGGTGGGCTTGCGAGACCATATGGGGTCCCAGGGATTGAACCCAGGTTGGCCATGTGCAAGGCAGTCCACCCTACCCGCTGTATTATCTCTGGCCCTGTAATGTCATTTTTAAGTAGAAAACTGACATAAGTTTACTTAACAAGATATGTAGTTGAAAGACACTATTAGTGTTTTCTATTGAGGATCACTATCACTGTCTTCCCGTAAATCATCAATTTGCTCAAGCGGGCACCAGTAACATCTCAATACGCCCTGTCACATGCGAGATAGCCCAAAGGCATCTGCCCGCTCCAGGAACATGAAGAGCCTCAAACCATTCCATCAAGTCATGGGAATGAGGTCTATAATTGTTAACTGGTATTTGGCATGTCAAATATGACACGGGTAGCTTGCCAGGCTCTGCCTCAGCTATTGAGGATACTCTGGAAAAAAAATCACACTGATGTTTACAGTTGACTGATGGGAAAGATCCTGTCAAACACTGTATAGAAAATATTAAGTGAGAAAGTAAATACTAAATTAAATATTGCTTTTTATAATTTCAGTTTTGGTAAAATAATGTGTGCTGCAGAAATGTTCACAATGCTGTTAAACAATTTTTTTAATTTAATTTAATTTAATTTTTTTGCTTTTTGAGCACACCTGTCAATGCTCAGGGGTTATTCCTGGCTCTGCACTCAGGGAATTACTCCTGGCGGTGCTCAGGGAACCTTATGGAATGCTGGGGATTGAACCCTGGTCGACCCGAGTGCAAGTCAAACGCCCTGCCCTCTGTGCTGTTGCTCCAGCCCTGAACAATTTTCATTAGAGCAAGTCTCAGCTACCTATTTAATGTCACCTGCTGTTTTCTCTGTATGAGATAGTGCCCTGAAGCAGTCATGTAGCTTGTATTATGCCAGCAGACCTGCTGAGCATTCAGTGTGGGTCCCTGTTACGAGTGAGAATGGCATTGGTGATGGTTGGTCTCAGGATAGGTGATATGCTCACTGTTATCAAGAGGGCACGTCGCTATGAGAGTGTGTTCCGGAAATCCTGTGTTTTTAAGTGTGAAATACTCCAATAGTTATATATTGTCTGTTATATTTTATGAGATGAAAGCTAAACAAGAATGCATTTGCCCACTCGTAAAATAATGATTTCTAACTATTTTTTCCTTGACTCCTCAAAAATTCCTAAGTCACATTCACCCTAAAAAGTTTGAACAAAATAACAGGATTCTTGAAAACCTCACAGTGCTTATGTCTTCTCAGGATTCCTCTTGATACAAGATAACCGAGATAGAAAAAAAGCTCCAGCAGGACAAGAAATGTTGTTCACCTGCTTGGTCTTTTGCGCTTAGAACATGCTGGGGGCAGATTGCACAGGTGCCTGTGGAGTAAATAGGTGCAGAGATAGTGCGATCTCTGCTGATCTGTCGAGAGTCTCGGCACAGAGCTCCGACTGGAGTTGAGTCCAGTCCTGCTTTTTGTGAGTTAAGTGGGATTTTAGAGTCACAATACAGCTCTCACACTATGTGTAGTGTTAGGTACTAATTTTGTCGTTTGTCATTCACCTATACCTGTCACTGGAGGATAAGAAGATTGAGGGTTGGGAGTGATAGTACAGGGGCGAGGGTGCTTGCCTTTCGTGTGGCCTTGCCGGGTTCCATTCCTGGCAAAACGTGTGGTTCCCCCCAAACTCTGCCAGGTGTGATCCCTGAGCACAGAGCCAGGACTAAGTCCTTGAGCACAGTGCAGCCAAAGCAAACAGAACAAAACAGATCAAAAAGGAAAAGAGAAGGAAGCAAGTGAAAGACTTCATTTGGTTTTAAGTTTCCCTTCACAGGAATAGTGCTGCAGAGAGTTTCATCTTTTATAGCAGAGCTTAGCATTGTCCTCAGAGTTTTCTCTTAATTTTCTTTAACTTAGGATATGTTTTTACAAAGACCAATTAATCTTAGTGTAGGTATATTTATTTATTTATTTATTTATTTATTTATTTATTTATTTATTTATTTATTTTTGCTTTTTGGGTTACATCCAGCGATGCTCAGGGGTTCCTCCTGGCTCTGCACTCAGGAATTACTCCTGGCGGTGCTTGGAGGGACCATATGGGATGCCGGGATCCAACCATGGCCAGCACGGGCCGGCCGCATGCAAGGCAAATGCCCTACCTGCTGGGCTATCGCCCGGCCCCATGTGTAGGTATTTTAATTTTGTGTTTAGTTCTCTTTTTTTTTCCTATTCTTTTTTTATTGTTTTTTTTTTAATTTTTTATTATACCACCGTGAGACATACAATTACAAAGATGTTCATAATTGGTTCTTGGTAATAGAGTATTCCAGCACCCATTCCCACCACCAATGTACCCACACCCCCTCCCGCCCACCCCCAGGCTGCCTCAATAGCAGGTGCCCCGTTTCCTCTCTTTCTCTCTGTCTCTCTCTCTTGTATTTAGTTCTCTTAATGTAGGTTTTATTGGCGCTAACATTAAGAAGTAGATGAACATACTGAATTGAGTAATAATGACTTCATTTTTCAGAAATGAAAAATGTACTAAATGAGCTCACTAACTCTGTAGTCAGCACCAGTAAACTGCAGTGGCTTTTCTCTCCAGAAAA
This sequence comes from Cryptotis parvus, assembly GCA_021461705.1. NCBI lineage: Eukaryota > Metazoa > Chordata > Mammalia > Eulipotyphla > Soricidae > Cryptotis > Cryptotis parvus. The sequence goes on along the minus strand of JAJIBD010022892.1, from coordinate 31,666 downwards.
ATAGATATTGCGTGATTTTTCTCCAAATATTTTTAATGGTTGCTTAAGAAAATGATGGCTGAGACTGGATATGATTTTATCTAGAAGACTGTCTCTTCATTTTATTGTTACCCATAAAAGAAATGTATAGTGTTTTGTATTAACAATGACTCGTCGTTCTAGGTTGGATCAGATGTTTTCAGATGCATTTAGTAAAGATCATCAACTAATTCAAGCTGACCCCCAAACATAGCCTCTACCTTGCCTGTGCCCTCATGGTGAGAGGAAATGTACAGATTTCAGATCTGCGCAGAAATATTGAAAGGTTTGATTTTATGTTTTTCAAGATAATTGCTTACGTGGCTGCTGGGGACAGAGTAACTAATAAGGTATTCCCGCTTAACTAAGGTGTGGCCTGGAACATGCCCCATCTCCTCTTTGAGGCTGGTTCTTCTCAAGTGTAAAATAAAATAGTACAAAGTTGTTACTTAGGAGCACAAATGAAATGAGAAGTTTCGTTTTCTGGAAGTACTCAGGAAATTTAACTGCTACCTCCAGTACTCCACTGCAGTTTCTGAGTTTAATTTTATTGGACTGTAAAGTAAGCAAAATTGTAATGCGTTTACTTCATTTTATCCCAGTATTTCTAATCTTAAGGAATGTATTTCTAGCATTTAAATCACCATCATAGTTGATCTAATATTCCTAATTAAAATGCCCCTTGTTCATTGTCAGACTATACCATAATGCTGCTATAAAAATTCATAATTATAAGCTAAGCAATTTTACTCTGATAAATTTCCAAAGTGCATTTTTGCACTTTTTGTAAGTGTAGAATCCTGTGCATTTATGTAAACCTATATAGTATATTTTAAGCCTATGGAGATAAAAAAAAAAAGGTGCTCTGCAATCGTACAGCCTTGTAGGTAAGCCAGTAGTAAATAGCAAACTAGCCAATTAGAATGGTGCCATCAGTAATGTGCTCATTTCATGTATAGACTCCAGTGAAACAGCAGACATTTTCAGTACCGTAGTTCTTACCTTCCAGATTTTGCATTTCAGATTAAAACCTTCACTACAGTTTGTATCCTGGAATCAAGAAGGCTGGAAGACCAGCCTGTGTTCAGTGCCTCCTGTAGGCCACTCTCATTCATTGCTGGCTTTAGCAAATAACACATGCGTGAAGCCTACGTTTGTGGAACTGAGAGACAGATTCATGAGACTCTACAGGAAAAAGGTCATTATCATTCATTTTTGTAAATAAGTGTTTGTTTTGACTATTGAAGATGTATCTCCACCATTCCAAATCAAGGATAAACCTCTTGATCTATTGTACTGATTAAGAGGAGAGACTTAATAAAGTACTTGTTGCTCTAAGTGAGAAATCTCATGAGTTTATAAGATTTAGGTAAAATATCTGTTTTCCCCAGGTTCTCATTTCACTTTCAAATGAGTGAACCATCATTGTAGTTAGACTATGTTTACATTCTAGAATAGTTTCCAACATTCTATAGTATGAGGAATGTGGGAATACTTCTGTAGGATGCGATTTCCTGAGATGCTAAATGTTTTTCCATTTTGATACATAGGCTCATCTTCATCACTACCTCCAAGTGGAAGGGATGGAGGAAAGCTGTTTCACAGAAGCTGTGTCGTCCTTATCAGCACTGATACAGGAATACAACCATCTGGATGCCACGAAAAGCATGCCTATGCAGGATTTGCCCAGACTGAGCATAGCCGTGTAAAGAGAACACCCAGGCCAGGAGAATGCTACCCTGCGCATTTCTGGGTGTGGTCCAGAGAACTCAGAATACATCTTCTCTTTGGGTTTTGGCCGCTTGACCCTTCTGTTTCAGACTTTTTTTAATTATTATATTATTTTTTTTTTGCTTTTTGGGTCCACCCAGCGATGCTCAGGGATAAGTCCTGGCTCTGCACGCAGGAACTACTCCTGGCGGTACTTGGGGACCATACGGGATGCCGGGGATCGACCCAGGTCGGCTGTGTGCAAGGCAAACACCTTACCCACTGGACTATCACTCCGGCCCTGTTTCAGCATTTTTATGATTCAGAAAGTCCAGTTTGTTTGTTTTTCAAGTTTATGTTTGATTTTCAAGTTAAGAGGAAGAATTTTTCATGTTAACAAGAAGAAAATACTAAGAAATTACTTTCTATGTAATCATAATTTGCTACTGGCATGTGAAACCAGTGACATCCTAATCTATAACAAACATTTGTCATCAGAAAATTCTCCTTTCCTAAAATGAAGAGAATAGAGTTCTTTTGATATTTATTTATAGTCTTTATATTTAGTGATTTAATGATTGTGATTTGATTTAAAACAGGGCAATATTTATTTTTGTATTTATAATTTGTTTTATATGCTAAGACTTCTGCTCTCAAAAAATAGTAAATATGAGAAGTAAAAACTGTGTAGATATTTTCATGTAATGTCCACTAACTTTTTCAAGGATACTGCTAATTATTGCCACTACAAAATCATCATATCCTATTTAGTACAAAAATTGGTTTGTAATCTTTCATCACCACATTTTCATATGTTCGAATCCTGTTCATCACACAACTTAAAAGCTAAACAGTGGCAGTGCAGTCACCAATGGCCTGTGGATGCGCATTTGTCTTCTCTCCGGTCAGTGTGTAAACACCCACCACACATTGTCAGTGTGTCAATAAACCCTTTAAAAGCTACTTAACTTTCTGTTACAAGTGGATGATGAGGGGTAATCACCATTGACACCCGATGGAAATACTCAACGTCCATCCTTGAATTGCTTAAGCACCTGGATAATTGAGTTGGCACTCAGTGAGATATGAAATCGTCATAAGCTTCAGAAGACAAGAATTTCTAATCACTGAGGGATCCAAGGAGCACAGACTGGCAGAGTAGGAGTCAACTCATCTCTCTGGAATGAGGAGCATTGAGGACAGTGCTTCAGATAAACTGATGGACAGCTGTGGAGGTGAAGTTTTGTAAGTCAGTACTCTACAACGGTGTAATAAAGTTTCTAAAGTGTATTATGACTATACTGCACAAATCAGTAACAAGTAATGTGGTTTTTAGGCTAGAAAAATCTTTGCTAAAATTCCATGAAATGATGTATGTAGACTTGACCTACACAATTTCAACGTTTTTACACAAGCGTTGTTCATCCTAGTCTTGCATTAAAGCTTTTTGGTAATAAATGAGTTTTAAGAAATATTTGCATAATTATTTTAAAGCTTCAAATGGTCAACCCACTTTTTTGCAAAAAGTTTGGCATAAAATTTGTGAATGATATGAAATATGGGCTTTGAAGAGAGCTTGTTTCTTGCACTTCTAAAGTCAAAACTTTGCATTTAACATGTATTTATACTGAATTTTTAAAAATATTCTTTTTATCAAAGCAATTAATTTTCTAATAATAAATGTCCATATTTTTTGAGAAATACTACTTGTCCCTGTTTTGCTACTATATATGTAAGTCATAGCATAACGTAGCTTGGACTTCTAAACAGCATTAAATGAGCAGCACACTCGTAAAAGTGTTCCAGTTACTGTTATCTCCCAGTTTGTCTTTTTTTTTTTTTTTTTTTTTGCTTTTTCAGTCACACCCGGAGATGCTTAGAGATTACCCCTGGTTCCTCGCTCAGGAATTACTCCTGGCAGTGCTCAGGACCATATGGGATGCCGGGGATCAAACCCGGGTTGGCCACATGGAAGGCAAATGCCCTACCCGCTGTACTATCGCTCCAGCCCCTCCCAGTTTGTCTTTAACATTAATTTATCTTTGGCCTTTACATATATATACATATACATATATGTATATATACATATATATAAAATTCAGATCCATAGGATAAATTCATTTAAGGAAATAACCGTTAACAATTCCCAAACAAAAATAATTAGTGTTTTTATTTCTTGTTACACGGTAAGTTTCCTTTTCAGTATAAGAGCACTGCTAATGGTCTTTATTTTGAAGCTTTTATTTTTATAATTGCATAATAACTTTTAGAGTGTTGTCAGCAGTGGGTAGAGAGGTCCCATCTTCTTCCAAAAGAAATTGTAATAAACTGTTATTTAGGATAGAGCAGTAGAAATTATAAAAATACAGTTTAACCATAATTCTATTCAAAAATTAACTGTAAATCTTGCTTACCCTATAATTATTCTCTGGTGGGCGGTCCTTGTCAGAATACAAATGGAGGAGTGATGGGTGCTGGAACACTGTATGACCAAACCCAAATATGAACTTTTTAATTGTATATCTTTGTAACTGTTAAGAAAAAAAGCTTAAATTAAAAAAAATAAAATAAAAAATTCTAAACAAAACAAAAATACAAATGAAGTTTTAAAATTGTGTTTGCTTTTCAAGCATTTTTAATAAAGTATTCCAGATTTTTACAAAGTATGATGTTTTTGTACATTTCTGTGGAATGCCTAGATGAGATTGGCTATCTGTACCACATAATTGTAAAATGCATTTTTAAAGAAAGAGAACTTTTTTAAGCCTCCAATTTTACATAAATTTTGTAAATTTTTTACAAAAGAATCTTTTTACAAACCTTAATGTTTTACATTATATTCTCAGGATAGTTAGGTATTCTGTCTTTCATGTAATCATGCCATTAGCCTTAACTTTCCCCATGCATGTGTTTTTATAGAATCTGGAGCTCAGAAAAGGTATCCCCTGGGTCTTTACAGTCTCTCTGACATACACAAGATATAATCCACAGCATCTTCCATTTGAATGACCCGCCATTTGGGCAATCGAATTGGATAGTAATCATTTTAGACCTATTAGGAACACAGCATCTGCTATCCAAGCATATTCCACAGAAAGTAGGTTTATAACTCTGAGTACTTGTGCACCCAGAGAAGACAAATTTTTCAGCTTTGAAGAGTTGGAAAGTAGGTTGGCACGATTTTCCTTTTGGTGATCTGAAAAGATACACAACAGCAAGTCATTGTTTGAATTTTATTATGATAGAAAAATAACTGAAATATTTTATAATGCAGTTTTTTCTGGGATATTGATAGTTGCCATTAGTGACTTACAACTTTTTTTTTTTTTTACCTGAGACAGATTCACAGTACTGTTTATGAATTCCCACAGGGGTCCAGAGAGAAGATTAATGGGCTGAGGGTATGCTTTGGAAGCTGGAGTCCAGGTTTGATCTTCAGGATCACATGGTCCCCTGAGCAGCACCAGGAGTACCTCTGAGCATAGAGCGAGGAATAGCCCCTGAGCTCTGCTGGGTGTGGCCCACTAACCAGTCAATTCATCACTAATGAAATCCCCTCTAACCAGAATCCTGCCTGGTGTTACTCCATCATACAGGATTCACACCTGAGCAGTGCTGGCTGTGACCCAAAAAAAGTAAAAGAAATAAATAACTTTGGAATAAATGTTTTGTGGAATTTCTAAAGATTAGAGACAGTTGCCTTGCCTAATTCTAGAAATAGGACTAGTTCCTGTACACCAAGCAGTCTTAGAGTATGTTACCATAGTCCACTAAGAAGTGTATATATAGGTACAGAGCATTTTGGAAATGGAGCGGTTACTCTCCCATGTTGATAATGTAAAATTAGGATCAAAATTTCTGTTATTCATAATTGCATTTTCATATTATGATATAGCAACCAAAACCTTTCATCACTTTGGATCTACTAATAGAATTAATGTTAAAAAGATACTAACATCTAATAACCTACTCTTAAAAAGTTTATACTGTGGGAACCACATCAAATCAGACTAATTGAAATCCATACTATTATGGATAGTATATCACAATAACAAGTCTCTACTTGGTAAAACTTTCCCATACATCAATATCTAACTTTCTTATTCTTAAAATAGTTTAAGACTTATAATTTTTAAGTCATTTATGTAAAGACTATCAGACCCTCCCTCTAAACTGCACCCCTCTCTTAGCACATAGAATCAGGACCTTAATGTTGCATTAATACATAATTAACTTTACCTTAACCGTCTTTGATAAATTGCTGTCACACGGTTGTATATAACATAGCCTTTTCTCTTTTCTCATTTCACAGTTGCTGTTTTCATTGGTGACCCTGTTAGATATTCCCATTCCACAAGTTCTGGAGCAAGGAGTCCACTTTGTTGCTTGCACAAGACATTTTCTTTTCCAAATAAGTGGGAGATTCCTATAAGCTAAAACAAAGTGGGGGTAGGAGGGGTGGAGTAACATGCAGGTTTATAGACACATGTACTCATGGAGATAGATCATTTCTAATCATTAATTTTTAGTTGTAGATATGTACCTTTTCATAATGTAATAGTTTATAGTCTAATTCATTAGTCTCTTTTCCTCCACAAAGTAACTTCAGTCAAATGTTAAAATCTTGACTAAAGATTTGACTCAAAGTTTATTTACATAGGATTCAAACTACTTTATCTGTGAAGGACAGTAGGTTTACGCATCGCTTTTTCCTGTTTAGTTTATCTCAGGAGTACTAAACTTGTCTTGTTTCGGACCACACCCAGCTGGCTCAGGGCTTACTCCCTGCTCTGTGTTCAGGGATTCTGCTGGTCCTCAGACGACCATATGTGGTGCTAGACATTGAAGTGAGGTAGCCATGTGTCAGGCAAGCCAAGCACCTTAGTCCTGTACTATCTCTTCAACCTCTTAAGCTTATGTTTTAATGGATGTCTTCTTTTTCTCTTTTTCTTGCCTCGGATTTGATGTTATTTTCAACAGATGTTAGAATAAACAGTAATTTGATTAGGAAAGTCAACATACTTATCAGAACATAGGACTTAGGGGCCGGAGCAATAGCCCAGCGGGTAGGGTGTTTGCCTTGCATGCGGCCAACCCGGATTTGATTCCTCGGCATCCCATATGGTCCCCCAAGCACCACCAGAAGTAATTTCTGAGTGCAGAGCCAGGAATAACCCCTGAGTATTGCTGGGTGTGTCCCCCAAAATGTGGTTTTAATATTTTATTTCATGATACATAAAAATTATATTAAACTTGAATCAATCTTTTAGGAATTCTCTACATCCTAGGTTCTTAAACTGGACCACAAACCCATCTGGGGTTACATAACTGAATGTGGGGGGTCATGAAAAATTGTGGCACCAGTGAAAAGTTTTAACACGAAACAAGAACTAACTCCAAGTCAACCACATCATGAATCCATGATATGTGTTTGGCCTTGGATTATGCAAGGATGTTTCTGGCAGTGCTCATCTGTGTTGAATTTCTTGAGCACACAAGATTTGGAGTGGAGAAAATGTAAGCCCCTCCACCCTATTCTATAATGAATTAAACTGAAAAATCACTTACTAATTCATGGTAAAGATGGAATCTAGTTTTCTCAGCCTGATTGTATTTCCTGTGGCATCACTCTCTTTGTATTTCCTCCATTGACTAGCCATTTCAAATCACTTTCCCAAAAACATAAAGGCATAACAGTTCTATTTCTTTGTAAACCCATTGGGAACTGCCTATTCAGATCATAAATGAATCGGGCCCTTGGTTCTTTTTAAGCAAACTATGGTTAGGCCAATGTCTCAAGGCATTTTCTTAATATGAACTCTAAGGTGGATTTTTGGAAATAAGGTGTTAATTTGAGTTTCTAGTTGAACATAACAAAATTCTAGCCACATTACTTCAAAATGTCCATCTGATTTTAAACACTCCCCTGAACAAATTGCCCTTTTTGTTTTTTGTTTGTTTTAGGTTTTACCCAAGGGTAAAATTGCCCTTTTTGAAGGAAATATCAGTCAGCTTTCAGTAAGTTCTAGCCTTCAATAAAATATATTGATACTATCTTCAAGGTTATTACAGTAAGATCTTGCAGTTGCCCATAGAACTGAAAGGAGGAAGCAGAAACATGAAGATACCTGGAAGGTAGACACAGTTTAAAGCCTCAATGCAGGGAGGAGATTAAAAGCCTGGCGGCGCATCTGCAATAAATAAAGGTCAGTTAGGTTATCGCATTACCAGTAATTCCAAAGGTCAGTGTAGAGTTGCAGTTGAGGGATTTTCATGAAAAGAAAGAAAACTAGAAGAGATTTTAAAAGCTTTAGTATTTGATAAGCATTGAGAAAAGTATGGGCATCATGCTTCATAATAACCAAGCAAAGCTAGACTCCAACTATAGACCATCTGGAACTAGTTTATCAGTTATTATCATAAGTATATCCTAAAGTGTGTGTTTGTCCTTACCCCAGTTTTAAAAGCCGCACTCCTATTTGGGGCCATAACTATAGTTTTGCAGTTAATCAGCAATGAGATATTAGAGTGAGCAGAGACTTCCTTTGCAATATTTCTAGCCCTGTATTTCAAATCCCAGTGATTGCTTTGGGAAACTTCTCCCTTTTTCATAGCAAAGCACTGACCACAAACAATGACTATCTAACATCTTTAACCAGGATCCAGATGAAGCCACGAAACCTGAACTGATGAACATCCACTGATAAAACCAAACTGAACTTGTTACCAAGGTCTTCACTTGTAGAAAACTTGCCCAATGTACCCAGGTAGTAAGAACCTTATATCAATCCACTCGGATCTGACACAGAAGAAACACTATTCTGAACATTTTGAAAAATGAACAAGTTGGCTTATAATTTCCAAAGTTTTAGGACATTAGCACTTTGCTGTTAACTTCTGAATAACTAATAAATGCAAATTTAGCATGTCACAAATATTTTCAAATTGACTGATATAATCAAAGTTCCTGAATATTTTTTCCCATAGAATTAGTTTCTACATGTCTATAAGACAAATTAAAACTGTTTTCTTTTGATTTTTAGGCCATACCCAACTGGGCTCCTGGCTTTGCCCTCAGGGATCTCTCCTGGCTGTGCCCCTGGGACTATACAGGATGCTGAGGACCAAACCCTGGACGGCTGAGTGCAAAGCCAGTCCCTGTCTCCGGCCTCCTAAATCCGATTTCTTAAAGGCCTCCCCTAGTGGTATTTAAGTGTCACCAGCACTATGGCCAAGGTCATGTGTGTGCCAGGAATCAAACTTGGGCATGCAAAGCACGGGCACCTTAGAGCTATCCCTAGGAGTTTCTACATACCTAAAACTAATTCATGAGGATAGTTGCTCTTATTAAATACCAAGACCATGCACGTGAACTCCAAAGTCTAGCATATATAAAGAGTCTGCATTGCCACGATAACTTTCATTGACTAATCTTTGAATAACAAGAAAAAGTCATTTTTTGACTTCTGTATGAGAATCCAAATGTGAGTAGAAATCCTGTATGGATAATCTGGCTTTTGACTTCCCTTTCCTCCTCTGTGCTTTACTTGCTGGTAGTAAACCTTCCCCAGATTGGTCAGCAGTTAAGTAAGATGATTAGAGGAGACAATATTATAAAATTTATAAATATTATCGATGCTAATTATGAATGGCAAGATGCTTATGATGATATCATTTTATGTTTCTAGTTACATACATACCCATCAAAACTACCTTAAAGTGCCTGTAGGTGTATATGTGTTTTTATTTAGAGGGAAAATTTTATTATTATAATAATTTTTCTGGTTTTTTTTTTTTGCCTTTTTGGGTCACACCTGGCGATGGTCAGGGGTTTCTCCTGGCTCTGCACTCAGGAATTACTCCTGGTGGTGCTCAGTGGACCACATGGGATGCTGTGGATCGAACCCAGGCCAGCATAGGCCGGCCGCGTGCAAGGCAGACGCCCTACCTGCTGGGCTATCGCTCCGGCCCAATTTTTTCTGTTTTTAAGAATTGGCATTTGCAAATTCAAAACATGTCCTTAAATCATTTTAATCAGTAGCCTTCCCTTCTGCTTGCTACATATCAAACACTGCCTTTAAATTTTTGGAATTGGGCTGGACTGATAATACAGTGGGAAGAGTGGCTGCCAGCTTGTGTTTGATCCCCAGCACCACATATGGTCCCTGGAGACCACCAGGAGCGATTCCTGAGTGCAGAGTCAAGTGTAAGACTTGAACACTGCCAGATGAGGCCCTAAAAGAAAAAAAAAAAAAAGCTTCATCATGCCACTGAAAATAATGTTATCTGGGAAACTGGATGGTTCAAGTATCTTGGCCTGGATATAACAATATAAATAAAAGTCTGTCTAGAGTCACTCTAGACAGAAAAATGCTTGTTCAGTTTTCCTGGAATGAGTTTGGGAGTAAGCAGAAGTAACATCTTTTAGGAGGGTTTTCCTGACCTTATAAGGCTTTTAAGAATGGACTGTCCAGGGAACAAGTCTGAGACATTTTCCTTTCAGGTACTTAGAATGTACCTGCCTGAGGCAAAAACAGAGTAAGCCGAATGTTGAACCAAGTCTTACTAAGCACCAATTAGTGCTTCACGGCTACTTGTGATACAGAAAAGGAAAAAATGAAAGGGCTGTTTGATGTGTGAAAATGCAGTAACTTCATACCTGAAAACTATAAAAGTTAGCACCACTGTAACCACAGTACCTAAATGACAGACAAAAGTAATCCGTAAAAATTGTTCTACTTATGTGCACCTGGCATTGTTTTGTGGCTTGCCGAGCGTTGCTGTTGTAAAGATCCTGCGTCACATTTGGATGGTACAGTCTTCTTTCCATCTTTGACCCCAGAGCAGTGGCCAGCGGGCAGCTTGGGGAAGAGGAGGGTGTGCATCCAATGGCCCCACCCACACAGAGGCAGCTGAACAGGGGATTGGGCTGAAATACTTGGCCATTATAATAATGAACCTTGTTGAATTCACATCCCACAGCTACGAGGTCTGAAAAAAGAAAGAGCAAAATTGCCAAAGAAATCATGGCCGTGATAGATGAAGCCATCTAGAACAAATAATTGTCTCCTTTTATGAAGCACACTTCTCAGTGCTTTAGGTCCCATCTGGAATCTCTAAGAACATCCAGAGGCAGGGAAAAGGCAGCATTTTTGTTTAGATTGTAGACAACCAGCCCCAGACTATTCTGGAAGCGGTCACTGCCAGAATTAAGTTCAAATAAAAGCCCTATTCTAAACTTCGTTTAAACAAATCCCTAACGAGTATGTCAATAAGATAATGACTGAGTCAGCAATGTGGGTGATAATCACATTTTCCTGGTTTATCCTCCAATAGGTGGAGATACAGTCTCTGTGTCCTTTTCTCTCTTTTTATTTTCTTTTGGTAGTGTCTAGAATGAAACCCAGGGCCTCAAATGTTAGGATATATTTTTAAGAAGCAAGAATACTCAGATGACTAGAGAAGTTATAATTCACAAGGTAATTTGCAAGGTAACATATTTTTTTTCATGAAAAATGTGTACTTCCATGAGAATTCTTGATCTACTGAGCCCTCTGGCCCTTTCAGAGAATCTGCAGGGTCAAAATTGCTTGCAAGACAGAGAAGGGAACATGTGTGAATAAATGTTGAAAGGGCTAATACCAACCTAGAACTGAGCATTAAATACAGGCAAAAAAAAATGCACATGATGGCTTCCAAGTGTATGTAGTGCAACCCACAATGTGTAAGAGAAGGAAAAGAGAGAGAGGGAGAGAGAAAGAGATAAAGAACCTGCCATTTAGGCAGGCTATGGGAGGGGGAGGGAATTGTGGACATTGGTGGTGGGAAATGGGCACTGGTGGAGGCGGGGTGCTGGAACACTGTGTGACCGAAACCTCTAAACATGAACAACGTTGTAATTGTATAGCTCACGGTGGTATAATAAAATGTTTAATAAAAAAAGAAAGAAAAATTAAGTTAAAAGAATAAATATAAATCAAGATAAATTATTTTAAAAAAGAATGAATATAAATCCCAATACATCAATAAAAATTCTAAATAATTGAAAAATAAAATTAAAAGAATAAATATTAAAAAATTGCTTGCTGAAGAATTGAAGAGATCATACAGAGGGTAGGGCAGGTGCCTTGCACACAGCAGACTCAGGTTTGATCCCTGAGACCCCATATGGTCCCCCATGCACCCCAAGAGTGATTACTAAGTGTAGAGCTGGACCTAATCCCTAAGGATCACAGGACTTACCCCCAAAAAAAAAACAACAAGAAAAAATCTTTTCAGAATATTAAGATCAGATTGACTTTTTTTCTGTGTTGATATTTGTACTTGTGATAATAAAACATTAGCAGCTAAATAAAATGTACTGGCTCTTCCCATCAACTATACAAGTCAGTCACTGTATTTTTTCCTTGTAGTATGCTTATTAAAAAAGATGGGGTAGGGAGGGAAGACCTGGGACTGGGCTATGTATGTATGGCTCAGTAGTAGAAAGCACGTGAGGTCCTGAGTTCAATCACAGGTCCCCTCACACACACAAAAGGCTAGTTTTTTACAATGTGCTTGAAAATGCAGTAAAAATGATTCTTTTACTAAATATTGATCATCAAATACACATCTTTTAATATTCTAATTAGCAATAAAGTAAATGTATAGCACATTTCTGTACATACTTTATCAAAGTACAATAGTTACCTTGAAGAAAGGTACTTATATATTGTTTGAGGGCCATATTAGTCACTAATTTAGTGGGAATTTTACTTGAAGTAATAACTGAAAGGTGAATTATAGTTCTGCATGTTGGGTAGTTAGTTGATAGACATTGCCCTCACAATGAAGTAGAGTGAGCCTATCACTTCAAGGGAAACAACTTGTCGATGACAGAATTCAAGCTTTTAAGCAAAAGTAAGAATCGTGTAAAATTTGCATCTGCCCTGAGATCTTTATAGCTACCCAATAAGTAGACTGTTTGCTTTGTGGATCACACCCAGCGATACTCAGGGGTTACTCCTGGCTCTGCACTCGGGATTTATTCCTGGTGATGATCAGGGCACCATATGGGATGCTGGGGGTCAAATCTGGGTAAGCCATGTACAAAACAAACACGCTATCCCCATACTATCCTGCTGGCCCTATGTAGACTTTCCTGGCGTGATTGGTATTAATGTGACTTTTGCAATGTACAATTATCAAAAGTTGGAAGATCTTCATAACTCTTTTTTCCAAAGTGGTATTTTCCAATAACCAATGGCATTATAAAATTATGCATATATAAAATGACCTATCCCTAGTAACTATTGAATAATTGTGAATTTTAACATCATAGAGCCTGCAAAGCTTATTGTTGTGATTTCTGATCCTGTATCACTGTCTGTCTTCCCATTCATCATCGATTTGCTCGAGTGGGCCCCAGTAACATCTCCATATGTCCTGTCTCATGCTAGTAGAGCCCAAGGCATCTGCTTGCTCCAGGAACATAAAGAGCCTCAATCCATTCGGAATGAGGTCTATAATTGTTACTGGTATTTGGCATATATATCAAATACAACACGGGTAGCTTGCCAGGCTCTGCCATGCAGGTAGCATACTCTTGTAGGCATCTCTAAGTCCAGCATTTATTGATGAACCGGCCGGGCTGTGATAGGCTGGTCTGCTGGGTGGAGGTCTGACGAGAGAGAAGTCCGGATGTGGAAAATGGAGGCCCTCATGGAGTGGGGGTCATCTGGCTTGTTGCGAGGCTCTGCTGGGATGGTGGGTCAGGGCTAGAACCCACCATCCTTCCCGGGTGCCTCATGAGCGGCTGGTCACAGGGAGAGCCAGTAGCAGCTCTGCCCCATGTCTGCGCATCTCTGGACCGGCATACCTGAGCCAGATTTAAGAAAGACTGCTGCAGGGTGGAACTTGATGAGCAGGGCGCTGATAGGCTGGTCTGCTGGGTGGAGGTCTGACGAGAGAGAAGTCCGGATGTGGAAAATGGAGGCCCTCATAGATTTCTGATTTCTGATCCTACGGTGCAGTAATTTTTAAAGAACCTATCATGTCTCCAGTTTAATATCTAAAAGAATAGTCACAATAATTAAACTATTGCTTCCTTTTCTAATAACACCAGTATGAGGCTGGATTCCTTTTACATCTCTTACAAAAGCAATTATAATAAATTGAAATCAGAAGCAAGTGTCTCTACTTATATTCTATTATACATTTCAAAACTTAAAACTTTCAGTTTTCTCATACAATTTTTCATTTTTAAGAAATAAGGTATTTTTAGGGGGTGCAGCACAATAATACAGCCAGGCAGGCACTTGCTTTGCATGCAGTTAACCCATGTTCTAGCCCTGATACTCCTTATACTTTCCCAAGTCCATCAGCAATAATTCCTGAGTGCAGAACCAGGAGTAATCCCTCAGTATCACCAGGTATAGCCCAAAACAAATCAAAACAACAAAGGTATTTTCATAAAAAATACATCATTCCTATTAATTTGTAATGAGCTTGTTTGAAAATAAATTAGTAAATAATTTTAAATTTCGAATTTATTAAATGCCAATAGGAATGTTGTTACTTTGAGGGCACCTGTGGTATGGTTACATATATATTGATGAGTATTATTTTGAGATTATACTGTAAATATATATAGTCATGTAAACTACTATAATCTTAATTTAAAAGGTTTTTTTTAAATAGGGTGCCAGAGATAATACATAGGTTATGGTACTCTTCAAACACCAGTTTGAACCCTGGTACCACATATAGTTCCCGAGTACTACAAAGGGGTCATCTTAAGCACAGAACCAAGAAAAGCCCTTAACACCACCAGATGTGCTCCCCAAAAAAAGAAAAACACACATTAATACCATGAGAGGTAACTCATCCCCTATATATATATATATATATATATATATATATCAGAGTTTCCATCTATTTCTCAAATGAGAGTTTAAAAATTATTGTTCTTCACTAGAATAGAACTGAGTATTAAAGGGAGAGGGGGAAAGGGGAAGGGAGAAGGGAGAAGGGGGAAGTGGAAGAGGAAAAGGGAGGAAGAGGAGGAGAAAGAGGAAGAGAAGGAGGAGAAGGAGGAGAACAAAGAGAAGGAAGAAGAGAAGGAAGAGGAGAAGAAGGAGGACAAAGAAGAAAGAAAGAAAGAAAGAGAGAGAGAGAGAGAAGAAAGAAAGAAAGAAAGAAAGAAAGAAAGAAAGAAAGAAAGAAAGAAAGAAAGAAAGAAAGAAAGAAAGAAAGAAAGAAAGAAAGAAAGAAAGAAAGAAAGAAAGAAAGAAAGAAAGAAAGAAAGAAAGAAAGAAAAGAAAAGAAAAGAAAGAGAGAGAGAAAGAAAGAGAGAAAAAGAGAGAAAGAAAGAAAGTGCCTGCCATATAGGTGGGAGGGGGAGGAATCCACTGGAAACATTGGTGTTGGAGAAATGTGCACTGGTGGAGGGATGGGTGCTGAAACACTGTACGACTGAAACTCAATCATGAACAGCCTTGTAATGAACTATCTCACAGTGATTCGATTACAAAAAATATTGTTCCATGTCACTAATCAGCAAATTTCCTATGAAGGACTATAGTGACTATTTTAGCCAATGCAGACCATTTGATGTCACAGCCACTGTACTCTGATATTTAAAGCATCACAGATTATGTGTAATTGTGTAGACCAAAACTGGCCTAGTGTCAGCCCAGCTCCAGAGATGTGCTCTCATTCCATTCAGACCAAACCTGGCCAATAACTTGCCTTCTCTCTCTTAGACGTTCCTACATTAACTAAACTGCACAACTGACATGTGTGTTTCTATTCTCTTAGAATTTTTTACTTTTTATCCCAATTACCATCCTGAATTGTCAAGGTTTGGGAAGCTTACTGAATCGTAATCAGTCTCCAAATCTTAGATCCATAAAGCTGAGGATGAGATAGGATTTAGTTTCTCCTCCTTCATTTTCAGTAACCTAATTTAGTACCAAGCACAGAAACCAAGGCTGAGATTAATGCAGCGTGTCTGCATGTTGGAGATATAGTCTTACATTTTAGGCAAGATTATCTTAGTTACAGAAAAGGCAAATTCCCTCTAATGGGATTGTTAACAAAGTTGTCATTTCAGTATAGTACTTTAAGAAGCCAAACTCTACACAATTTTCCATATTTTTAATCATTAAAGACACGAGAAGAATAATGACATGACTTAAGGCAATGAAATTACCAGAGGTTTCCAGACACCCATAAACATGGTACCCGCTTCACAAGGTGTCCAATATGATGGGGTTAGTCCCACTAGGTTGTGAAAACAACAGCTGCTTTGTGTTTGACCCAACTATGATAATGATTCCAGACTGACTATTAGAGAACAAAGACAAATAAAGCACTTCCTGTATTGCCTCAGTCTTTTTCACCAGGCTTGGAACTTACACGCACACACGCCTATCTCGAAGCTGGGTCGGTCCGCAGAGTAGTCACAGTACAGCCCTTTGTGTGGGTCGCACAGGTCAGCTTCATTGCAGAGGTCCCCGGGCTGCTTGGCACACATCTTGCAGCATCCACAGCCGTCCCTCACCAGACTCACTCCGGGAGCACAGCGGGGCTTCTGACGAGGGCATGTACAAGGCCAGTGACAGAACTGTTTCTGCAGGCGCTGTTCTGCAGGCCCGCCCCGGGTGCTGTGTGTGCAAGAGCCCAGGGCCCTGCGCCCCACAGGAGAGCATCATCTGATAATAAAGGAAATGTGAGTTTATGGAAGCCAAACCCTGAAATAGTAGGAGACTGTGTGTGACAATAGTAATAATATCTTACCGCATTTGATATACCCACTCTCTCCTTAAGCTTTGCTTCACTTGTCATCATCCAAAACGTAACTCCTCTTTCTCTTGTTTCATTACTGGCTCCTTCCTAAGCTCCTTTGCTAGTTTCCCCTCGTTCCTCCACCTCTCCAGTCTCTTCCGTCACTGTGTCTCAAGCTCGCCTCCCCCACCATGTCTCAGATGGCCCAGACTCCTGTTTGAAGTCAGACCCACAGTGCGCTAACCAGCCCTCCACCTCGATGGTGGAGAATCAGAACAAATTTAACATGACCCAAACCAAGCTCCCCACGTTCCCCTCTCGTCCTGCTTTTCATAAAAGTCCCTAGCTGATAAAATGCCAACTTCATTTTTCCAAAATAATCTGCAGTTATGTCATACTTGACTCATAGTTTACACCCATTCTCACCAGTAAATTCTACAGTTAAAACTTACCAATGTATTTAAACTGTATCTATTCTGGGGGGCAGAGAGAGAGAGAGAGAGGGGGGGAACAGGGGCTTAGGCACTTGGATTCTCCTACTGCCTAAGTGTAGGTTCCAAATGGCCAAACGTGAGATCTTTAGTCCCCGCTCTGCTGGTTCCTGCCTACCTCTCGGGCCTTATTTTTCAGCTCATTCCTCTCCCTCCACCTGCAGCTTACTCCTCTCACCGCATGCATTTTCTCCTCCATCCTTTGCCCCATGTTGCTCTGTCTATAATGGACCCACTCCCAAACTCTCCACCTGAGGACATCTTTTCAGTCTTAAAGCTTTTCTACACAATTTCTAAGACCCAAGTATAAAAAACACTGTTGAAACCAGAAAAGAGGGAAAATTGTAAAAGTAACCTGAAAAGCAGTGCATACAAAAGTATAACAGAATGGGATCTGTTTTGTGTCATATAAAAGAGAAGGAGATAGCCCTGAGGAAGGGAACAGACAAATACACTGGTACATCCACCTGGGCTATTACTCAGCATTATAGAGACATGAGCTATCGAATAATGACATGGAAGACATAAATGCAAATTACTTTTTTGTTTTGCTTTTTGGATCACACCCGCAATGCTCAGGGATTACTCCTGGCTCTGTGCTCAGGGAATTACTCCTGGTGGTGTTCAGGGGACCATATAGGATGCCGGGATCGAACCTGGATCGGCCGCGTGCAAGGCAAATGCCCTCCCTGCTGATTCTATGGCTCCGGCCCCAATAAATGCAAATTACTAAGGAACGCAACTGAAGACACACTGTATGATTTCAGCAATGTGATATGCTGCAAAAGAAAACTTCAGAGGAAGAAAGATAACTGGTTTCCGGGGGAGGGATAAGACAAATAGATGAATATTTTCAAAGCAGCGAAAACCTTCTGAGACCTTAATGGTAGATACATGTCATTGAACAGTGGTCCAAATACAGAGAAAACAACAGCAGAAGTAATTTTTAAGGTATTGACTTTGAATCATTTTGATGTGTCAATGTTGGTTAATCAATTGTAACCTGTAGGGCTTCAGTGGAGAATCGATATTGGGAGGGAATGTGTGTACCAGGGATGAGGCACTATGTGAGAAATCTGTGCACCTTTCTCCCCATTTTCAGCTCCTGAAACTACTCTTAAGAATTAAACCTTGGCCAAGAGCACCAGCTCAAAGTAACAGAGCTGGTGCTCTTTTGTTTTGCTTTTTTGGATCACACCCGGCAATGCTTAGGGATTACTCCTGGCTCTGTGATCAGAATTACTCCTGGTGGTGCTCAGGGGACCATATAGGATGCCGGGGATCGAACCTGGATCGGCCACGTGCAAGGCAAATGCCCTCCCTGCTGGTTCACACACTGCATACCAGAGCCTCAGGCAGCACATGGTCCCCGTGCACTGCTGCTTACGGGCCCATGTTTTCAAGCATTTAAAAGAAAAAAATAGAGGAGAAAAAGAAAACAACCAAAAATAAGCTGAAAATTGTTTTTAAGTTGTCAACTTGGAATTCTATCTTTAGCATGGCCGTGTTCCCTGGATCACCAGATTTTCCAGAGCTCTGAAGCACCAATGTCTACAACGTCAATCATATGCAAGCCAGCCCGCTTTAACCACCTTTATTGAAAACCTCCAGGCAATGAATCACGCCTGCTAAACAGAAGTTCCTTTTGATCTGTGTGCAATATTTCAAACTCTCCACCGACTGATTTTACTCTCATGAAAAGTGAAAAACATACAGGCTGCAAACAAGACAAAAGTAATAGAATACATTTAAACCGTCAATGTTCCAAACAAGAACAGACTCCAACGGAAGGAAATGGTCAAGGGCATTTTTCTAGTGACTCCTTACAAAGTTGTTTCATAACTATGGAAAGCTGAACCCGAGCCTAGAGCCCACACAGGCACCTCTCGCCCTGCCCCAAGCCCCCTCACCTCCCAGCCAACGTCTGGTGTGAGCTAAATTCTGATTTTAAAGCAAACACACATGAACGCAGAGCGCACCGGCATTTGGGGGCTGCACAAACATATCAGAAGGGGATTAAGAATCGTTCCCTGGGAAGGAGAAATGCTTTACACTTCTCTCAGGCAGTCAATAAACTGAAACAGCTTTATTCAGAGAGCAAAATGGCCCCCTGTCCCTCGTGAACTATTTCCACCTCTGCATCCTCCTTCTTCCCCATCTTCTTCCTTTTGGGGTTGTGGCCTGAAGAAATAATTGCTGCCCTTGTGTCCTGAGGGAAAGAGCAACTGGAGAACTTACCTGGGCCAGAGCAGGGACGAGCAGCGAGCAGGAGGCGCCCCTGCATGTTGCCGGACGGACGGTGCGGCCCTCTGGGATGGAGGCCACACAAAGCTCTCCTCTGTCTCCTGGGCAGAAGAACACACGCCCCCGTCGCCCAGGCCACTGGTGCACACTCTGCTTTCGCTTCCAGGAACCCGCTTTTAAGACTGTTTGCTTTCAGGAGACTCTTCCCATATTTACCTCCCAAGCCTGTGGAGCAAGGCTTGCAGGGCGAGTGCTCCGGACCGTGAGGGCTGAGACCCTGTGGCGATTCTTCTGGAAGGTGGAGGGAACTAACTTTTCTACCTGTTCGCAGCGATCAGAGCCAGCCCTTGGGTGGGCCAGACGGTTGGAGCCCTTCCGCTCGGGTTGGCAGCCTCTGTTCAGGGTGGGCCCTTCCCAGGCCCTCTGTCTTCTCTTCCCCTCCGCCCTGCCACAGGCACAGAGAACTGGCCTGGTCCCTCCCACAGAGCTCCGAGAGAAGCTGTTACTTCAAATCACTCCCACGTCCTGAACACCCGAGTCTGACCCTCTCTACCTGACCCCCCAACACGGTGCCCTGTAACCTCTCCCATCACCACACATTTCTATTGTCCGCCTTCCTTCCTCCTCCTTCCCTTCCTTCCCCCTTCCTTCTTTCTTCCTTTTTCTCTCTCTCTTCCTTCCCTCCCTTTTCTCCCTCCCTCCTTCCTACTATTCCTCCTTCCTTCTCTCTTCCCTCCCTCCCTTCCTTTCCTATTTCTGCCCCTTCCTTCACTCCTTTCTTTCCTTTCTCATTTCTTCCTTTCTTCGTTCTTCCTCCCTTCCCCCTCCCTCCCTTCTCCCTTCCTTCCTCCCTCCCTTCCTCCCTTCCTTCCTCCCTCCCTTCCTTCCTTCCTTCTTTCCTCCCTTCCTTCCTCCCTCTCTCCCTTCCTTCTTTCCTTCCTCCCTTCCTTCATCCCTCCCTTCCTTCCTTCTTTCCTCCCTACCTTCCTCCCTCCCTCCCTTCCTTCTTTCCTTCCTTCTCCCTTCCTTCTTTCCTTCCTCCCTTCCTTCATCCCTCCCTTCCTTCCTTCTTTCCTTCCTTCTCCCTTCCTTCTTTCCTTCCTCCCTTCCTTCATCCCTCCCTCCCTTCCTTCTTTCCTCCCTACCTTCCTCCCTCCCTCCCTTCCTTCTTTCCTTCCTTCATCCCTCCCTTCCTTCCTTCTTTCCTTCCTTCCTTCCTTCCTCCTCCCTCCCTCCCTCCCTCCCCTCCCTCCCTTCCTTCCTTCCTTCCTTCCTTCCCTCCTTCCTTCCTTCCTTCCTGTGAAATAAAATAATTTTACTTAAAGAAATTTCCTTAGAGAAACACGGCAGGAGAGATGAAGAGAGATGTGCTCAATGACATACACAGGGAGGAGGGAGCTGAGCACACAGCTCAGGTTGAGGTAGAGGCCCATCGCCCAGGCTGGGAATGGACTTCAGGCATGTTTCTGAACCCGGTTAGGTTAAGACGAGAAAAGTAAAAGATGGAACCCAAGTGGGTCCCTGTAATAACACCTGGCTTGTGAGAAGCCCTTTCTGTGGCCACAGCAGTCCCATAAAGTAAGAATAAATTCGTAAGATAGAACAATAATGCCGCCCAAGTAACAGGACAAGAAAAGACCCCTGCCCAGGCCTGGGAAGGAAAGGTGGGGGCCCATCTGAGCTACATATTATATTTTTTGTTCGTTTAATGGCATTTGGTCCTTGGGTCTCCACCCTGGGAGTCACGCCCAGCCTGGTTGTGGGACTGAACGCTTTTTGCTTTCCTCTCTGGGGCACCTAAAGCAGAGGCGACCCCACTAGCCCATTTGTCCTCCACTGCACCTCTCCCCGCTCCGGACGTGGTGAGGCGATTGGACGTGAGATGCTTAAGATGATAATCTCTCACTTGCTCTCAGAAATGCCTGCAACAATTACATTTTTTGTTTTGGAAATGTCTTCCCTCATTCTGAAATCACTACCCATCCTGAGTAAGGGCCAGGAGGAAAACTTACCATCCTTCCATCTTGCCTCTTGGAAGTCGGAGAACTTCTTGGCTGAGAAACAACTTGAGAAAAAGAAGCACAAAATTGCTTAGCTCTGGGTAACTCACCTCTATGCTTATTGAAACATCTCCAGCCGGAGATCTTCTCCTGTGTGACTGGTTCCAGCCCACTGCGGCTGGTCTCGGTGACAGCAGCAGCATTGGCAGGTGGGCTGCGGCCCTCTGGTTTATCCCCTAGCAGTCACTGCGAGGTGCATCCAGGGCTCAGCACTTTCCTATTATCTCAGTTAACAAAATGCTCATCTGTCTAGGGAGCTCATTGCACAAGTGTTCAGCCTGGGAGATACGTTCAGACACAGACTGAGCAGAACTAATAGTGGCATCATGGTTCATGATTTACAAGCAAGTTCCTACATGTATTATCTTTTTTTAATTTCACAGCTCAGTGAGATTGGCAAAAGCAGTGTTACAGTCCTCATTTAACAGATTAGAAAGTTGAAGTTAAGTGATTGCACTTGGTCAATAAAACATACTTTAATCCCTGCCCTCTAGAACTGTGTGTGCTGGTGGCCGAGAAGACGCTTGACGGACACTGAAGTGTCTATAATTAAAAACTGAATGAAGCTTAGGTTATTTACTTATTATTTATCTATCTATTTATTTATGTAGGGCTTTGGGGCCCACACCCAGAGATGCTCAGGGGTTACTCCTAGCTCTGCACCCAGGAGTCATTCCTGGCAGTGCTTGGGTGAAGCTTCGTTTAAGGCTCTCGGTCAGACACCAGGTACTCAGGTGCAGGGTGGAGTCTCTGCCTGCCCACCCTGTGCTAGGCTGATGGGGAATCTTGGAATTGGGACAGGTTTTGCTCCTTGCCTGCCCCCCTCCCCGACTCTCAGAAGCTGGAGAACCTCGTGCAACACAACCATAGTCATCCTCAAGGTCCGGACTCCACAGCTAGACATAGCCCGATCCCCATGGTGCGCAGGTGCTGTGAAAGCCAGAGGTTAGGTAAGAAAGAGAAGGGAACCGTGTGCTAATAATCATTGAAAATGATAATACCAGCCTAGAACTGAGCATTGAAAGATAAAGATACACATGATAACCTCTAAATGTATGTATTGCAATCTACAATTTGTAAGAAAGGAAACAAGAAAGAGAAAGAGAGAGAAAAGAGAGAAAAAAGAGAAGAAAAAAAGTGATAAAAAACCTGCCATAGAGGCAGGCTAGGGGGGGGGGAGGGAATCGGGACATTGGTGGTAGGAAATGGGCACTGGTGTAGGGATGGGTGCTGGTACACTGTATGACCGAAACTCAAACATAACCATATTTGTAATTGTACATCTCATGGTGGCATAATAAAATATTAATTAAAAAATAAAAGAATAAGGAACTCTGAGAATGACAAGTCTAAGCTAACTTAGATTGGGGAACAGGAAGGACAGCTGTGAACTAGTGACAATCTGAGCTTTGGGGAAGATTCAGTCTCTGAACAATATGTACTAGCTCCTGGTGGTGCTCCACCTGCAGCAAGGAAGCCTCCCCGAAAGTCTGGGAAATGCTCTTCCAGCAATTCCTTAACAGCTAGAATGAACCTTTCTCTGGGCAGGCAAAGGTCACAGGCCTTTCCTCCTTCGTGTCTGGGATTCGCATGGCTAAATTTTCCTTTCTGCATCCTCTCTTCCCTCTGGACCCCTTCTAGAAGTGGTGGGAGAGCTGGTCAGCTCGGAGAGCAGCCGCAGATAGGAGGGGCCGCTGTTGCACCAAGGCTGGTGATTACGTTCACTGTGAGGACAGCCAGGAGGAGGAGAGGGCTGGTGCTTAGATCAGTGAGGCTCTGAACAGCATAAAGAGCATAAGGACTCCGCCACAAAGGCTGCTCAAGCCACTCATTGTTGCCCATGTGCTCTGGTTAATAAACTTTCACTCCTGTGGTTCCCAAGGCCACACTGGCCAGTAGGCACGCTCATTACCAGACAGGCACTCTCATTACTTCTGAGGAAACTGAGGCAGAACCTCATGGAGTCAAAATATTTAACGCTCCACTGCTCTTCTCAGCCAGTCCTGTAAGTGGTATGATAATCTGTAAGCAGAGATGATTTCAGGGTAAGGGACCACTCCTGACAGTGCCTGGCAACTGTGGGTTGCTGGGGGTCAAACTCAGGGCTCTTGCATGCAAAACAGGTGCTCCAGCTCTTATTTTGAAACTTCAGTCTCTCTCTCTCTCTCTCTCTCTCTCTCTCTCTCTCTCTCTCTCTCTCTCTCAAATCACTGTGAGATGCACTGTTACAAAGTTCATGTTGAGGTTTCGGTCATACTATGTTCCAACAGCCATCCTTCCAACAGCGCACATTTCCTACCACCAGTGTCCCCAGTTTCCTTCCCACCACCCATCCCCAACCTGCCTCTAGGGCAGTCACTTCTCTCTCTCTCTCTCTCTCTCTCTCTCTCTCTCTCTCTCCTCTCTCCCTCTCTCTCTCCTCTCTGTCTCTCTCTCCTTCCTTCCTCCTTCCCTCCTCTCTCTCTGTCTCTGTCTTTGTCTCCCTCCCCCTCTCTCTCACTCCTCCCTCCTTCCCTCCTCCCTGTCTGCCTGTCAGTCAGTCAGTCTGTCTGTCTGTCTGTCTGTCTGTCTGTCTCTCCCCCTCATCCCTCACTCCTTTTGTTCCACCACTTTGAGCCAACTCTTCAGCCTACAGCAGGATGATTTGTTGAGATGTCATTTTGCATTGAGTCTTGACATTTTTCTTCCTCCTGCTTCTCTCTAAGCGCAGCGGTTGGCAAAGCCCCTTCTATTTCCCTCCACGTAGAGAATGAAAGGTCATTTGGAAATGACCTTTCCAAAGTTCCCAAGGAACTTTAATTTCACTCTAGGCAAGAAGCTGGAAAGAAGTGACCAGAGAGGCGGAGAGAACTCCCAGGCGGCTGTGGGAGGTGCGAGCACCAGATACCGGCCGTCTCCACCAGAGCCGCGCAGGGAGGCGGGGCAAGGCCCAGAGAACACACTGTTGTTGCATGTGCTCCCTAGAGAGCCCCCCAGGTGTGCCACGCGTGCGGCGGAGGAGCTCTGTGCGTGCTCACAGCCTCCTGCGCGCGGTGTGGCGGTGTCTGTGTGCAGGGTGGCAGCTCTCAGCACTCACACCGAGTCCGGGTGTGGTGGAGCTGCAGTGCGGCTCACCAAGGAGTTTCCAACACATTTGTCTCCAGATGGAGATGGAACATAGGGATTTGGAGATAGCCTTAATTTTAATTACATCTCCATTATAGTTTTAAGAAATGAAAAGACTGATACATCCATACCCCTGGATTGGTGAAGTCATAGTTCTGTTTACTACACATACGGGAGTCTCACAACCTCCTTCTTCTCCAGTGTGTAATTTCTCAAAAAAAAAAAAATTAGCAGCATTGGAAGTAACACTGATGCTGGACACTTTTAGAACAGCCGTTCCTGAGCTTAATTGACCTCCTGCCCTTTTTCAGGGGTGGGGGTGAGGGTTCTAATGAGAGTTATAAGAGGTTGGGGTGAGGGTGGAGGAAGTATGCGCCTTCCAGTAAACCTATATCCTTTAAGGGAACAAATAGAAAGTTGTTGCTGGGGCTACACCCCTCACTGGATTGGTCTAGCACCCCCTGGTGGGCGGCGGCATGCTCCACTTTAGGATGCACTGTTCTCTAAGGTCTCAATTTCTGGGGGCTCTTGCAAGGAGATGTCTTAGAATCCATGCTCGCAGTCAGTGGCAGCGGCTCAATACAATCCAGTTTTTTATTTAAAAGGATTCCTTTCCAGATTACTTCCGAGAACCATGAGGAGAACCGCGGCGTTGCATAACCAAGCAAGGCTACGTCTCTCCACTGTAGCTTTCCCACCCTGTTCTCTCATCAGCACCATTTCACTTAATTTTTTTCCTGGCCAGGAACGGGCGGAGGCGGGGGTGGGGAGGAGTCCTTCCATGAATTCATTCTCCTTGCCCGGAAGTTCCCAGGTTTATTTGACCACACCCCATTCTGGGGGGAAGGGGTGGGAATAAGTCCATGGCCCCCTGGAAATCAACGTTCTTTAAATGAAAGCACAGAAAGTATCTCTGAATTGCACCTGAGGGCTACTATAGTCATTGCCTCACCCCCACATGTTCCAGCACCCCTAGGAAGCAGTGTTGCCCACTTTGGGAAATGCTTTGGGGGAGGGGGTTGGTAGGGGCACCCCCAGCACTCAGCAGTGCTCAGGGCTTATTTCTGGCTCTGCGCTCAGGGATTGCTCTCGAAGGGCCTCAGGAACCATATGTTTCCAGGGATCCAACCTGGGTTGGCCATGTATAGGCAAATGTCCCACCCACTATCCTGTCGCTCTGGCCTCTGGGAACATCCCAGCCTTATGAGAGCAGATAGGTTTACATCCCCATAAATGTACTGTACTGGGGTTCAGCAGGGTCCCCAGCAGGATCCCCTGATGTGTTCGGGGCTGACAACATGCCCCCCCATCTTCACCAACGGAGAAAGGAACAATACTCTGGATAGTCTGAGGCTCTCCATTAATCTCCCCCTTTCCTCTCCTCTCTCCTCCACCCAAATCTGCTACTTAACCCTCCCAAAAGTTTAGGTTTGGGATTTGTATGAGGTGATGGACATTGATGGGGAAACAATGAGGAGATATAAACGCTCCTCCTTCCTGGGGTCAATCTACCAGGGGACCTTGCCCCCAGAGATGAAATCCTGCCCTGGGGGGAGCTAGACAGAATGCTATTCTCTCTTTCTTTGTTGGTAAATAGTCACTTTACCAATATTTCTAGTCATTTTGTATAAGCGAAGAAAGAGATACAGACATTTATAAAAGGTGGTTTTTTTCTGGGGACGTCTCGCTATATATTCCAGACTACAGTCCTCAGGCCAGGTTAACCCCAACAGGGTCCTAAACCAGTTACTTATCTTTGGGTTAGGGCAGTTTGTTCCATGACTGCACTTAGCTTATTATCCCGCTTATGACACTTTGCCCCATGCTGAGGCCCGGGAGTTTACTCAGGGCTTGCCCTGGTCTATCTGAATCCCACGATGGGACCCTGCTTTTTAGGGTGTAAGGAACTAGAATCAATCTAAGGGCAACTGAAGTTTTAAGGTAGGAAATATGGCGGGTGCCCAGGAGTAAATATTTCAGTTAATTAACTCCTATATCACAAACGCATAGCCTTAACTGCCATCCTGTGTCTATAGAAAAGAATTTTGCTCTGCCATAAGAATATGCAAAGGGCATCCAGGTAAGAGAACTTTTCACTTACAATCAAACCCCAGGGCTGGCAATTCACCGCACTTAGTTAGGAGATGGCCACCTGCTGAGTAGAGCCAGAGGGCTGTGAACAAAGGGTAACGCTGGACCTACACCAGCCTTTCCTCGTCCCTGCCCCTTCTCTGGGGGCTGCCCAGGGAGCTAAGGGAAACCAAACATCCCAGGTCATAGGTGGGCTGAAGTCACCAAGTTCTGCTTGGCCTCCTCTCCTCTAACTCTGAGCGAGCAGAGTCCCAAAATGAGCAGCCCCTGACACCCAAAAAAACACCCTGCAGGGGTCTCTGGGCCTTGCAGCACAGTCACCTTTGAAAGCAGCCGGTGACCTCATTTCCTAGGCATCAGAGCCTGGTGGCAGCCCCAGAGACCAAGGCCAGGTGGGTTTCTGAAGAGGATCATCCCTCAGTCAAGCAGCCCATTGACGGGGCCAGCAGGGGACCCCAGGGAAGGAGAGCAGGTGCAGGCACTGGGGCAAGCAAGGAGGAGGAAGGGAGAGAAAGGGAGGCAAAAGATTCCCTTTTACCCCTTGCAGAAGGAGCTTCTCTGTGAAGGCAGATAAGCACATGGCCGGCGGGACCATTCTGCACCTTCCCAGTGCTGCGTCAGTCAGAATCCAGAGACACGCGCAGGCCCCTTCACCGGGTGATGTGTTGCTGGGCTGGGAGCCAGGTTCCGTCCATGCTCACTCACCCCAGACTGTGCCTCCCAGCTCTCCCCTCTGGGAATTCCTTGCCCTGCCAATCCGTGTGCTGCTGGATGCTGGAGATACAGGGAACTCACTCGCAGTTCAGCACCGCACAGATGTCAGAGATAAGGGCCATGAGGGGTATTAAGCCGCCGCAACTCACAGCCACCAAGAGTCAGACAGAAGGCATGAAGAGATGTGTTAGGACAGAAAAGAACTAGATTGATTGGGCCAGGAAGGACCTCGGTGCTGAGGGCCCACAGGTCAAAGAGAGTGACATGGAGCTCAGCGCGGAGGGGTCGCAAGCCTCAGAGACTCACAATCCCGAGGCACTGAAGCCTTTGCGTTTTATACACTCAGAGGTTCCGTTAGCCAGATGAGCTTTTGCATTCTTACTCTTGCCTAAACCAAAGCAAAAAATGGAAGCAAATTGGGCAGTTAGTTCCACCTGGCTTTCTGGCCTTCTAGTTTTTCAAATTAGCGAGCCACAGGGTCAGGTGCAAGCCTCAAACTCACGTCCCCTCCTCCCCCACCCTCCCCACCTGTTTCTGCCACCATCCCGTTATCGGTGACCCGATGTCTGGGTGCTTACGTTTATACTCTTGGGTGGGGCATATTAGGTTGTAAGCTCATGGCCCTGAGGCACAATATGGAGTCTAGTGCTTCAAGGTGGGGTCACCGTGGCTCTGTCCGACCTTGCAAGGGCAGCCTATTAGGGTCGTGGGTTGCACTGCAGTTTCGTATAGACTCAACTGCTGTGAAGTCACACAAGGGTGCGTCTTCCTAGCCACAAAGTGGTCTGTCGCTGTCCCTGGTCACTATGACACTCCTTCTGCTCTCGGGGACAGGATGGAGACGGCTCCTGTGGGCAGTACATCCCACCTCACTCCTCCTCCGCCCCTGAGCTCCCGGTGCCTCTTGCCTTGGCCTCTGCTGCTGAGGAGAAACCTGTCCTCTGCTCACTGGTCCAGTGGATCCTTTGCATAAGAGACTTTCTCCTAAAAAAGATTTTTGAATAGCACTTCCGGGAGTGGGCAATCACTTTCTAGGCCACCACTGGGTCTTGTAAAACCGGACCTGTAAGCATCTGATTTCATGGAAGAGTGCAGATTTAACTAATAAAAATAATGATGCCAGTGTTGGCGTGCCCAGTTAAATATTTTCTTCTGTGTTGGAGATGCCTGTAGGAAAATGATTGTTGCTCATCTAAAATTCAATTTTTATCCATTTTGTAGCGCTGGGGGGGTTGAACCAAGGGCTTCATACAAGTCTCTGAAATTCAATTT
Source organism: Cryptotis parvus (assembly GCA_021461705.1). Taxonomy (NCBI): domain Eukaryota; kingdom Metazoa; phylum Chordata; class Mammalia; order Eulipotyphla; family Soricidae; genus Cryptotis; species Cryptotis parvus. The sequence continues at coordinate 3,195 of JAJIBD010022892.1, read as the reverse complement.
TACCCAGGCTTCTTGTTGATAATAGTTTCTTACTAGACTCAACCACGGAAACAAATGAGATCGATTCAGGATGGTTTCACAAAACGACCAGCTGATGATGCTTGCTAACCTTTATATACTTTACACGGTTTGCACCTGGAGCCTTAAGGTTATTTGCAGCTCAGGCAAGTGAACGCGCGCGTTTCTCTCTTGTTTTCTCATGGCCTTTTTACTTGAGCTCTGCTTTGGGAAGGTTCGGGGTTGCCACGTGCATTGGCTTTCCAACGCTAACCCGCAATAAGTACAGATGGGCGCTAGATGGCGCGATGGGCTCACACTAGCCTTCGCGGCGCGCTCTGCCGCAGAGCTCTGCATTATTGATCTAGACGCTGCCGCAGAGGTGGGAGGAGTCCGCCGCCATCTCGCCGGGTCTGCAGTGCCGGGATACCCCTTGAGAAGCCTTTTCTGCAAAAGTCACCCCGCAAAATGTCCTTTAAGGGGATGAGGAGACGACTCTCTGTTACCAACCTCTCCCCTCCAAGACCCCCCACTTGTAAGGGAAAGTGGGGCTTCCAAGTAAGCCAAAATCTTTTCTTCTTTTTCATTGTCCCTGTGCATAGCGGCACCAAAGAATAGCTAAGTCCTTTCCCAAACCCACTGCCTGTAAAACACCAGCATCTATTATATTATTATTATTATTATTATTATTATTATTATTATTATTTTGCTTTTTGGGGGGGTCACACCCGGCAATGCTCAGGGGTTACTCCTGGCTCTGCACTCAGGAATTACTCCTGGCGATGCTCGGGGACCATATGGGATGCCGGGGATCGAACCCGGGTCAGCCACTTGCGAAGCAAACGCCGTACCCGCTGGGCTATCGCTCCATCCCCAGCATCTATTATTTTAAATAGTGCCAAATGTGTTTAAACGACTGTAAAATCGTGCGCGGAGGAGTGTTTATCATCTAATCATGAAAAAACGCTCCTATACGTACATAGTGAAATTGGTTAGTATGTGGAACTCCTTCATGATGTTGATGCTGATGAAAATGCCAAGGTGACATTTTCAGCCCGCCTTGTAGCTGGACATCTGCACCTTCTGTGAACACGGGCTGTCGAAGAAGGCGTGGGCGGGGTCCCCCTGGTGGCGCCCCTCGCTCCTGCCGCTAGAGGGCGATCGTTCATGCAGACAAAACCCGGGATTACACACAAAGATCTTACAGACCGCCCACATCTCATTGTAACAGGGAGCTTAAAACACAGGTGCATGCACCAATTCTTTTATTTGGCCAATGCCCTTTCTTTGCGGCGTTCCCTTCCTTGGCAAACCACTTACCGAAAGCATCCTCTTCTGGTCTCCTTCGGGTTTCCTGGGGAAGGAATAAGACTTTAAAGACAGCGCAGCCGGAAACAGAGAATAGGTCTTTAGTAGGAAGCATGTCACTGGAAGGGGACTGGGGGAGGGCTAGGAACGGTGGGAGGAGGGGACACTGGGACAATGGTGCAGAGAAGCTGATTCTGGTGGAGGGTGTGGTTTCGAATGTTTCATGCATGAAACCCTGTCTTCATCAATATTGTAAATCATGGCACTTAAAGAGAAAACAACATTTACAATAAATCGAAATAAAGACGATGCAGACTTCTCAGGAGGAGAGAATACAGGAGGTAAGGCACTTGCCAGGACCTTCACCTTTGCCATCATATATCATTGCCTTAACACCACCAGGGGTCGCTCCTGAGTACAGAGACAGGACTAGCCCCACGGAGAACTGCTGGGTGGGGTCCCCAATACCTCCGTCCCCTCTCCACAGTAAGACGGTGCAAGCTTCTTGATGTCAGACTCAAGGATTCTTCTAGAAGGATAATAAATCATAAATGTCATTCAACAACCCGTTTGTGTCTTTTTCATCCCTGTCTTCACTGGTAACATCTCTGCTTATTTTTTGTGTATCAGCGATTTTAATGATAATTGATCAAATTGTGTAATAACTGGGAAACATTCAAACGAGGTGCAGCGTGAGGAGTGGGCACACCATGGGCCTGCAGAGCAGTGGTCTGTGTCACCCCAGTCTGAGGGCCTCCGTCAGTGCCTCCACAGGCTGGGGGTGATAAGCACCCAACTTTTGTTTCCCACAGTTAAGGAGCCTGGGAGCCCTATGTCAGCATGGTGGGAACCCCCTTCCTGGCTCACACAGGTGCTGTATTCTCTCAGTGACACCACGGGATGACAGGGGGAAGAGAGAGCTCTCAGGAGCACAAATCACCTTCTCCAGGATTCCTCCCTCACACCAAATCATCACCTTCTCAGGTCCTGCCCCCTAAAAGCCTTCTCTCTGGAGGGCCTGGCAGTAGTACAGTGGGTAGGGCATTTGTCTGCCGGGTTTGATCCGGGTCATCCATATGGTCCTGAGCCCTGCAGGAATGATCCCTGAGCGCAGAGCCAGGAGTCAGCCCTGAGCACAGTTGGGTGTCATCATACCCTCCCCCAAAGCCTCATATTGGGGGTGATGCTTCTGATCACTTGATCACTTGAATCTCGTTTTTCATCGATTTGCTCGAGCGGGCGCCAGTAACATTTCCATTGGACCCTATCACGTGCCAATGTAGCCCAATGGCATCTGGTTGATTCAGGAATATGAAGAGCCTCAAACCGTTCCTTCAGGGTCTTTACAAGGAAGTCTGACCATCTTGTAGGTGGGCGGCCACGTGATCTTTTGACATCCCGTGGGATCCAGTCAGTAACAGCTGTAGTCCAGCGGTTGTCCCCAGATCGCATTACATGTCCAGCCCGTCTGATTTTCGATGCCTTGGCAAACGAGACAGCGTCCCTGATTCTGGAATAGCAATGGAGGTCAGAACTCCGGATTCCTTCTCTCACTTGAGTGAGGCGTGATATTCCAAGCATAGCTCTTTCGATTCCTCTTTGGGAGACCAGAATAGCATTCTCATCCTGCTTTCGTAGGGCCCAGGTCTCTGAGGCGTATGTTAATGCAGGGAGAGCGATGGAGTTGAAGAGATGTGCCCGGAGCCGGAGGTTCTTTTGTCCTTTTAGCTATTTCTTTGATGCCTTTGAAGGCATTCCATGCTGCTCTCTTCCTCCTGCGCAGCTCAGGTTTTAGGTCGTTCATCATGTTGATTTCTCCACCTAGGTACACATAACTGCTGCATTCAGAGATGCTGTCAACAGTTAAATCTGAGGAGGGGGTGAGAGGTG
>JAJIBD010022891.1:0-64245 GCA_021461705.1 Cryptotis parvus | reverse complement strand
ATCACTTGATCACTTGAATCCCGTTACTCATCGATTTGCTCGAGCGGGCGCCAGTAACATTTCCATTGGACCCTATCACGTGCCAATGTAGCCCAATGGCATCTGGTTGATTCAGGAATATGAAGAGCCTCAAACCGTTCCTTCAGGGTCTTAACAAGGAAGTCTGACCATCTTGTAGGTGGGCGGCCACGTGATCTTTTGACATCCCGTGGGATCCAGTCGGTAACGGCTCTAGTCCAGCGGTTGTCTCCAAATCGCATTACATGTCCAGCCCATCTGATTTTTGATGCCTTGGCAAACGAGACAGCGTCCCTGGATTCTGGAATAGCGACGGAGGTCAGAACTCCGGATTCCTTCTCTCACTTGAGTGAGACGTGATATTCCAAGCATAGCTCTTTTCGATGCCTCTCTGGGAGACCCGAATAGCATTCTCATCCTGCTTTCGTAGGGCCCAGGTCTCTGAGGCGTATGTTAATGCAGGGAGAACGGGTGGAGTCGAAGAGATGTGCCCGGAGCCGGAGGTTCTTTGTCCTTTTAGCTATTTCTTCGATGCCTTTGAAGGCATTCCATGCCGCTCTCTTCCTCCTGCGCAGCTCAGGTTTTAGGTCATTCATCATGTTGACTTCTCGACCTAGGCACACATAACTGCTGCATTCAGAGATGTTTGTTCCATTGAGAGAGAATGGGGCCTCTGGAACTAGTTCATTTCTCATGAACATAGTTTTCTTCAGATTCAGCTGTAGACCTACCTTTCCACATTCTCGGTCAAAGTCAGCCAGCATTTGTGCCGCTTGGCTAATGTTTGGTGTTATTAGAACGATGTCATCAGCGAAGCGGAGGTGGTGTAGTTGCCGACCATCTATCTTCACTCCCATTCCTTCCCATTCTAATTGTCTCATGATGTTCTCGAGGGTGGCACTGAAGAGTTTTGGTGAGATGGTATCACCCTGTCGAACCCCTCTTTTGACATCAATGATCACTTCTTTGTAGAATGGTGAGATCCTGGTGGTGAATCCATAATACAGCTCACGAAGGATCTTGATGTATTGGGTTTGAACACCCTGTTTGACTAGGGCTTCGATGACTGCTTCAGTTTCCACAGAATCAAAAGGCTTTCTGTAAATCAATGAAGCGTGAGACAGAGCGGCATCTTGTACTCCCTACAAACCTCAATGAGCTTGGTTACTGTGTGGATATGGTCGATTGTGCTGAATCCTTTCCGGAAGCCTGCTTGCTCGCATGGTTGACCTTCATCTAGTGTTCTGCTAATCCTGTTCAGGATGACTCGTGTAAACAGCTTGTAGATGACAGACAACAGGCAGATGGGGCGATAGTTGCCGATGTCATGAATGTCTCCCCTTCTTGAACAGTAGAACTGTCCTGCTGGTTTTCCATTGGGGAGGGCACCTTGCATTCGGACAGGTAGCGTGTGAAGAGCCGAGCTAGTGTATTGATGAGCACCGATGGCAGATTCTTCAGATGTTCGGGTCTGACTTTGTCTGGGCCTGGTGCTGTTCCCTTCTTTACCGATGAGATGGCATGTCTTATTTCAGAAGGGAGAACGTTGGGAATGACGTATCCATCCTGTGGAATTTGGTATGTGGGCAGGTGGATGTGGCTATCAAAGAGATTTGAGTAGAAGTCCTGGATAATCTTCTCCATTGCCTTTCTGGAAGATGTGATAGATCCATCAGGCGTCGGAGGGCAGTCATCTTGGTCTTATAGTTGGCGAAGGACAGGCGGGCAGTGCGGAATACTTTTCCGGCTTCTGCTGCATCTTCCAGTATTTCTGCTCTTCTGTCTTTGAGGTCTGCTTTTATCGCTTCTCTGCACTGTTTAGCAAGCTTGGACGTTAGCATTTGGTCTCCTGAGGCTCGCGCCTTGCCACGTTGGGCGAATGAGCTCGAGAGTTTCTGAAGACAAGCGTCCTTTTTGTGTTTTTCTCTCTCTCGGCATTCTTCGCACAATCATGGAGGTGCTGAACCAGTCGGTTGTATTCTTCATCGATGTCATCAATGATGGTATCTTCCCATGTTGCCAATGGTGCCAAAGAGTTCCCAGTTGGTGAGGTTCGTTCTGGGAGTTCTCTTCTTAAACTTTTGCAGCCTTTTCTCCCGCTTTGGGGAAGTAGAATTTTGCACGAAGGAGACGGTGGTCCGATCCTGTCTGGAATTTGGGGACGACAAGCAACATCGGTCAGACAAAACCGTCGATTGAAGATGATGTGGTCGATTTCATTGTGGAACTGTCCACCAGGGAGATTCCCATGTCCAACGTTTCGCTTCAGCCTTCTGAAACTGTGAGGTTCCCATGAATAGTCTTGGTGGACATGATGAACTCAGATAGTCTCTCACCCTGTTCGTTCCATTCTAGGCCATGGGTCCCGATGTGGAGTTCTTCAGCCGATCTTCTCGGTCCCTATCTTGGCATTAAAATCACCGACTATGATCTTGTAGAAGGTGTGATCTTTTTTTATAGAACTCCTCCAATTCCATGTAGAATTTCTCAATTTCATCTTCTTTGTATGTGGATGTTGGTGCATAGACAATGAAGATAGAAATTGCTGGCAGTGGGCCACATCTCCTCAAGTGTAATCGTCCTATTCGGTTTGTTAGGCATTCAAATGAATCAATGTTGACAGCCATGTTCGTGTTGACAAGGACACCAATGCCACCGACGCCTCTTTCATCACATGTTCCAAGGAACAATTCTTCTCCGGTGTCAAATACAGCATGATGCGACTGAGCGCCTCGCTCGTCTCAGTCAGACCAATGATGTCGTGCCTGATCTTTCTTGCTTGCAGCATCAGATCCTCAATATATGCTTCCGTTGCCAGTGTACGTGCGCATTGAAAGTACAGACAGTCATTTTAGTCCTTCTTCGCTTTGGCAGCCTAGGACAGCCGTGAAATTTTATCAGGCACTGCTTGTTTGCCTTTCTTACTGCTGCCGTATGGAGGGCTTTTTCAGGGTCAGGAAAATAAACATTTTTGTTACTGGGTTTGGCATATCGAACACGCATTGGACAGCTTGCCGGGGCTCTGCCATGCGGGCACTATATTCTCATTGCTTTGTGGGGCTCTCCAGAGGGGTGGGTAGAATATTTGTGGTAGTTTGGAGGTAAATCCATGGGCAGCGAGCAGCGGCCACGCAGAACGGGGGGAAAGCTGGTTTCTGCTCTGCCGGGTGTACCTGTGTCTACGGCCATACCACCCTGAACGCGCTCCGATCTCGCCTGTTATATTTAAATATAAAAATTTACCATTGAAATTTTCCTTTATCAAGGTATAATTCTGCTTTTGTATCAGCACTGAAATTTAACTCCAATTGGACTAAATACACTCAAGTTATAAATTATAGGCCTTGTTCTCATAGAGCAGTTAAATTCTATTTGCATGTCCTCACTCAAACATCATCTGAATAAATCATCTCACAGGAAAAAATTCAAATTTGAACATAAAGCAGGCCTAAGTGGCTTTACAATTACTGCCCTCTAGTGTTACAAAAAAAGCAATGTTCATTCTAGTCAGAAAAATACTCAAGTCATTGCAACTTCTGGAGAGACTGGGTTGTAAAGAATATAACTGTGAGAAGACTGAAACAGAGCAATAAACTTTGTTCGCCAAAATCCAGCCCTGCAACTTTTTAATTTCTCTTGCAAAACTGAAAAAGTGGTTGATGCATAAATGATAAATATGGGTTATGACGGCTGTGTTCATATTCTGTAAGAATAAATACAAAATCAAGAAAAAATTTGTGACCAAGTTTTCTCCAGTTTCAACTTATAAAGCAGCAATAGCACTGCAGATTAATTATGGTGTGTTTTACAAATAAAATATCAAGAGTTTTATGACTCCCAGATTTTGAATATTAACACTGTACATTGATTCCTATGGCAAAATGCTAAATTATGAAGTTTTGCATCATATAAACATGATAGAATAAAAGAACATATGGAAATATATATTATGGGTAAAGATGAATGTAGTATGTTTTCTATCATACTTGCATACTGTAGTGAATGTTTAATACAAACTAAAACCTGACCAACTTTGTATTATTAGTTTTGTAATAAATTATCAGCTATGAGTCACTAAAAGGAAGAAAGGGATGATAGATAATAAAATATAATTGCTCATTTGTATGGGTTATAACCAATAAGATAGCATACATATTGAAGGGCAGCTATAGGGGTACAAATAAATACAGGGCAAGCTTAGATGAATATTAGCATGGGCAAGAAAACAGGGAAAGAAACTCTAAGGAAACTTGACAGATGATGAAATGAACAAAGAAAAAAAACCATACAGATGATTCAGATGGACAGATTTAGTGAACTTCTAGCATTTGCATTTTTTAACTTTGAATAGAGCAACATCTAACCCCAACACAAACTCTGAACCTATACTATAATAACCCTAATTTTAATAAAACCTTAGCTTTATATTAAATCTGAAACAAACTTTAGTGAAAAATTGCAAGGTTTTTTGACTAAATAACCAAATAGAATATGTTTGCTAATCACCCTATAACCTTCCTTTTCATTTTTTTTCACTTTTTCACAGTTCACAAACCCTAACCCTAATCCTAACCATAAACCTAATCTTGTACTTACCTAAACTATGTTAACCCTGACTCTAGTCTAGGCCTAAACCTACAAATGAAAATAAACTTAACATCAGTCCTTTTTTTTGTTTTTATCTGGCATGCCTATGGTGGTCAGGGCTAACTTCTCCTAACTCAGGGCTAAAGCCTGGGAGAGCTCAGAAGAACACATGGAGTGCCAGAGGAATAAATCTGATTGGCTGTGTGCTAGGCAAATATCCTTACTCTACTATCACTCTGTTCCTCATTAGTCCTATACCATAACGCTTACCCCCTATATTAAAATGTAACCTTATCCTAATCATAACCCTAATCTGATACTAGCTTTTACACTAGAGCCTAATTTATAAATTAGTCAAATGTAACATTAAACACAGCAAAAGCTAATACTTCATCAGTAGCAACCCTAACAGTTGCAAAGTCCTAAACCTAATGCAAATCCTAACCCAAACCTTATACTAAACCTGAAATTAGCTGTGGTATAAACCTGGCAATTAGTATAAATTTAACATTCATATAGACTTTCGAGGTTATAGACCTCATTCCCATGACCTGATGGAATGGTTTGAGGCTCTTTATGTTCCTGGAGCATGCAGGTGCCCTTGGGCTCTACTTGCATGAGACAGGTCATATGGAGATGTTACTGGTGCCCGCTCGAGCAAATCAATGATGAACGGGAAGACAGTGATACAGAGACAGTGATAGACTTTCATTTTTAACTTTGGAACCCAGCTAAACTTAACCTCTAACCTCTACAAAATACCTTACCCTTACATATATCTATTGTAACCCAACCCTATTAAATCCCTGACCCAATTAAACCTGAGCCTACAAATTAGCCTAATATAGCATACACCCTATACTGAAATTTTGTTTTAGCTTTGAATATAGCCAAACAGAAACACTAACCCCAACACAACTTGAACCCTAAGAATAAACTTAATACTAGCCCTAATTGTAACCAACCCTATACTAGTACTAACTTTATCTAAAACCTAAGTCAACAACTTAGTCTAAATTTAACAGTTGTCTATAATTAATATTCATTTTTACCTCTGATTACAGCCAAACCTTATATTTAAGCAATAAACATATCAAACCCTAAACTTACCCCTAACCTTAACCTTATACTAAACCTGATCCTTGCCTGGGTCTCCACCTAAACATTAGCAAAATTTAAAATTAGTCCTTTACATAACTTTCGCTTTTAATTTTATACTTAGACAAACCTACAACCCCTACAAAAACCCAAATCCAAACTCCTAAGCCGACTCCCTGATCTGAATGCAAACCCTAATCCTATAATAACTCGGACATTAGCCTAGGCAAAAAGCTACTCAATCACTTGAACACTTGATCCCTTGACATTCCATTATTCATTGATTTTCTTGAGCAGGAGCTAGTAATGTTTCCATTTGTCCCTATCATGTGCCAGTGTAGCCCAATGGCATCTGCTTGCTCCAGGAATACAAAGAGCCTCAAACCATTTGTTTAAGGTCTTGATGAAGAAGTATGACCATCTTGTAAGTGGGTGGTCACATGATATTCGATGTCCGGCAGGATCCATTCGGTAATAGTTCTAGTCCAGTGGTCATCTCCAAGTCACATTACATGTCCAGTCCATCTGATTTTTGACGCCTTGGCAAATGAGACAGCGTCCCAGACTCTCCATCATCGATGGAGATGGAACCCTGGATTCCTTTGCATTTGAGTGAGACATGATATTCCAAGCCTCTTTCAATTCCTCTTGGGAGACCCAAAAGGTGTTCTGATCTTGCTTTGTAGGGCCCAGGTCTCTGAGGCATATGTTAATGCAGGGAGAATGGTGGAGTCGAAGAGATGTGTCTGGAGCCAGAGATTCTTTTGTTCTTCTAGTTATTTCTTTGACACTTTTGTAGGCATTCCATGCTGCTCTCTTCCCTCCTGCGCAGCTCAGGTGCTAGGTCATTCATCATGTTGAGTTCTCAACCTAGGTACACATAACTGCTGCATTCAGAGATGTTTGTTCTGTTGAGAATGAATGGAACATTTGGAACTAGTTTGTTTTTCCATGAACAATTTTTTTCTTTGAAATTCAGCTGTAGACCTACCTCTTCCACATTCTCGGTCGAAGTCAGCCAGCATTTGTGCCACTTGGCTAATGTCTGGTGTCATTAGAACTATGTCATCAGTGAAGTGGAGGTGGTATAGTTGCCAACTGTCTATCTTCACTCCCATTCCTTCCCATTCTAATTGTCAGTAAAAACAAAAAAGTAAATAACCAGTAAAAACAAAAAGTTACTATATAAACAAAATTCAATTGCCATCATATATTTAGCTTTAACTTTGAATATAATAAAAAACAAACCCTACACAATTCCCAACCCTAACCTTTATCCTAATCCTAAACTACCCCTTTACCAATGCTACCTATCCACACATAACATATACTACATTGTTCAAAATTAAACAATCATTTCATACTTAATTTTCATTCTAAACTCTGAGCACAGCCAAATCCAACACATGACCACTACACAAACCATATCCCTACAATAAAATTAACGCTAACCCTGATCCTAATTATAACGATAACCATATTATAAATCTGGCCCAGACCCTGGCCTAAACCTACAAATTAGCCAAAATTTAATGGTTACCATATACTTCCATTTTAAACTATGAATGTAGGAAAATGTAACTCCTAAAGTATGCACAATATTAACCTAGCTCTAATTCTAATCATAGCCTTCATGCTGTACCATTACTCTAGTCTTGGTATAGACCTACAAATTAGCTAAAAATTAGTAGTAATCCTATACTTCAATGTTTAACTTTGAACACAGTAAAACTTAAACATATTCCTCACACAAATCCTAATCTTAGTCCTACTCTGAATCTTTTTTTTTCTTTTTTGGGTCACACCGAAATGCTCAGGGGTTTCTCCTGGCTCTGCACTCAGGAATTACTCCTGGTGGTGCTCAGGGTCCATATGGGTTGCCAGGGATCAAACCCAGGCCAGCATGGGCCTGCCACATGCAAGGCAAATGCCCTACCAGCTGGGCTATCGCCGGCCGGCCTCCCCCTACTCTGAATCTTAATCCTAATCCTAAATCTTTATTATCCCTGGCCCTAGCCTTGTTCTAAATTGACAAACCATCCAAAATTTAGCAATCAGGCGATATTACATTTATTTTTATTTGAACATAGACAAATATAAAACCTAAGCTTTAGATAATCCCCAACCCTACTCCTAATCCTAAAACTAATCCTATACTAACCTTGACTTAGCCTGGCACTACATTTACAAATTTGACACTATATAATGATTAAATTAAAAGACAAAACACAAATTTTAAAGAAAAGTAATACAAAACAAAAACAAAACAAAAATAATCTGTCAGCTTCAGGCCCAAATTTATTACACTCTGTCAAGGGACCCTGAAGAACCAACATGGCAGGTAAATGCTGGTGTTCTGGCCTTCAAATAGCTCCAATGTAATAAAGGAAAAGGCGGATGACAGCAGGGGTGGATCCAAGGACTCTCAAACTGAAATTTACAGCTTAGAGAAAAATAGCAGAAACAAGACATATTCAATACCCTGAAAACAGGGCAGAAAGTCTGACTCTAAAAAGTGGGGGGCTGGGGGGGCGGGGGGGAGGGAGGTGGGGGGTTGGTTGTGGGGTGGGTGGGGGTGGGTGTTGGACTGTGACAACTCTACGAGATAAGTATGGACTAAAGCAAATTTATGTTGTTTCGCTTTGTTCAACTATATTTTTATTAGGCATAGATGCAGACAGAGACTGTGTGTTTCTTAAAGCAATCATTGGTGTTTTAGAACTCCTTATCCAGCACTTTTAACTGAACATGAAACCATGCAGGACAACAAGAGCAGAACATAAATGGATTCAAGCAAGTGGATTAGAACACAACTGGAGATTGATGCTGAAAAACAGATTATGCCAGAGCAGACTGTTTTTAAATGGCCTAAAGTGTGTGAACTTAGGCATAGAGGAACAATACACAAATGTAATCCTTTTTGCTATTTGCTGATTTTCTGATTTGTTCTGCTCCTGCAAAATTTGAACTTTGAAGATTGATTCTTGTGCATGCCAATAAGAAAAAAGTAAGATTCTAAAAGAATGAGGTAGGATATTTTTTTTAAACAATGAAAGCAAAGAATATATACAGATGATCCTTCAGATACAGACTGCTTTACTTTCTAATAATTTGAATTTTTAATTAACACTGTCAAATACCATATTTTCAACTTTCATAGGCTTAGTTTTCACATAGGGAGGGAGTATTTTATTGTTCATGCTGATTAATAATTTAAATTTGTTCTTTTAGACATTTACATAACTTATGAATTAGGTAGTCAAGTTATTCACAACAATAATAAAACACAGTTGGTCAAATTGGTATTTTTCCTTTTCAACAAATCTAATAATAGTTAGCATAGGAGCAAACAATAAGGCTGCTTCTTCGTGTGCTGTGAGTCAGCTGTCCAGGCTTGGCTTGGCCTCATAACTCTCCTTCTGCCCTTCAGCTTTCCCTCATAGGCTTGGGCTCATGCTGCAAAGTCTATACTTTGGCAATTCTCAGCATGTTGTTTATTGTTAAAGGGCAGTGAAGGAAGGAGGAAGAGGGAATGAATTGAGTGCAATAAGAAAGACAGGGGGTGGGGAAAAAGTGCACAGAGAGAAAATAAAATGACTTCTTTTGTGTGTCTAGTAGAGTCACTGAAAGTATTTCTTAAAATAAATTTTCCAAGTCATGCAAGCAGGGTTAGAATTGTTGAATCATACTCTCAATCCCCTCCTGCTACACACCCTGTTCTGTCTGGCTCAGGCTTTCACCCCTAAATCTGCTGCTACTTGCCATGCCTTAGTGTCATAAATACATCGGAGCCATGAGGGGTTGTGTTTGAGAATATATAGCTGCATGTCTGTGTCAGAATTTAGACTATAATCATTATTGACTTATGGGATCTGGACTCAGTATGGATGTCAGATCCAAGATCATAGTCATTTTTCTCTTGTTGGAATCTAAAATAGGAACACCAATTTTATTAACGAGCATGAAATTTTGAAATCATAGACTAGCTTTATTTATAAATTAGCTATATGTAACCAACCTATAAAATAATTAGATTGTGTACATCCAAGTTCTATGAAACAGTGATGGATTTTGGGACAATAGGCTTTGAGATGTAGGTGGAATGGTCCCAGATATAGACAGAATATGGAATGTCTGTGTCAGACCAGGAGAGCAACATGTAGACTTTGTGATAAATCAGCAAGTAACCCATCTGGACAAAAGATTGTGTACTCAGGAACCAGCTAGGAATCAGCATGACTCTTGGACAAAGAATATCAGGTGACCTATCTTTATTAGTTCAGAAAATAACTCTGACTTCTACACTTAAAGTTCTGTAAGTCATTAGTACAAAATGCAAAAACTCACTTAGGAACTAAAGGAGTTTTACAGTAACAGACTGATTGGTCTCAGATCAGGAATAGAATGGAACCTTTTGCAGTATGTATTGACCATTTGGGGAAGCTCATCCTTCACAACCTTATTTATTTACTGTGTTTTGTGTGTTTTGTCTAATAAGATCCAGTGATTTTCTTCTCCATCCTGCCCTCAACACACCTTCCACAACTAATATTCTTAGTTGAAGATGGTGCTTAAAATAACTTTGTTTATTTGGGAGTGTTACACTATTTTCTTAGTACTTTCCATTTATAAATACATATATATATATTATTATTAAACTCATATTTGTTTTCTTTCTATTACTTTGTCTTTAAGTCCAAGAAGTGTCAACCAAGAATTGAAAAAAGATGAGAAAAATTATTTTTCTTCCTCCACAAAACTATGTGCTCAAAATTTTTTTCTGGTTTTGTTTTTATTGGTCCACCTCTCTAACCATTTTTCCCTACCTCTACTTCTGAATATCCCTTGAACATATTTTAACTTTATTTCCATAGTCAAAATGCTGTGCAGACTATATAATCATTATAAATGCCAAATTATTTCAAATTGTGTAATAACAAAAGCACATAAAACTATGTCATGATCATCAATTGTTTCAAGTTTTAAAAATGTCTTTATTTTCCTCTAACAATTTTTCAGACAGCAACCATAATTAAGCTTTCAGTTTGGTTTGATTACATTTTAGCAGAGGTTAGCCAACTTCAGATCTTAAATTATATTTTGATATGTTTAAATGACTCTAAATTATAAACCTCCAAATTGTCTTGACCTCACTGATAATGAATTTTATAGTCCACTGTACTTTTCTTTGCCTGGGCTGGCCTTAAATTATTACCGGGATTGTATAAAATGTGCTGCTATAAATCCTTAGTATCTCTCCCTTGAGTTTATTTCAATAATTACTAAAGTATATTTATTTTTTCAATTCCATCATTATCTCTTCATAATAGAGCCTAATATGAGGAGATCCAAATCCCTAATTTGTTTGACAGTGGTATTTTCTTTTATCCAGCCTCTCTCAAGCCAAAAGAGTTATTTTTTAATGCCTGATTCTCTGACATGTTCACTCAGTGACATTCATCGAGTCATCATGTCCTCTCAGTTCTGCTTAAAAATATCTCTGGCATCTACTTCTCTATTTTCAGTACTGTGATCCTTTGAAAACTGGCCCCAATGTAGCTTCATGGAGATGCATTCACCTGGTTTCCAGTTGCACCCCCATAAAAAACAAAGAGAGGTATCTCAGAATCATGTCTCAAAGCCTTCTCTCAAGAGGGTGTAGTACTGGGAGATGGTCACAGTCACCTTGTTCCTGGATGTGCTCACACAGAGATGTTGCTTGAGTCAGACTCAAGACTAAGTCACAACTCTACCCTAAGAGTTGTGATGCCAGTGGGCAGGGATTCAGGTCTCATTTCTGCTTTGTCACTGACACCACCTTGACCAAGTTTATCTCCTGGAAAGTTATCATATTTAATTTTGATTTGATAACTTTAATAATTCACACTTCACATTGAATTGTTGTGAAATAACAATAATTCACATAGAGTTGTGAAAACTAAGCAAGAGCATGTGAATAAAAAAAAGATATTTCTGGAAAAGTGTTGGATACTCGCTGAACACTGGTTTTTTTTCTTGCATCCTTCTATGACTTGAAGGCACTTGCATTTACCCAGAAAGCACTCTCAGAAACCCTGTGTGTTTTCTTCATCTCTAGCATTGATATATTATGTCCTGAATATTTCTTTATCAACCAGGATAAAGAAATGTGAAAGATATTTTCTTGACTCAGGAAACCTGTTTCTTTAGTGTTTCTACAGATTGTCCTTCTAGAGTGACCAAAAACTATTTCATTTCATGCCATTTCCTTGCTTTAATTATTCACCAATGACTATTCGTAGGTTACGAACAATAGCAAAAAATAAAATGCAGACTTTTAACCTCTCTGCTCTTGCATACAAGCTTTTACAAACTCAACTCCAGTTCTTTTTACTTGTTTGCCTTCATAAATTTTATTCTCCTTTCCTTTATTCCCTATAGGACCAGTTATAATCTCTAATTAGAACACCTTTTCAATTTGTATGTCTAATACATGTTTAATATTCTCAACACTCATATAAAGCCTTACCGGGCCAGAGCGATAGCACAGTGGGTAGGGCATTTGCCTTGCACGTGGCCAACCCAGGTTCGATCCCCGGCATCCCATATGGTCAGCACTGCCAGGAGTAATCCCTGTGTGCAGAGTCAGGAGTAACCCCTGAAGTGCTCAAATTTTTAATCCTTTACTTCAAATAGTTTTGGGTTAGTCTTAATTATTATCACTCTACAAAAATCAGTATTATGTTCAGCCTTTTCATAAATATATTAAATATAAAGAATATATCAAAATATTTCCCCCTGAGTTGGCTAAAAATAATTGTTTGACTATAAAATTATTGTGACATAGTCCCTATGTTGATATTATTAACATACTTAGTATGTATAAGTCTTTAATATGCTATAAAATAGGAATAAGGACAGGGAACTAGTGTTAAAACAGAGGGGGGGAAAGAGAATAGACTCTTTTTACCTGCTTTTACAATTTCCAACAAGTGAGACTATCCTTAAACTTCTATTTTGTATAGATAATAGAATGCAGAAAACCCTAAAGTACAAAAAATTGATGTTTTCTTTTCTACTTATCACTCATTTCTAAAAAATGTAATACAATATTCCTTAAGTGAACATTTAGATTTCTACTCACTTATCCATCAATTCTTCATCATTTCACTTAAATTTTTAGCATTTTTGGCTTTAAGACAATCTTAACATTTTACTATCTGATACATCAGATTCAGAAAGTAGTGAATGCCCACTTACAATAATAATATTGGCATTTCTTTCCCTTCAGTTATAGCCTTTTAAGAAATTGTCTTTCAAAAATATAAGACTATTGTTCTTATGTGTTTTTAAGAAAGAGAGAAAAAGGAGGGCGCTATCTTTAAAAGTGTTCTGGTATGAGCTGAACCAGTAAACTGAATGTTTGAAACTTTTAGTTTCTTCTTCACAGACATCTTCCCCACAAGCATGGACTTTGGTGTCTGAGGAAAGGACTTGAGCAAACTCAGTTCTGAACAAAAACCATTTGTGTTAGTGATTGAAATGGAAATTGTTGAAATGGAAATAATGGATTAGAGCAACGCAAAGAATTTTATAGTTTTGAACCTTTGGACGCTAAATATTTCCCTGTGGTTTGGTTTTGCTTTTTAGCTTCTATTTTTTTTTTTTTTATTTCAAGGCTACAGAGATTAAGTTGTATCTGTGGTGATGATCGACTCTAGTCAAACTTCCAGTGGGAATGTTGAGATTTAAATCAATGCAAAGCTTTCATCAGCTACACAAAAATAGAAATTTGAGGGAACAAATGACTTTCTGAAAAGCATGTTAGAACAAATTATGTGTTTTTAACTGAATTTATGCAACGAAAAGAGCTTTTTTCTAACCCCCTGCCCTCAAAAAAGAAACCAACAGATTTTTTAAAGGCCAATAGAAAAAAAAATGCAGACAGTTCAAAGAAGAAGCAGAGACTTTATGTTTCCAATTATCTTTCTCATTTTGAAGAGCTATGCTTTTTACAATATTTTACATAGGTTTTAGTGAGCTGAGTTGAAAAGCAGTTTCAAACTGTTCTGGGAAAATTAGACTGGAAACCCTAGTCACAAAAATGACATGTAGACAGACCTCTAGTGGGTTTACTAAAACACACCTCTTAGCTTCAGGTCTGTCTAGAAATGTGAATAGTGGGAAAATACAAAAGAGTCTATTATTTAGCCCCATCTCAAACTAGGAAGTAATGAATCTCCCTGGAGAGAGCTTGTTTCTTTCTACTTGGTTCCAAACCCAGTTTACAGATAAAAGTGCCTTGGAGAGGTAGAGTGAAGCCTTGTTTTGTTAAGCAAATAGTCGGCTCACCTCCAATGCTCCAATTGGCAGGCCTTGCTCTTCAATTCTGTTCTGAACCAATTTCAAGAGCAAGAGGGCGTTTGTTGTTTCAGAATGGGCAGGATGCTATGAAGGACCTTTGGAATCCAGAGTCCCACATACATGTGTTTTGTGTGTTTTGCATAACAATGTCTTCCGAACTCTTCTGGTTCTCAGAGCTAATTTAAGGTGGCACAGGGTCTAGAGAGTTGACTTCCTTTGTCCCACACTATCCATCATACCTGCACTTAAGGAAAGAGAAATGATTAACCAGACATTTTAATAGCCCCTAAATTCTAAGGAAGCATTCAAATGGAAAAAGGATTCTTAAGAATTAAAGAAGAAAGCAACAAGAATAAATCTAAATTGACCATATTTTGGAAAAAGGATTGAATTGGGTTGGTAAATAAGTAGACTCAGCTAGTGTGAGTGACCCATAAAATCTAAGTAATATTATTGGGCATATGTGAAATAAATACTAAGTGATGCAACCTTTTTATAATAAATGAGGATGATTTTCTTCACTATTCCTCTTTACCTCCCTACTCTATATCATAATGTGTTCAAGGCTGGATTTTTGTAATAATTCTACCTCAAGCCCTTTATCTTTATTTCAAGAAGCTTCATAGATTTTGTATCATTATGATGTTTTATGTTTATTTTTAATTATATCTTTACCATATTCATTGTAGATAGTTCCTATAACTTTCAAGTTTATACCTCCTTGGGGGAGCATGCTCTGCTGTGTGCTCTTTTAAATAAAGATGAGCAAGCTTTGCTATCTCTCTTTTAAATGAAATATGAAAGGGAAAAAAACATAAAATATACATTACAGTTGTTTTTTAATAGTGAATGTTAGTCATTTGCAATTCTATAAAAGCTATATTTAATAAATATGCATACCCTATGTATGACACAGTAATATATGATCTAAATATGCAATAAAATTACTATAAGCTAGAGCCCGTTATAGGAACTATTGAGCAAAATCATATAGGAGAACAAATTCTCAGTGGAAAGTGGGAAAAGTGAGGTCATAAATAAAAGGCGGAACATAGTCAGCTATACCAGTTGACACACATAAAAGGAAGAAAAGAAAAGGAATAGTGAATAATCACCTGTGGAACTTCTGCACACATACAGAGAGCTAAGTTTTTGTTTAAAATAACAAAAGCTCTACTAAAATTACCAATGTCTGCATGTAGTAGTAACCGATTTTATAACCAAAAATAAAAGAAAGAGAAACTGACAGTTATTAATTGGCAGTTATAGTGCATTGTGTCAGCAAATAAAGTTGTTGCAGAGAAGGTTAAACATAGGTTATATATTGTAGTTAGAAGCAAAGTCATTAAGAGCAACTTAATCCCTAGATAAACAGAAAAGAAGACCAATTAGTTACATATTTTTTCATATATATTTTGTATATATATATATGTATACACACATATATATATATATATATATATATATATATATATATATATACCAGGTGAAAATAAAAATCCCTTAGTAGATTTTTCAAATATGGTCTTTAAAAATGTGTTTTATGTTTGTAATATTGTACAATGACCAATTTGAATAAATTCAGTAAACTGACTTAAAAATAAACAACTTTGAAACAGTGCTTTTCAAATTAAATTGGCTTACATTCATTGCAATGTTTTTTGTATAATTTCAACCTTTATAAAAACTTTAACATGATTTTCCATTTTATACTCTCAATTTTTTTATTACTCTTCAAAATTTTCTTAAAGAACCATGATTTACAAAGCCATTGCTAGTTGAGTTTTAGACATAAAGTAGTTCACCACCAGTTCCACCATCAGTGTCAACTTTCCTCAACCAGTGTTCCCATTTTCCATCCTCTCCCTCAATCTATGCCCCGTCCCTTTCCTATCAAGCACAGACAACCTGCAAAATTCTAGTGGTTAACTGCAGCATGTTTTTAAATTGGATACATGTGAATAAGTGTGTTCAATTGATAATTTCCTTTGAAACAACTATACAAAACTTCACAAAATAAAGTCCCTACTTTGGAAGAATTTATTTATATTTTCATTGACTTCACTGATACTTTTAAGGATTTAAAATTTTGTTTCCAGGCAATGTGCAATGGTAGGCTGCTTGCCTTGTACACAGCTGGAAAGGCTCAATCCCTGGTAGCCCATACTGTCACCTGAACAGTTGCAATCCCTAATTTGACATCCAGCAGTTAACTCTGAGCACAATGGACCAAAACCATTTTTTTTAATAAATTAAAAAAATTTTTTTCAAAGATTTACCAAGTTCCTCAGCTTTCTGAAATTTATATTCTTCATTCTCTACTTGCTAGCATAATTGACTTTAATGTGTTTCAAGAAAATTATTCTTAAAGTTTTTACTTGTAAATAAGTGAATTCATCTGTAGCATTATGCTTTCTATGCTATATTATTTAGTATTAAGAAAATAAATTCAAAATAAAAGTCATGCAAAATTTATGACAATTTGAATTTTTGAAAAGTGATATATTGAAAATGTTATATAATACAACTAGATTTGAACAAAATTTAATTTTTTGATTTTTTTTCTGCTTTTTGGGTCATACCCAGCAATGCTCAGGGGTTTCTCCTGGCTCTGCACTTAGGAATTACTCCTGGCGGTGCTTGGGGGACCATATGGGATGCCGGGAATCGAACCCAGGCCAGCCTCATGCAAAGCAAATGCCCAATCCGCTGGGCTATCGCTCCAGCCCCTTAATTCTTTAATTTTTTAACTTGAAGTAATCTTATATTTGTAATGTTTAAGAAATCTCTGAATGTTAGCAATTAAAACAGAAGAAATCAATGCAAATAAATCAAAAAACAATTTGATTTGCAATCACATATAAAAGAGAATTAAAGGGATCAAAAAGACAGTATGATGATAAGATGCTTTCTGTGCATGCAGCTGACCCTGGTTTAATCCCCAATACCATATATGGTACTGTGAGCACCAACAGGAGTGTTATCTGCGTACAGGTCCAAGAGTAAAACCTAAACAGTGCGGACCGGACCAAAAAATAAAACAAAGGAAAAAGAATTAGGTACCAAAATATGCATAACAAAAGAATATAAAAGATTTGTACATCAAAAGTAAGTCTTCTAAAAGAAATAGTGGAAACAAGGAAATGGAATGATCCTATGTGCTCATAAATGGAAGAGTTAACATTGTTAAATGACCAACCTATCCATAGCACTATTAAAAAAAAATTGGTGCAATTTTTTTTGAAATATTAGTGTCAGAATTTAAGAAAATAGAATAAACATTACTGAAATGTATATGAAACCACAATAGATGATGATCAACATCAAACTACAAAACCTGAAGGGAGAATAGCTGAAACATCATACATCTAATAGAAGGCTAACATTCCAGATGCTTACAAAGTGTGTTCAAAATCAGAAACAACAAATTTACAAGTCCATAAAAATGGCAGAAGAGTGGAACAGATGCCTCCCTAAAATTGACACACAGGTGACCAACAGGCACATGAAAAGACTCATATTAATTAGTATTAGAAAATTACAAATGAAAATTATAATGATCTTGTACCTCATATCAGAAGGAAACTGCATATCAAAAAGAATTGAGAGGACAGTATTTGCAAGGTTGGTAGGTAAAAGCAACATTCAACAATGTTGTTGGGAACATAAATTGGTCTAATTGGTAAAAAATAAAAAAGAACATTATGGGTATTTCTCAGAGTATGAAAATTAAATTTACCAAGACCTCAGTGGCAAGACTCCTGCCAGGGCCGGAGCGACAGCCCAGCGGGTAGGGCGTTTTCCCTTGCATGCGGCCGGCCTCTGCCGGCCTGGGTTCGATCCGCGGCATCCCATATGGTCCCCTGAGCACAGCCATGAGTAATTCCTGAGTGCAGAGCCAGGAGTAACCTCGTGTGACCCAAAAAACAAAACAAAACAAAAAAAAGACTCCTGCCTTGCAAGTGTGAAGCCTTTAGTTCTATGCTGCTACTTCCTTGTCAAGCACAGTTCTAGAGCTCTGCTTTCTGGATAACAAACCCTTCCTGTACCCCTAAACCCTGTTCCACTACAGAATGTGTAGTCTACAGAGCTCAACAGAAAGGCACACGCTTGCAAAACATACAAGTGCAGGGCATTCCAGAATAGGACCTTCAACACGCATGTGTGAAAATACTGACATTTTTACAACCTGATGTTTGTAAATATATCAGTGTAAAAACAGATATTTTCAGCAACCGCCAGTACCACAAGTCCTGAGAGCACTCGACTCAAGGACTGTGACTCAACTGTTTCTTCAAATCATATCAGGGGCGAAGGGGGATAATGTTGGGGAGCAAACCCAAAATATAATACATGTGAAGTTTGTGCCTGTCCTGAGCAATATCCATGGACCCATCAAAATATATTTTTTACTCTTTTTGTATGCCATAATTTTTCTTTATAGCTAGGCCTAATGTACTAGATAAAAGGAACTTGTATCATGGCATATGGTGGCAAAACTTGTGACGAGAGTGTGCATTTATTCTGACTAGCTCTCACCTCATTAACATGTGCCTCTGAACAATAAATTACACAATTGTTTTTAGTAGGGTTAGTTGTTGTCTTTTTAACCACCTCCTTTTGGTAAGAGTGGTTGGCTAGAGTTGGCTGTAAGTATTTCCCTCCCCAGCTTGTTTAGCCTCTATCTTGGACATAAGACTTGCAAAGAAAACTCATCTTGCAGAACTCTGCTCTAGTAAATTGTGGCTCTTATTCACTGAATTAACTCCCCACAGTTTAGTGCAGTGGTCTGACCTATCTCTTCTATTCTCTTAAAGATAAGAAATTATTGATTTTGAAAAAATATGCTCAGGGCTGACTTGTAACTTTCAAGTTTCTTATTTACAATGTTATTGTCTACAAATGCTGTCTTCAGTTTGTTCATTGCATTCTTTGTCTGCAAGTCATTTCTTAAGTTTTACATTTCTTACATTTTTATATATCCACCTATTTGTTGATGCTATATTATGAATATAGTCTAAAAATCTTTATAGTGCTATTGAGGAAAAATCTACCAGGGAACTGGAGATGTGATTCAAAGGGGTAGAGAATATGCCATACACTCTATGTGCGTAAAGTCTTTGTGTTATAGGCTCAGCACCCCAGCAATGTCCCACAAAGTCATAATTTTGTCTCAAATTAAGGAGTTTTTATTAGCTGGCGGACTATTGCTCTCTAAAGCCCAGCTTGGATGAGAGAGGCAGCCCTAAGAATAAAAAGCAAGCATTTTTTAAAGGGCCGACTCACTTTTTTTAACTCCCTTTTTAAAGGGCCAACTCACAATTTTCAACTCTTGAAATTTCACTAAGCAAGCAAGCAAATTGCCATAAGCAAAGTGCTTACAGAGCCAAATAAAGTGATTAACCAATCTCCCCATTGATTAACACAGAAACCAAAAGTAAAGCAAATAACAAACAGAAACCAGAAAAGAAGTAGTCAATCAGTATTCAAACAATCAAAAAAAGTAGTCAAACGATCAATTGATTGATACAGAAACTGAAAAACTAATGGTTAGCTAGACTCTTCTCTGGGCCATTCATTTCTCATGTCCTGTTTAAAAGGGTCAAGTGAGTACCCACATACTGGATACCAAAGTAAAAAAAATAAAGCTATTTGTTTCTTTCTCAGGGGAGGCAAACTGGGTCCACACTTGGGCTTCCACACTTCGGCTCATTATCCAGCACCTCCCGCACCTGTGGGATCCAACACACAGGCGGTGACCCCTCTTGGCTTTTGAGTTTTTCCAATGTGCCTTGACTCTTGGCCCTGCTGTATGTAGCCCACACAACTTAGAAAAAAGGTAAATCTATGTGTTTTCCTCTATTTCTTGTAAGGTTCAATATACTTTCTAATAATTCCTGTTCCATTTATTCTTGTGACTAATATATCTTAAATAATCTGAGTTTATTTTTTGTATATAGCATGAGATAAAAATATAATTTCATTTTTTCACTAAATTGTTACCCAGATATCTAAGCATCAGTTACTTTAAAGACCATCTTTCCTATAATAATTTGAAATTCTGCATCATCTTTAACTCCCGAAGGAGTACAGTACATACAATTTCAAAATGTAGCTACTTTGTCATATGAATTATTTTGATATGAAGACAAATACGACTCAGAATATGTCAGTAAAACTTTTACTTCTCTCTTACCTACCCAAGGTATTTAGATAGGACTTTCTCCAGAAATACAGCTGCTGCCAGAGGTAACCTTTAAAAACAAAACTGAAACATGCTTTTATAGCAGGACAAACATCAGATTATCATGAAAAAATTCAGTTTTTCTTGAATTGTTCACTTCCTCTTCAAAGCTATAGGTCCATTTCTATACTAAAACATTATATAAAGCTCAAATTCAACTTATCTTTGATTTCTTAGTTTTTAAATTCTCATATAGAATTGTTTGTTTTTCTGCTATTAATCTATCTAGTGCCATTTATTGCTTCAGAAGCCATAGAACCTGGAAGAATAGAAGAAAAAAAACTTTCTTCGTAAAAATTCCCAACTTTTTCTGTGTTCTGGATTTAAAACTAAACTGTCATTTATTCATCCATGGTGCCAATAAAATTCAAAGTATAAAATGAAGAAAGAAGAAAATGTTTTCTTTCTTTTCCTTCTCCTCTTCCTCCTTTTGTGAGAAGTTTTCATTGTTGCACTAGATATTATAAAAATAACTTGAGATTGAATGATAAGGATCTTGACGATATCTAAAGTAAGATGAAAATTGAAGGCATTACCCAGATTAAGGATCATCTCCAAAAAATAAACTTTATGTTGAATAAATTTATCTAGCACAGCTAGGAATACATTGACCTATGGAGTAAATTGTCCTTGGGCCATGTAAATTCTCCTCCTCTTCTCCTGGAACTGAGGATACCCTATTTCATATCCTAGTTTAAGAAAACTATTCTTATACCCCCTCATTAACTTCTGAATTTACATTAACATATAATCTTCAATGTATGTAGTAATTTGATGTTTCAAAAACAACTTCTAGTGTTTTAGATGCTCTATATTCTTTCACACTGATTTGATTTTTTGACTCGGTTAGGAAAAACATAGATGGGGTTGGGGGAAGAGGGATTTCTACTAGTTCAGATTTTGTAGTAATACAAGGTAATCTTCCTTTTTTAGTATCACTGTCACTGTCACTGTCTTCACATTGTTCATCGATTTGCTTTAGTGGGCACTAGTAACATCTCCATTAGTCCTGTCACAAGCAAGTGCAACCCAAGGGCATCTACCTGCTACAGGGACAGGAGGAGCCCGAAACTATTCCTCAGGTTATGGAACTGAGGTCCATAATAGTTACTAGTCTTTGGCATAAAAGTAAATAAAACACGGTAGCTTGCCAGGCTTTACCATGTAGGTGGTATAGTCTCAGTAGAAGGTTCTTAACCCGAGCATTTACTTATGAACTTAAAGGGGGAAGATCAGGTTTTCTCTTGGATGGAGCTCTGAGGAACTATGGAGTCTGGATGTTGAGAATGACTAACTGCATGCTCTGGCTTCTTGCCAGGCATACTGGTATCAGTTAAAACATGTCTATAACTGTTTACTATGTATAAATGTGAAAGAAATTGGGAAGAACCTTATGTAAAATTCAGTGTCCTATAAAAAAATATTGTGCGGCCACAAAGTGGCCGCATGCCAAGGGACATGTGGGTATGGCATGGGTGGGTCTCTCTCTTCCGGGGCAACTGGCATGGAGGCGGAGGATATTTAGGCTTCACATCTTCTGCCTCTTATTTTTCTCTTGTATTTCCTTTTTGTATATTACCTCAGGTTTATGCCTATTATATATGTATGTTCACATATACATATATGTTATATATGCATATTCACATATCCACATATATACATATATCCCTATCTGATATGACATTTTGAGGTCACACTCAGTTGTGCTCAGCACTTACTCCTAGTTCTATACTGACAGATCACTCCTGGCAGTGCTTGGGGTATCATGTGCAGTGCCTAGGATAGAATCAGTGTCAGCAGCATGTAAGACACCCACTGCATTCTCTCTCCAACCCTTATCCCTAAAATTGATTATTATTATTACCGTTTTCTATCTCTTAAAGGGATTTAGCTTTAATAGTCTTTCTGTTTATTCAAATCAGTAATTAGTACTATTGATATTCTAGAATTTCCAGGCACACTTTTGGACAGCTTCTAATATCTGGACCCTACCTTCAGAGATTCAGAAGTGTTATTTTGGTAAGAGTAGAGTTTTCCCATTGCAATGATGTAAAATTCTCCCCCGTGAACATAATACATGACTGAAGTGGCAAACAGTACTCCAGAGTGCCATCCATCAACAAATTTATCCTGTGCAAGGACCTGTGAGTTCACTTTTCATTAAGTCATGCTTGAAAATCATAGAATTTAAGAACTACAATATGCAGAGGTTGTCTGGCAAAATTTAATTTTTTCGTGATTCTGCAGAGAAGTCATCTCAAGTCCAGAGAGGAAAAGATCTTATTCAAGGTGAAACATCTTATAAGACCATAGTCAGGCAATGCATATTTTTAGTTGCCTTCAGAAACATGGTTTTCTCTTTATATTTTAGACAACCTCGATGTATCCTCAGTTTTTAGCCATTCTTTCTACATTTATCATCTCCTGTGCTTTCCAGTTTGTATGTAATAAACACTTTGCTAAATAATACTGACTTTTCTTTTCACTAGAATTTTAATACAAAACTTTTTTAGTCTGTGCTTCTCTCATGCAATGTCACAAATTCCTTTCATTATAAATATTACCGCTTCAAAGAAATTTCACTCCCACCCCATGCCTGAAAAATCAATCAGATTGCATAATTATATATGTCTATATACATATATATGTAAATATCAGTATATATATATATATATATATATATATATATTAAAAATTCAGTTTATATAAGGAAACTAAAAATTCAAGCACCAGACCAAAAAAAAAAATCTAAAAGCAAACGTGTGCTGTGTGCGCCATCTCCTGGCCAAATAGTCATAGCTTGCCAACTAGTTCCTCACTGCCACAAGTTTTTATTTCCTGCTTTAGTTTTAACCTTTACTACTGATGTTCTATTTTTAAGCTCATCTATTACTGATCCATCATATATGGAATGTAGTTTCTAAAATTTATAAAACATAAAAATTAAAAAAATTAAATTGATGAAAAATTGGTAAAATATACATTAGAAAGGAAGATAAAAGGCAAGACAAAAATGCTAAGTATTGGTGTTCTCACAAAGGGAATAAATTATAATTTCCTATAATTAAAATAATTATAAGTGTATTGAAGGGTTTGTGAGGCCTAAGTAAATTTTTTTATTATTATAGGATATGTTCGAATTTCCCATAGGATATCTGTGAGACACGAACCTGCATGGGAGGAAAGGTAGAGATTTAAAGGTGGTGAGCATGAAGTTGGCAAAGTGCTACACTGCACTTTGCCAAAGTTGCCAAGTTTCTGCCCTCTTAGAATGAGCATAGAAAAGAAGTAATTGGCCCTGAGAATTCTGAGAAATACTGATATTTAAGGATGCTCCATGTAAGGGAGATAGTACAATGAGACAAACTGCCTGATTTATATACCTGCTTCTTTGTGGCTAACATTTAAGTTACACGAACGTGCACATCACTGTATCACTGTCTTCCTGTTGTTCATTGATTTGCTTGAACGGGCACCAGTAACATCTCTATACATCCTGTTGCAAGCAATTGTAGCTCAAGGGTATCTGCTTGTTCCAGGAAAAGGAAGAGTCTCAAACCATTATTCAGGTCATAGGAATGAGGTCCATAATTATTACTAGTTTTTGGCATAACAAATAAAACAAGGGTAGCTTGCCAGGCTCTGCCATGTAAGTGGTATGCTCTCAGTAGAAAGCTCTCATCTCGAGCATTTACTGATGAAACTTATAGGGGAAAGATCAGGTTATTGCTTGGATGGAGCTCTGAGGAACTAAGGAGTCTGAATGTTGACAACGACTGACCACATGATGTGTGGGTTGCTCTGGATTCCCGCTTAAGCTCACTGGGATGACGGGCATCAGTTAGAACCCGTCTAGAACAGTATCACTGTATCACTGTCTTCCTGTTATTCATCGAATTGCTTGAGCAGGCACCGGTAACATCTCCATATGTCCTTTCGCAAGCAAGTATAACCAAAGGGCATCTGCTTGCTCGGGGCAGGAAGAGCCTCAAACCATTCTTCAGGTAAAGGAATTGAGGTCCATAATTGTTACTAGTTTTTGGCATAACGAATAAAACACAAGTAGCTTGCCAGGCTCTGCCGCGTAGGTAGTATACTATCAGTAGAAGGCTCTCATCTCGAGCATTTACTGATGAAACTAATAGGGGGAAAGATCAGGTTTTCTCTTGGATGGACCTCTGAGAAACTATGGAGTCTGAATGTTGAGAATGACATGATGTACGGTTTGCTCTAACTTCTTGTTAGGCTTTACTGGAATGATGGGTATCAGTTAGAACTTGTCTAGAACTGTATACAGTGTATAAATGTGAAAGATTCTGGGAAGGACCTTATCCTAAAATCTGTATTATCTAAGAATGTCGCGTGGCCACAAAGCGGCCGCAAAGCGGCCGCACAAACAAGGGACCTTTGTGTCTGGCGTGGGTGGGTCTATCTTCCGGGAAGCTGGCATGGAGGTGGAGGAAATGGCAGAGCCCAAATCTCTGCTCCTAGTCTGGCCAGCATGGTCCCTCTCCTGCATGTGTGAGTGAACTCTTGGAGCAATGTTGGACTTGGCCAGGGGCTGGTCGAGCCCTTATCAGGAGATCAGCTCCATGGATTGCTTCCAAGTGGGGCCAGCTGAGCAGCGCAGCTGTAGATCTGGAGTGGATGGGTCTGGATCTTACAGGGTTGCAGAGGAGCTATGTGTCTGGCGTGGGTGGGTGCAACATACACACCTATTTTAAAACTGGTCTTATTAAAGGTGCCAGATAGGGGGCCAGAGAGATAATTCAGCGGGTAGGTCATTTGCCTTGCACGCGGCCAGCCTGTGCCGGCCCGGGTTCGATCCCCGACATCCCATATGGTCTCCCGAGCACCGCCAGGAGTAAACCCTGAGTGTTGCTGGGTGTGACCCAAAAAAAAAGCAAGCAAACAAACAAACAAACAAATAAATAAATAAATAAATAAATAAAATAAAGGTGCCATATAGACACATTAAGGGGGTTGGAGTGCCTGTTTAGCTGTTTAGCATGCAGGGTCTAAATTAGGTCTCCAGTACCAGCCTAAGCATTCATTAAGCTGGGAGTAGTCCTGTGCTCCATGGGATTTGGTCCAAACACAAAAAAAAAATATTCACTCATAACCTCTGTATACTAAGTAGGTTGTTATAATTTTGTCACCATTTTTTTAAAGTTTACAAATTCTAATTAACAATATCACAAAAAATACTTTGAAAGTTACCCTTATTGCTTTGAACTGCCACTCTTAACACCTAAATTTTTAATTTCTCATTGAAAGTGGCTTTAAATAAGTATGCCCTATTATTACAGCGATTTCTAAAGATGGTTAGTCTCTGAGTTAACTCACTCTCCTCCTCCTTCCACAATGAAAAAATCCTAGCTCAGGAGAGGAGCAGAGCTCTTGCTGGTCTGCTCCTTAGCAAAGTGACTATTCTTTGGGTAACTATAGTTCTGAACTTGAGGAAGAGCATACAAAGATTGTCATGACTTTCTGCACCATTTTTCTTTGTTAATGATACACAGGATGCTTTTCTTTTGTTCTTCTTAGATATTTTCAGAAACTATGAAACTGCTTGTTTCAATGAAAATCCCACTGCAGTAGTTTTCCACTGTGAACCAGATGAACTTTTCATAGAAACAGTCACATAGTCTCATTGAATTTCAGGTCACTTTCAATTTTTTTTTTTCTGAATTCCACAGAGAGAAGAGGACTGAACTCTAAAAACCATCTGCCCTAGTCTCACTCACAGTCCCTTGGTGGCATTAAATTTCAGATTAAGTTAATCAAACATCATTTCTGTTCAGGAGTGTAATCAAAGGGAACATCTTCCGTGATGTCTGGAATCTGGAATAAGTGTTTTGTTACCAAATCTTTTTGCTTTTTCTGACTCAAAATTCAGTGACAATTTGTAACAAGGTTAAATGATGGGTTATAAACATCCTTAATCCACTGGAATTTACTAAATTCTGGATATTTTAATCTATTAGAGAATATGCTATCGCTTTCCATCTGTACCAGAGACAGAACCAGATGTTACAATATGTTTCATCTGAGAAAATAGCATTTTCTTCCTACATCTTCCATATGCTTACTTTATATTTCATATATTTTATTGAGTTCTAAATGTATATTAAGCATTTTATCTTTAAAGTAATATCTCACAAGAATATTCTGAATTCATTATTTTCCTGCTCAGGGGTCATTTAAAGTAACCAATCCTGCCAATATTTGGACTCAGCAATGGATATGTTATCCAGCTGTACTTAAGAGGACTCTAAGATTATACTCAGCAGTGACCAGGAGGTGAGGTACTGTGGTATTAGAATTGAACTCAGGATCACAAACATGCTAGTTTGTGATCACTTGAGGTATCACCCTGGTCTCAGGGTAATATTTTAATATTTTACATTCATATAAATAGGTTGACAGCATTGATTGCATATGAGTCTTTAGTATGAATGGTATTTATTTAATAAATACAAACAAAAAGAACAAGCAATTTTTAAGAATAAAGTGGAATAAAGATAGAATAATACTCGTTATTATTCTATCTATGCTTTTGATGAAAATAACTATAAGTTCCTTTAAAGTATAATATAGAAAATAATAACATATGACTAAGGGGGCAGGAGAGAGACTAGTAGACTTGCCTACATGCATCAATCTCAGTAATCCCAACTCTGTAGTAAGCCCCGAACACAAAGCCAGGGGTAGCACTTATGCATAGCAGGATATTTTCAAAATTAAAAAAAGTGACATAGTAAATAATTTTTTCTTTTAATATTCTTTGTTATAGCTTAGGTAATGTGGTTCTACCAGTATACTTCACTTGTATCACTTGTCTTCCCATTGTTGTCCAATTTGCTCGAGCGGCGCCAGTTGCATCTCCATTTGTTTGTCCTGCTTGGGTGCTAGTGTAGCCCAAGGGCATCTGCTCACTCCAGGAACACAAAGAGCCTCAAACCATTAGTTCAGGTCATGGGAATGAGGTCTTTTATTGTTACTGTTTTTGGCAGATCGAATATGACCTGGGTAGCTTGCCAGGCTCTGCTGTGGAGGTGGGATACTCTCGGTAGTAAGTAGGACAGCATACTTAAGTTCATAGTAATGATGCACAAAATTACTGCACACCACCAACTTTGAAGTGCCCATAATCTTCCACCATTGTTTTTATGTCAACTCTGGTCCCATCTTCAAACCTCCCCCAATTCTCCGCTCCTGTTTGTTTTGATAGAGCTAATATTCCGAAGTCAGATATGTTATTGCTCAAAAAAAAAACTTAAAGGAGATTGAGGTAAGAATTTATTGCTAGTAATGAAGAATAGTCTTCTCCAAAATGTTCCAAATAAGTCTCTTCAACATCTTTGACATTTGAAGTTTTCTTTTTTTTAAAAGTATTTTATTATACCACCGTGAGATATACAAATAAAAAGATATACAATTAAAAAGTTCATGTTTGGGTTTTGGTCATACAGTGTTCCAGCACCCGTCCCTCCACCAGTGTCCATCTCCCACCACCAACGTCCCCGGTTCCCTCCTCCCTTCCCCAGCCCACCTCCATGGCATGTTCTTTATTTCTTTCCCTTTCTCTCTCTTTCTCTTTTCCTTCCCTTCCAGACTATGGATTACAGAACATGCATTAAAATGTTGTCATGTGTATCCTTTGCCTCTATTTAATGCTCAGTTCTAGGTTGGCATTAGTACCCTTGACAATTATTAGCACCCTGTTCCATTTTCTGTCTTACCTAACCTCTGACTCCCACACGTTTGTGATAATTTCTACCTTTGACAAGACCTCCTGATATATGTTTCACTTGACCTTGGATATTGGGGCTTCACAGTTCCTGCAAGAGTTTTATATGTCCCTTAGCTATCTAACATAACACAATTTGAAGTATTATCCCAAATTATAATTTTTATCAGAAATCCCATTCATTCACTCATTCATTCATTAATTTACTGATCACACCCTGCACTGCTCAGGGGTTACTCCTGGTTCTGCACTCGGAATTACTCCTGGAGGTGCTCAGGGGACCACATGGATGCTAGGGATCGAACCTGGGTTGGCTGAATGCAAGGCAAACGCCCTACCTGCTGTGCTATTTGTCCAGCCCCAGAAATCACATTTCTATCAGAAGTTTACCTCTATAGCAGAGAACTATCTAATTATACGTCAGCACGATCGCGCTCTTCTCATTGTGTGAGTTCCCTCCTTTTTCCTTGAAGCTCCAGATCCAGACTCAGTCCCTAATTAAGGATATAATCTCTCATTTCTCCCCATGTACTCCCAGCAGCTTCCTTCATGGTTATTCTTACAAAACCTAGGGTTGTACATTTGATTGCTGTACTAACTGGGTATAATATTGGTTGTGGTGTTACAATTTTTATGACTATGGAGACAGTACTCAGCAATGGGGTGGTAGGGGTAGTTCTGGATTTCAGCTCTAAGCCTCATGCCATAGTCAGGTCTCTACCATCCATAGAGCTAAGGGCCCCACCCACACCCCAATTTTTTTTAATTCACATGCATCTGGATTCCCCATATATATATGTAATCAAATGGTTATTTTCTACTATAATTCATATAATGCTAATTCGACTATTTGGCCAGTCTGATAAAAAAAAATCAAAGGGATAGGGAGAAGCTTCCCCTCCCCTATGCATTTACTAATGACTAAAAACGAAGTTTTAAAGTCATGCATATGTCTAAAAATACTGATAAGTTGTGTTTAATAGATAGATGTAATACACAGCTCATTCTTTTTTTCTTTGGCTTTTTGGGTCACATCTCGCAATGCTCAGGAGCTATCCCTGGCTCTGCACTCAGGCCTTACTCCTGGCATTGCTCAGGGGAACCATATGGGATGCCAAGGATCAAACTCATGTTGACCATGTGCAAGACAAACACCCTTTCAGCTGGACTATCATCAGGGACCCCGATACACAGTTCATTGATAAGATAAATATAAGTCAAATTGCTACAAAGCTTATTGACAACTTGAGAATAGAATGGAAGAAATTAAAAGTAAACTTAGTCAGTCTTCAGAAAAAGAGAGTGCATATTTCCTCAGGTTTTGTAGGAACTAGAGAGACCTTCTCATAAAGTAGAGATATAGGATTAATTCCCTAAGAATCATAGAATGTTAAGTAGAAGAGATGACCTAAGCAGTCTGAATCCACCATAATTGAGGAAATAGCAATCTTTTCAACAGTAGCTTGTCCAAAATCACCCAGCTGGTTAATACAGAGGCCAAATCAAGTTGTCATTCCTGCTGCCAAATAAGTTTCCATTCAACTCTGCTAGTAGACGCCATATGCCAATGCTAGCAGCTGGAGCTCCTCTTCAGGCCTTATTGTGTAATGAGTAAAGCCCTTAGTATAGCAGTGCTTGAGCAAAATCAATCTTGCCTTTTCTCCCTTTCACCACTCCCTCCATTTCTCCCCAAAGCACTTCCCAGTATGTGCCTGCTCATTCTTTTCCCCACTGCAATTCACTAGCACTTTACTCACTTCCCCATAGAAGTTCAAAACGCAGTTCACAATTCTGACCCATTACCCTGATGAATGTGTTCAGAAAGGCCTGCTTTCAAAGAGTAACCCTCAGCCTGTTATCAATAAACCCCATGTCAGTAACTAACATGGGGGTCCATTTGAGAAAATGGAAAATGATTTATAGACTTCATTTCTAAAGCTTTAGTTTAAAAATATCCTAATTTTTGAAATTGAGTCAGTGTGAGATACACAAAAAGTTTAACTTTATAAATAAAAAAAATTAAAAGATAAAGATCAGAAAGCACAGCAAAAATAAACATAAATATCCTAATTTAAATAAGTTAAAATGTATCATTATTATTTATATATTACCAAATTTTGTAGGTAGAGTCGTATTTTTTGAGAAAGTGAATTGTTTTTAATCAACAAAATATTAGTGTCTGCATATTTTAGAAAATTAATATAACTTTCTAATTTTCCAATAAAATATATAAATCATGATTTTTGCCTTAAGGTTGGGGAAACCTGCATATCGACATTGAAGCTAAAGGCATCTTCAAAGGTGAAACATCACTAACAAAACAACTAGAAGAAAAGATAAACACATGGGACTACATGAAACTAAAAAGCTTCTGCACCTCAAAAGAAACAGTGACTAAGATACAAAGGCAGTCCACAGAATGGGAAAGAATATTCACCCAATACCCATCTGATAAGGGGTTAATATCCAGGATATATCAGGCACTGGTAGAACTTTACAAGAAGAAAACAAACAACCCCATCAAAAAAATGGGGAGAAGAAATGAACAGAAACTTCAGCAAGGAAGAAATTCGAATGGCCAAAAAACATATGAAAAAATGCTCATCATCACTGGTCATCAGAGAGATGCAAATCAAAACAACAATGAGATACCACTTTACACCACAGAGACTGGCACATATTCAAAAGAGCAAGAACAACAAGTGCTGGCGTGGATGTGGGGAAAAGGGGACACTCATCCATTGTTGGTGGGAATGCCGGCTGGTACAGCCTTTCTGGAAAACAATATGGACTTTCCTCCAAAGACTAGAAATTGAACTCCCATTTGACCCAGCCATACCACTCCTGGGAATCTACTCTGGGAAACCAAAAATAAGCAGCGGAAACACCATCTGTACTTTTTATGTTCATAGCAGCATTATTCACAATAGCCAGAATCTGGAAGCAACCAGAGTGCCCGAAAATCGATGACTGGATAAAGAAGCTTTGGTACATCTACACAATGGAATACTATGCAGCTGTTAGGAAAAATGAAGTTATAAAATTTGCCTATAAATGGATGGACATGGAGAAGATTATGTTGAGCGAAATTAGCCAGAAGGAGAGAGACAGATACAGAATGACTGCATTTATTTGCATGGCATAAATATATATGTACACATTATGATACCAATATCCAAGGTCAAGTGAAACATATATCAGGAGGTCTTGTCAAAGGTGGAAATTATCACAAACGTGTGGGAGTCAGAGTTTAGGTAAGACAGAAAATGGAACAGGGTGCTAATAATAGTCGAGGGTACTGATGCCAACCTAGAACTGAGCATTAAATAGAGGCAAAAGGATACACATGACAACCTTTTAATGTATGTTCTGTAATCCATAGTCTGGAAGGGAAGGAAAAGAGAAAGAGAGAGAAAGGGAAAGAAATAAAGAACCTGCCATGGAGGTGGGCTGGGGAAGGGGGGAGGGAACCGGGGATGTTGGTGGTGGGAGATGGGCACTGGTGGAGGGATGGGTGCTGAAACACTGTATGACCAAAACCCAAACATGAACTTTTTAATTGTATATCTTTTTATTTGTATATCTCACGGTGGTATAATAAAATACTTAAAAAAAAACAAATAAGTTGCAATTCCCAGTCTGATGATCATAGCATTTATAGGAATTTCAACCAGATATATAGTTAAATACACACATGTGTGCATGTGTGTTTTCAACATATATGTGGTAATGATGTGTGTATGAGTGTGTGTGTGTGCTTAACATGTATCTGATAGTGAGTGACAGGTATAATAGTATTTTTAAGGACAGATAATCTCATAAAACATTGGGATTACATACGAAGTGACTATCAGGCTGGACACGTCATATTTTGTAGACATAAATGGAGATGAAAATAGAGCCTCAATAAAAAGATGAAGTCTCTGATCATGATATGAATTCATTATGGATTTATTAACACACAATTAAGCCACTGTGAATCCATTTAGCAAGACATTGTTGCTTCATCTTCAGTTTGCTTATTTTCACAGTAAAGTTTTACTGTGCACGAGATAGGATAAAACATATGCATTTTTAAAAAGATAGGTTATCCAACAATAGTGGAACAAAGGAAAGAGAGAATGTCAACAGATACTGTAAAGTCTCACTTGGCACATGTCTGAAATTCATTGTCCCACCCAGACAACTATGTGCTTATAATGTGACAATCACTTTCTGGGAGTGAATCCAACACCACAGCCTACCATTCTCTAATTTAGAGTAATGATTCATTTTATTTTTCAAAAGGTTGTATCTAGTCAACTGAACCCTAATAAACCACTCATCTTGTCATGCACATGTTTTCAAACAAAATAGTCTCTATTTTAATCTGCTCACGAGAATGGACATTTACTCATTGAAAATAATTTTAAGAAGTAGTATATGCCTCTGGTGTTAGATGTTACCAGGGGGAAAGGAAAGGAAGAATGGAAAGGAGAAAACAAATGTGTTGGCGCCTACCATGTGCCTGGTGGGAATATTTAATATTCATGACAAATATGTAAATCTGTTAAAAGTATTCTCATTGGAGATCTGAGGAGATTATAACAACAACAACAACAACAACAACAACAACAAAGGTAATATGCAGATATTTATTCACCTAATTGGAAGAACTCTAAATTCTTCATGGAAATGATATACTGGGCAGGCAAAGAAACATATCTGAAAAAGAAAAGAAAAAATTAGGAAACAGCTGTTTATCAGAGATATAAACTGACAGCATTTGTACAAAGAGTACACAAGTGCAGAGAAAATTTCAAATAAGATTAATCAAATGGTGTTAGTAGTAACTAAGCAGAAAGGTTCCCGGAGATGAGGCTTGACTGGGCTCCAAAGTTTCTCAACTTTTTAAATAATGAGCTGCTCTTTATTTAAATGCTGACCTAATTCCTGAAACTGAGAAACACCAGACGAGTGTGAAACTTAAAAGTATTTTGAGTTTTAACAGGAAAAGATTCAGGCTGACCAGAGTTAAAAACAAAAGATAGTATCTCTCTACTCTCTGAGGAGGAAGAAAAGAAAGCAGTAAAGACTGTTCTTCCTTTTCCCACAGGAAGCTACCTAGCTGGCAGACAGATTAAATCTCTGCTAAGAAGCATCTTTATATCTTCCCTGTTAATTAAAATCAACTCATGCTAGTATCAGACTGCCCACTTAAATTGCTAACTCTGAGAATGGGATTTTACTTCTGCCAAGCCTCTCATGGTTCATTAATATCTATTCATTATAAAATGAATAATTTTAAAATCATAGAATTATTCACATGTTTTAATCTATTTTCCATGAAGTTTACAAATAGGACTCATTTAATACATAATGCATGGATAAGTTTAACCTAATATCTTATTAAAATCTTTTCACTTGCAGTATCTATAATTTTCCTTCATTTATCCCATCAAAGATATGGTCAAAAGAACAGTGAAACTCTTTTCCAACTAGGCATTTGATTTCTTTTCTTTAATACAGAATCTCCTTTGAGAGCAATTAGGAAGAAGGCAGGTTTGTCTCTCTGGTCTCCAATTTTTTCATCTATAATTTGTGGGTGCTAGAGAAGATTATAGAGAAGGCATTTTTGAGGTGTAAGGGTATGCTTCTATGGCTCAAGAAAGAGCAAGGATTGAAAAAATATCCTTCAGATTGATCTGTAGGCAACCAGTGATAATTGCTGAGAGCAATTCCTGTGAAGGAATTTGGGACATAGATTAGAATTAGGTAAATTAGGACCATGTTGAGATAAATGCATTAGAAAATGAAGTGACATGAAGAAGCAGAGACAGGGATTAGATATTTGCCTTTAAAATAGCTAAGTCTTGGAGAGAGGGAAAAATTACAGATTCATGAGACAGAAATATCAATTTGGTAGGATAGAGAAGTCTGATGGCTTATTTCTGTTTAATGATGGAAGAAACATAGCCCTATTAAAGTGTTGCTGTTTCTGTTATACAGAAACTATATATTTTTAAAAGGTAGAAGACAGGAAAAGCTCTAAATATTAGAGCACATGGCTGGCATGTATGAAGCCATGAGTATGATACCGACATTGCATGGCATTGGTAGGTGCAGTACTGGAGGATCCCCAAAATCTCTAGGTTGAAATTGGTTGCCCTCATGCTACAATGATTGCATTGCTAACACATCAATAAAACATCAGTCTACCTGGCTGACTAAGTAACATGTGAGTATCCCCTGAGCACTGCTTAGGAAACACAGAGAGAGAGAGAGAGAAAGAGAGAGAGAGAGCATGAGACACACAGAGAGAGAGGATACATGTACACATTATAAAATACTCACCTAAGAAGGAAAAGTGATAAAATAGTTGAGAAAAATGGCCAACCCTACTCTAGAAAAGAAGAGAAAAGAAAAAACTAAAAGACTGACTATAGGGCCGGAGCAATAGTCCAGTGGGTAGGGCGTTTGCCTTGCACACGGCAGACCCAGGTGGAATCCCTGGCATCCCATATGGTCCCCCAAGCACCGCCAGGAGTAATTCCTGAGTGCAGAACCAGGAGTAACCCCTGAGCATTGCTGGGTGTGACCCAAAAAAGCAAAAAAAAAAAAAAAAAAAAACACCACTGACTACATAGAAAAATAGAACTTCTTAGAACTTCAAAAGTCCTCTTCCTTTTTCCTATCATGAAGTCATGAAGATTGACTTCATGCAGGATGGGCACTAAAATTCAATATAGAAGGATGTGTCACATGAACGCATATATTAGTTAGATTTAGAGCCAGTCTAAACCTTAATTCAAAGTCATAAACCTTAATGTCTCCTTTATATCTCATAGTAGACTCAAAACCTGATCACTAACCCTTATTATTCTGCATTGTTTTCATTTCTGTTTATTTAAAGAAGTAATAGAATGAATATTCCTTAGGAGGTAGAATATTGGGTTAATAATACAAATTCAGTGCTTAAATTGCCATCATACTCTGGGTTACTTTGTACAAGTAAATATAGAAGTTTAAATTGTAATTTTATCAGTTATTAGATAACGGTTAGACAAAGACGATATAAAACCCACTTCTGGTTTACAAAATCTCTAACTATGAACTAGACATTTTACCAAATAGTGCACTATCAAACTTTAACAAGGAAATGCTGCTATTGTGTTTTCACCCTAAAGTTTATACTTAAATTTAAAAAAGTAAGATTTGAGATTTTCTTCCTTGAATAGCAATGATATTTTACATGAAGTTCTTTTCTAAATTTGATTTTCTATTTGAAGAACCTATAAAATTATTCATTTTATTTTAGCTCTCAATACACTAATTAGATCTTATCAAATTTCCTTTCTGCTATTAAAATGGAGCTTATTTACTTTAAAGTAAAATAGTTTTTTGTTATTGTTTTATTCTGTTCTATTCCTTACAGTACAGTGAAAATCAATCTTTTTATCCAGAGAAGCAAACACATATGTATTTGATAAACTTGAAAGATGACTGAATCTTTCATAACTTCTGATTTCTAAAAAGGGTTGTGTTATAAAAAATAGAATTTGGTAAGTTTTAGTTTACATAGTTTAGCTCAAATGAGTCCATTTAAGATTCATTTACATTTGAAATTATATATCTAATATTAAGTTTCTTAGAACAAATATCTGAAATCCCAAATTCATACAAAGAAAAAAGAGAGGCATTATTAAGTCTCAAATAGAAATCCCATTTAAGTGATGCAAGAAACTAAACCAGAAACAAAGAGCAGGACACAGAACTGGTCTCAAACCAAATAGCATGTAACATACACGTGTCATGGAGGCTTACATTCCATCTGAACAAATACTTAAAAATGACAAGGCATTTTAAATCAAACATAATATATTTAGTATTTCTATTTAAAAAACTTGATAACATTTTAACTCAAATCTCTGGTTCATTATGACTTGGAAGCAAAAAAAGTCTGATACGTAAACTTATTATTCTACATAAGAGTGTTCTGTTAATAGGCAGATGTTTAAATAAGTAATTAAACATAGGCACATGTAATTAATAAAATAGTTATTCTATAACTAATATTTTTTGTTTTAGCAAAGTGTGGACAATTCTTGTAGTTAAAGTATTGACACAGTTATGGATGCTAAATAAGATTATCTTGAGTCACTGTAGTTTTAAATAAATAAATTTATATATTTCAATATAAAGAACTTGATTCTTACAAGTTGTTGACAATAAGTGCAAATAACTCAGAAATTAACAAAGTATATGATAAGCCATAACTTAGAATTTTTAGTATTGTATAACGAAAATAACCTTTCCACAGAAAATATTATGAAATCTATTAAACTTACAGTACCAATACATAAAGCTTATATTTTCCATGTTCTACTCATTTATATAAACATCACTTATAATGCATGTTATAGCCCATAGTTACACACATTTATAAATTATATGAAATTTTTAGTTTTGCAAAATAACCTCTACTATACACAACTGTTTCAAAATACAATATAAATGTGTGAATTCCTCTGGAGTAAAAAATTAGAGCATTTGCAGAAAACTTAGAAGATTCACAGTGTGCACCATTTTAAATCACATTTTACTCTTAAAGATCTGCTGAACTCATGCTAGCTAAGATAAATATATTACAACTATGTTAGTCTTTTCTCTTACGTAAAAGCTACTACTTGCCTGAGCCTGTCCCAGTACTTCAGAAGTAATGCCATCTCTAACATCAAAGAGGCATTACCATACTGCCTGCTAGCTCCAGCTCCTAGAACAGAAGGTGTGGAGAGGTAATTCTTTTAGGACAGAATAGCTTCAATACTGAATGTTGAGACTCTGGAGTCCTGCCAAGACATGAGTGTACTGGCTTCCAAAAAATCAGTGGCACCTGGTATTCTTTAGTAGATTATTTTTCTTATGTTTGTGATATGTAAACACTATGTTTTTTTTCTTTTTTTGGGGGTAGTTGGAGTAGGGGGAAGGGGGCCGCACCCAGCTGTGCTCAGTACTTCCTCCTGTCTCTGTGCTCAGGAATTACTCCTGGAGGTTTGTGTGGGGGTGGGAGGGGTTGAGGTGGAAGAACATATGTGGTACTGGGATTTGAATTTGGTCAGCCACGTGCAATTTGAGACCACATGTTTTAAAGGGCCCCATGTCAATTGTTCCTGAGCAATGCCAAGTTAGCCCTGATTGTACTTGGCACAGCAGGCTACAAAGAGCCCCACATCCTCAGGCCTTAGCAGTGAAAAGTCCCATCTGGATAATCAAGTACTGCTAGGGGCAACCCTAGGGCTTCCACTGCCCACCCCTCCCCCAAATTGTAAGATAAATAAAGACTCATAGCAAGGTAGCATGATCCCTCTGTCTTGGCTCTAAAAGCAGCCATCTACATCTGTACTAGAATATCTGAAAACACACAATTCTGTTTCTTAATGACTAACATAGGCTTCATGTTAATTCTCTGAATTTTACAGCCTTTTTCTGGCTTCTTTCTGTAAATTGGCTTTCTCTGCTTTACATAGATCCTTAGCAGGGCCACAGCTTCAAATTTCAGTCATCTTATAGATTTGACATTCAATGTCTCTGACTGACACTATTGAATCTTTCCCTTTAAGCTCCTCCATCATTTAAGAGTGTGATAATCTTCTACTCTTACTTTATAGTTCAAACCAATCTGACTGGCCTATCAAAGGTTGAATATTTGTTTGGGGAAACCCAGTTGGCAAACTTAACCTGTTGAGGCCAGGATTCTGAACCTGGCCTGAGGCTATAAATAGGACCCCAGGAGAGCATCTGGCAGGTTTCTGGACAAAGAGAGCAATGGCCCCTGCTGCCTGGGCAGAAAGGCCAGCACGTGGCCCATGGTGCTCCTGGTACCTGGGCCACATAGCTAGTACCAGGGGAGAGAAGTCGCTTCAGATGCCTAGGCCCGAAGGCCAGCACTAGTCCCACAGAGTCTGGTGCCTGAGCCAGAGGGCTAGCAACAGGGCCACAGGGCTACAGGGTAACAGGCCAACAGGACCAAACAGTGAGACAGAGAAATAGTATCAGAGACATAGAGAAACAGAGAAACAAAAGCAACAGGCCAAAACAGTGAAACAAGGAAATAGAATTAGGGACTGAGATAAATAGAGAAACAAAGAGAAAAGAGGCCCTGAAGAGAAAAGCCTTGAACAGAAAGGATCTAAGAAAAGAGGTCCTGAAAAGAGAGGTCCTGGGTGAGGACCTGAAAGGAAAACGCTGAACAAAGATGTCCAGAAGAGAGAGGCCATGACGAGAGGAGCCTGCACAGATGCCCGGAGAAGCAGAGACTGCTGGAGAACCTGCTGGGAGAGAGCCAAAGGTTTTTGGAGAGAGATTACTGCAGCAAGCAGAAAGGTGAAGCAAAAAGTAACAAGTAACAGAAAACTCATTAAAACTAACCTTCAGGAACTTCTGGTCTTGTTCTTTCTTCCATGGACAGGTCAGGGGAAATTGTTTCAGTCCCTGACACAGACTGTGAGTATTGCCAGAGACACAGCTAGGCCCCAGCATCTGCTGCCACAGTTACCCCTGACCCCCAAGAAATGTTAGGGCATTGGAATCCACAGGGGTTCCCTTGAGCCTGGTTCCTTGGTACCTCCTTGAAGGAGGAGCCACAATCATCCTCCTCTCCTATTTGTAAGCCCAAACAAATGTCTGCGAGCTCCCAGCCACCACAGCCAACAGTCGGAAGAGAAAAACTCCAGACCCACAGCTGCGCAGCTAGGCCTCATTTGGAGCGGCCCGTGTAGTTCCGGAGGATGGTAAAAGGCTCGGCCAGCCCCTGGACAAGTCCTACATAGCTCCTAGGGACCGCTCGCATGCAGGGGGCCACACTGGCTGGACTTGGAGTG
Source organism: Cryptotis parvus (assembly GCA_021461705.1). NCBI lineage: Eukaryota > Metazoa > Chordata > Mammalia > Eulipotyphla > Soricidae > Cryptotis > Cryptotis parvus. Next base: position 25,343 of record JAJIBD010022891.1, on the reverse strand, counting down.
GGGATTTGGGCTCCTCCATCCATTCCTCCATCTCCATGTTGGTAGGCATGGCTACAAGCTCCCAGCTACCACAACCAACAGCCAGAAGAGAGATACTCCAGACCCACAGCTGTGCTTGTGTGTGGCCGCAAAGCAGCCGCGCAACATTCTTAGACAATAGTGGAAGTTAGGACTAGGTCCTTTCCAGGAACTTTCACATTTATACACTGTAATTATCATTCTAGTTGCAACAAACTGGAGAGGTTATGGGGAATGGGAAATTATAATGTCACACTAGAACTCACTATTGAATATGTACATAGAGACATCATAAACCATTAATATCCACAGGGCAAGTCAAAAAGTAAGAGAAGAGAGAGAGAGAAATACAGGGACAGAGACAGAGAGATAGAAAGAGAAAGAAAATGTGCCTGCAATAGAGGCAGGCTGGGGGTAGGGGTGGAGTGTTTGAATGGGGCACTGGTGGAGGGATGGGTGCTGGAACACTTTATGACAGAGATCAAATTATGAACATCCTTGTAATTGTATATCTCACATGGTATAATAAAAATTAAGGAGGAAAATGTCCATATTTAACGCTGCTCAGACCCAAAAGAGTAAATTTAGGAGCTTGATGTCTAACTTATCATTAACAGTTTTAAAAGTCAGAGTTCATAACCTATTGACAATGACTATCTTCTTTAAGTCCAAAATAATACTACTGAAAAAAAACAAATATTTAATTGTATACTTTATTCTTTGTAGAGTATTTTAATATTAATAAGAGTGATCCAAAAACACAGAGCTGTAACTTTGGATAGATGTGTATAAGTAAAATGTCTGGAGACATGAAAATTAATTTGTTTATATGTATGTATATATATACACATGTATATTATAAATTTATTATATATCTCTATAAGCATATGCATATGTGTGGTATATATGCATATATAAAACAAATGAATTTATCATGTGATCCAGAAATTTCATATATCTTTTCAAAGATTACAAAAAACCATTAATTTGAACAATATATAGGCAAGCTTGCATTCATGGCTGTGCTTCTTACAAGGACCTGTATATGGGAACAATCTTGTGTCCAACACATATTAGTGAACAAAATCTTACTTTTAATGACAACACAGCTAGATAGACTAATAATGCTAAAAAAGTAATTATAAGGAGAAAGACAAATGCTAGATAACCTTACTCAAATTTCAGATAAGAAGAATTAAAGTAAGGGAACAGATATCACTGACAGTGTCAATCCTTGGATTCTGACTAGAGAAATAAGATGGTTAGAAGGGAAAGGAGGAAGAAACATAAAATAGTAGAAAGGTTCCAGTGAATTATAATAGAGAAATATTAGTACCTTGGTGGTGGGTATGGTGTGGTAATATGGTTTTAAAAAAGATGCTAAAATATATACCTAAAACAGTTTTTTAAAACATTACCTTAATAAAAATTATACAAAGTGAGGAAAAAAAATCTTACTTTTTTTTTCAATCTGGCCCAGGAATTCTGAACCAGAGACTCTCAGACATGGGGCAGAGCTGCTACTTGCTCTCCCTGTGCTCAGCCGCTCATGAGGCGCCCGGGAGGAGGCATGGCGGGTTCTAGCCCTGGCCTGCCACCCCAGCAGAGCCTCACAACAAGCCAGATGATGACCCCCCCCCCCGACTCCATGGGGGCTGCCGTTTTCCACATCCGACTTCTTTCTTGTCACAACTCCACCCAGCAGACCAGACTATTACAGTCCGGCTCACATGGCCGCTAGCGGTCACGCGGTTCATCAATAATTGCTTTATTTAGAGGTGACTACAAGAGTATGCCACCCACACGGCAAGCCTGGCAAGCTGCTAGTGTCGTATTTGATATACCAAATAACAGTAACATAATGGTTTGAGGCTCTTTATGTTCCTGAAGCAAGCAGATGCCTTTTGGTTCTACTAGCATGAGACAGGACATATGGAGATATTACTGGTGCCCGCTCTAGCAAATAGATGATCAACGGGAAGATAGTGATAGTGATAGGAAAAAAATCTACTGTTCCATATTCAAGAGGTATGTTTCACCAAAATTTCATTGAGATAATTAAACCTCTATTACCAATTTACAAGAGTCCATAAATTATGTTTGTAGTCTGATCATGCAATAAATAGTATTCATCTGTAGGATAATGTAAAAACATTGCAAGACCACACAGCATGAAACTGGAAAACGATGACCTTCAGCTAGCTTTTTAGTGTCAAACAAGCTGATTCTTCCACTGATCAGGGGAAATCAACTACCAATTTCCAAATTATAGGAAAATTACCTAATTGGAGTAATTACCAAGTTGAAAGAAGTTGGAAGCTTTTATTTCCTGTTGCTCTGCTGAGAGAGCCTATGCAGTTTGTATAAATGCCAGAGAGAGAGAGAGAGAGAGAGAGAGATAGTGAATAATTATCAATTGGCTGATTGAAGCAGAGATAGTTTACTGATGAAATTTTCTTTCCCTCCTAGACACTGATTTCCTTAGTAATCATCTTTAAAATTATAATCAAGTGCTTTCAAAATTGAATGAATAAATTATTTTTCAAAGCCCATTTAAATGTCATCTATTAGTCCAATAACCCTTAATTTAGAGAATAGTCATATTTGTCATTGGAGCTCCCAAACTCGCAATGTCTATAAAATTTTAGTGAGTTCAGATTTATTGAATCAAACATAAAGTAACTAGGAAAATGAATATAATACTGCTTTTTTTTGTTACTATTGCACAATTAGGAACTTCAGTGTAAGCCTAAACTGGTAAGTCAATTTTCTGGCAGTAAAAAATAAATAAATCAATATGTAATCCCATAACATGTAAGCCTAACAAATGTTTGAATATCCTTCAGTTTTCAGCCAGAGTTTTTGTCACTGTCTCCTATTTGTTTCAATTCTTTCATGTCACTGCTTTATTAAACTTCACTAAACATCAAGAAGCAAATACTTTTAGTCTTAACTGGATAATTGAGGAATAATTACACTTCTACTTCAAAGAAACCCTTTGAATCAGGCATAAAGTCATCAAAATGTTAAAACCCTGGTCAGATAAGAAACAGCAATGGACAACTAGCAATACCTGTAAAATTATTAACATGCATTCCCTTTTACCTAAACTGTCTATAGAAATATTTATTTGTGTAGTGGCATAAGTATGCAGTAATTAATTCACATAACTTGCAATGGCATGCATTAAAAAACAATAAATATTTATCAACAAGTAGCTAGCTAAATACATTACAGTGTGTTCCTATAATGGAATGCCATACAATTATTAAAGGATCCTATTAAATAAAAATAAATTAACTAAGGTGCAAAAAATATGTACTTTCATATGTAAAAAGAGGATAGAAAGAATATCTATTCATGTTATATAAGCATAAAATAACTGGAAATTTGCAGAAGCAACTTGATCTTAACATTCACTTTAAAAGAATCCTAATGCTAGGAGATAGCCATTAACATTTTTATCTATATTTTCTTTATTAGTTCTAAACTCAAACCATGTATTTTGCCCAGTCAAAATACATTAACGCTCCTTAAACCAGAAAAATAACACCAAATGAGATTTTTTTCCATTAGTCATAATCCAGATGACTAATTTACCCCCAAATCATTGCCTTTTTTAATAAACACATTTGCTATCACTATTGAGGCACTGAATAAAGGGAAAGAGAAAAGAGAAGTAAATTCAGAACATTTTAACATAAGCATAATACCTTCTATATTCACTTATCAATGTCTAAACAGCTCACATCTTTCATCTGAGACTTCTATGTTCCTTTATGTTAAAAGTTTCACAGTGCACTTATGGTGAAAACATCCATTTATTACACTATTTGTACCAGTATGGGAAACAACCAATCAAAAAAAATAAACTTAGAAATGACTGCTGGAGAGGTAATATAGCAGTTAGGCTCCTGCCTTGCACACAGCTGACACAACCCTAATCTGCATTTAGACCCAGAAGCTGGAGTGCAGAGCTACAGTAATCCCTGAACACCACAGTATGCCCGTCCTAGAACACCCCAAATAAAAATGCTAATAAAAAAAAGAAAATGTGGGGCAGGAGTGATAGTCCAGCGGGTAGGGTGTTTGCCTTGCACGCGCCGGCCTGTGCTGGCCCGGTGATCCGTGGCATCCCATATGGTCCCCAAGCACCGCAAGAAGTAATTCCTGAGTGCAGAGCCAGGAGTAACCCCTGACGATCACCGGGTGTGACCCAAAAAGCAAAAAAAAAAAAAAAAATGCTATTTGCCTCACCCCAACCACTCTTTACATATCCATAGACAGAGCATGCTTAAAGAATGAATGAAAGTTAGACAATTAAAAAATTGTTTTGCTGCTTTCTATTTTTATTGGTCACCTGCTTCCTTTCTTTTTTGGATAAAAACTTGATTTAGTGCTAAAACAAGGAGCTGAGCACCAATTCTGGTTCTGACACTAACATCTATTGGGCACTTCATGTTCTAGGTACTGGATATTCTACAAACCCCTGGTGATGTGCAAATGAAAAAATAGAAATCTAGCCTTTGGAGATCTCATCCTTCAGAGAGAAGAGGTTGGCATACAACTACCTGAATCATAATGATATTAACATCACACAGGTAGCATCATGAAATAAGAATAACTGAAATGTGAGATGAAAGTTCTGCTGGGGTGGAAGAAAAGCTGTTAGGAGAAAGGAAATGACTCTTGATCTTTGCTTTAAAGGATAAACAGATTTCTTTTTCCAGACAGGACAGAAGGAAAGGGCATTGCGGACAGAGTTATGCAACAAGAAGCCACTTAGATTTGAGGCATGGAAAAGACAATTTGGAATTCCCAGGCCACTCACTATAACTACATTCCATTTTTTCCGCACTTGAGAAATGATAATGAAATAAAGGCAAGTGAGAAGGAGGTCTTTGCTGGCAATAATGGCAACTGTCTTACTAAAAATATAATAATCAACAGAGCAGTGCTCAACATGTATGATGACTTTGGTATCTGAACACTGCCCACTCCAAACCTTCTGAAAATTCAAATGAGAGAAGAAAGAACAATTTGAATCATCACAATTCTTTTCTCATCCCTACATCCTTAGGCCTCAGTTCTCATGTGTTCTGAAGATGTAAGACAAATGGTGGCAAAAATCTGACCAGGCCAGAGTGAGGTCATTACACCTACCTGTGATCTAGAATCTGAAAGAATTGTTGAGAGTTTGCTCAGTCCATGAATTTCCAGGATCACCACATGAGAAACTGAAATCAGTACTTAGAATACACACACACAAACACACACACACACACACACAGGAGAGAGAGAGAGAGAGAGAGAGAGAGAGAGAGAGAGAGAGAGAGAATACACAGAGGTTCCAGGATCTGCCTTATCCAAAACAAGGAAAGTTGTTCAATCTTCCTTGTAGAAGGCAATCATTAACTGCAAGTACCAGGCACGACCAGCAACTGTTAAAAGCTCAATAGAATGAGTCACAAAAGATCCTCGTATAAGGTATTTAGCTTTAGCAGAGGGAAATGGAGCCTTGACGGCAAGTTTGATCTAACTGCATGGCATCTCCAGAAGAAATGAGGAAGAGAAAGTAAACAACTTTTACGAGCATTTTTTCGCAACTAGCACGCTGACTCAGATGTTATACCATCAACTCAGTGAGTCATTCACAAGTGAAGTTGGGAAAATTCATCAATTAAAATGTGCTTGGTGTGGAGCATGGCTTTCTGGTAGCATCAACCACAGGCTGAAATTCTTTCAGTTTTGTCTTGTTCACTTTATGGTCCCAATGACAAATGTTTCTAAATATTTAATTTTGATAAAACAGTGATTATAGGGCTGGGGCTTAGTATGTTAATAAGTTACTTTGTACCATGCAGTGTTTCAGTTTTCTTTGTTTCTAAAGAATATCCAGTTTTTCTGGCCAGAGTGATGATACAGTGGGTAGGCACTAGCCTTGCTTGGTGCTGACCAGAGTCCGATCCCTGGTCATCATACCATATATGGCCCCCTAGACCCCCCCCCCCCCAGGATAAAACCCTAAGTAAACAGTCAGGAATAAGCCCTAAGCATAGACAAGTGTGGCTGAAAACAAAACAAAATACAAACCAAAAAAAGTACATTTTCCTTAATAACTAAAATCTAGTAAATTATTAGTTCCTTTAGTAAGTTTAAGCTGTCTGTGAACGACTTCCTCAAATATATAACTGTTCTCCAGTTCAACCTCGTGAACATTTCTAAGGAAATGTTCTGGATGTGAAATTGGATATGTAAATTTCTGGAGCCCTTTAACATAGAATGATATAACAGATTTCTTAAATAAGTAGCCGTTGAAATCAGTTTTATAAACTGAGACCAAGTGAACAAGAGTTATTCTGGATTTTTCCATAATTATAGTCACCAGACTTACAGTCTCAGGTCATCAAGTTCAAAAAGACTTGGTAAATTACATCAAGTTTAATATTCGTAGACTCATATGTCATATCGTATTTACAATTTTATACTTTATTTCATATAATCTATATTACAAAGTGGTTTTTATTTGCTTAGTTTTCTGGAAGAATTAAACATTCAATGATAATGAATTTTAGCAAAATTGAAACACCTTGAAATTACAACCTTTTAAACGAGCAAGCTTATCTCCTGGGAAAGCTTTCAAAGGCCTTGTAATCTGCTAAAAGAAATTCTACCTTGTCCTTATTTGGGAATAATTGGTAGATGTTTAAAATTTTCTCCCAAATCAGTTTCATTGAAAATAAGTCACATTATAGGCTATGGGAGGAAGGAGCAAATTGGGGACATTGGTTGGGGGAAATGGGCACTGGTGGAGGGCGGGTGCTGGAACACTATGTGACCGAAACCTCCAAACATGAACAATGTTGTAATTGTATATCTCACGGTGGTATAATAAAATACTAAAAAAAAAGTCATAGCAACTGGCTAATGACAAAGCAGTAACTCATACTAATAAAGTTGGTAAGTGCCAAAGAGAAAAAAAAAAAGAGAACATAAGTGAATTGCTTCTCAGCCTTTAGGCTATGATCAAGTTAAGAATGTAAGTGAAATAAGGTGTAGTGAGAAAATAAAATAAAATTTATAAAAACGGTGCATGTGAAATAAGTCTGTGGCCTTTCTTATAAGCTGCTGCTTTTCTTATCTTTCCTTCTTAGTTTTGGTTCTAACTTTCTATTTATAGTGAAAATAGTTGACAAGAATTTTTATATTTAGGTACATGTACACTAAAAGTCAGTAAATTCAGTGTTTTGGATTCAGTCATTATTAAAGGTAAGTGCATGATTAGTGCAAGGATCTTATGATAATTATTTAGAGAATATGCAAATCCTTTCCACATAATTTCAATTCAGAGCTCAGTTCCAAAAAAGGGCTTAGATCACTGGCAAGGTATAACTATAATTTTATACTAAATATAAAAATCCTTGTTCTTCAAACTTTTTGGCATAGTCACCAAATAAAATAAAGACAAAAGTGTGTATTACTTCTGTATGCATCTGGGAAAATTTCATGCCTGCATACCAATAAAGATACTCTAATTTAAAATATCACATGGATTGTTCAAAGAGATAGTAGTGGGGTTAAGGCACTTGTCTTACATCTAGCTGACCCAAGTTAGAATTTCCAGCACCACTAAGTACCATTAACAATCACTCCTGAGCACTGAGCTATGTAATATCTCAGATCACTGATGAATTGGCTCCCCCAGAAGCCCTCAAATAACATTAAAGGTCAAACTATAGTTTTCTATATGTATATACAAATATACTATGCTAGATGTATATACATATATACATATATACTATGCTAGATTTATGTATATACATATACATAAATGGATATACATGTGTACTATATGTATGTATATATATACATATATACTATATATACATAGTATATATGTACACATATACTATGCTTTATGTAAATACATACATACTATGCTAGATTATGTAAGCATGAAAATGTTTGATGTATTTCGAACAAATTTAAATTTAGAAATATTAATAAAAACTAGGGAAATCTTGGGCTGTAGAGATTGTACAGTGAATAAGGTTCTTTGCACACAGCCAGCTATGAATATTACTGGCATCACATACTGTCACCTGAGCATAAACTCAGGAGTAAGCCCTGAATACAGCTGGTTTGGCCTTCAAACGAAAGCTAATGAATTCTATCTAGAGCTAAAAAATTAGTTCGAAATTATTGTTCTCAATGACAATTATATTAAACATGAATGATATTTGAACACTCTGACTTTAAATATATGTGAATACATGAATTTTTAGGTAATTAGTGTCACCTTCGTGATTATTTATAGGTTATTTATATAAACCCACACTGTAATCAGTTTTTGCTTTCTTATTTACACATCAGTGTGTTTATCAATTATTTCTCTATTTTAGTATAAAATATAATAAAACTATAACTAAATTTCTGGATGGTCATCTGACATATATATTCAGAAATTGTACCTAATTGTTTCCATTTGATTTTGTAAACTTTTTATAAATTATTATTGACCTTGTGATATTTACAACTCTGTTTACAGTTATAAGGCCTATTTTAAAATATTTGGCTCCCAAACTCTGAACATCATCATGTCTCTTTTTCCATTTGTTTACAGAGGAAAGATTTGGTATAAAAATATGCTTCCAGAGATAGATTAAACTTTGTCTTGCATACTTATAAAGTGAGTGCATATTCTAATCTGTATAGGACAAGTTAGATTTATGCACCTATTGCAGAGTAATAGTCACTTTTATCTGTCACACAGTCTATTACATGAATTCAGACACAACACAAATTTAGAATACTTTTGCTTCTGAAACCTATGCTCAAGTAAGTTGGTTTCTTAGGGGTTAAACTAATGGGTCAAGAAAGAATGTCGAAAGACCAGTCCTAAATAATTTGCTTTCCCACTCATAAAAAGAAAATGAACATCAAGTTGGAAAAACTGCATCATTACTCAAGCTTTTCATTGCTGTCTCAAAACCGGAAATTCAAAAGATATGGTATACCACCCAAGAATCAAAGCAATTCATAGAGTAAGAATGTATTCAAAACCAGACAAACAAAAATGCACATTTGTGAGCAACTCTGCAACAGAGTTTTCTAAGTGTTGCTCTACACTCGTAATTTAATTTTTTATTTTTACAATTACAAAGATATACAATTAAAAAATATTTGGGTTTGTCAAGTGTAGCAGCCCCCCACCCGTGCCCATCTCCCACCACAACGTCCCGTCCCCTCCCACTCCTCCATGCCCCCCCATTATCTTTTTACACTCGTAATTTTTATCAGTACAATTTTCCTTATATTATGCCCTTTAAAAATTATTGTATTGAATATAAGAAAAAAACAGCCAACCCCATTAGAAAATGGGGAGAGGAGATGAACAGAAACTTTGACAAGGAAGAAATCCGAATGGCCAAAAGGCATATGAGAAAATGCTCATCATCACTAATCATCAGAGAGATGCAAATCAAAACAACAATGAGATATCACCTCACACCACAGAGAATGGCCCATATCCAAAAGGGTAAAAGCAACAAGTGCTGGCGTGGATGTGGGGAAAAGGGGACTCTCATACACTGTTGGTGGGAATGTCGACTTGTACAACCTTTCTGGAAAACAATATGGACATTCCTCCAAAGACTAGAAATTGAGCTCCCCTTTGACCCAGCCATACCGCTCTTGGGAATATACCCTGGAAAGCCAAAAACACACAGCGGAAACACAATCCGCGACTTTTATTTTCATAGCAGCACTATTCACAATAGCCAGAACCTGGAAACAACCAGTATGCCCGAGAACTGATGACTGGATAAAGAAACTGTGGTACATCTACACAATGGAATACTATGCAGCTGTCAGAAAAAATAAAGTTATGAAATTTTGCTATAAATGGATGGATATGGAAAGAATCATGTTGAGTGAAATTAGTCAGAAGGAAAGAGAGAGACATAGAATGACTGCATTTATTTGCATGACATAAATATACTAGGTGATCTTACCGAAAGTGGAAATTACCACAAGCGTGTGGGAGTCAGAGGTTGGTTTAGATAGAGAAGGGAACATGTGTGAATAAATGTCTAAAGTTCTGATGCTAACATAGAACTGAGCATTAAATACAGACAAAAAATGCAAATGATGGCTTGTAAGTGTATGTAGTGCACTTAGAAGTGTACAATGTGTGGGAGAAGGAGGAGAGAGAGAGGGAGAGGAGAGGAGATAAAGAACCTGCCATTTAGGCAGGATGTGGGAGGGGAGGGAATTGGGGACATGGGTGGTGGCTGGGGGGCACTGGTGGAGGGCGGGTGCTGGAACACTGTGTGACCGAAACCCCCAAGCGTGAACAGCATTGTAATTGTATATCTCGCGGTGGTATAATAAAATGTTAAAAAAAAATTATTGTATTGAGTTACTGTGTGATGGGCTTTTACAGAGTTGCTCATGATTGGGTCTCAGTCAGTGTTCCAATACCATCCCTCCACCAGTGCACATTTCCCAGCACCAATATGTGCCCTGTCCCTCCTCCCCTTTAATATGCCTTTTACTAATCCAAGAATATATGAAAAATGCAAGATAAATGACAACCTATTGTTGCTCCAAGGTTACTTAAATAGCTTTAATTTTTTTTAAATCATACAAACTTTTGATGATTTTTTTTTATAGATGTGAGCACATGTTTGTGTTAAAGGCAGTGGAGGTGCTAGTAATGGGAAAATGAACAGATAGATTTCCGGCTATACGGTAAAGCAGACAGTCAGACTCACATCTTGGAAAAGTACTAAGAAAAGCATCAGACACTTGGGACAAAACTTCACTTGTATCACTTGTCTTCTCATTGTTCATCAATGTGCTCAAGCGGGCACCAGTAACATCATCCGTCCATAAGTGTAGCCCAAGGGACTCGCTACAGGAACACAAGAGCCTCAAACCATTCCTTCAGGTCATGGGAATGAGGTCTATAATTGTTACCAGTTTTTGGCATATCAAATATGACACGGGTAGCTTGCCCGTCTACGGCCATACCACCCTGAACGTGGCCCCATCTCATCTGATTTTGGACAAAACTATGTAATTTATTTCTTGTGGGAGCTTTAACAAATTAAGGCAAATCAAGAAAGTAAATGTTTTAAATGTGTTTATAAATCACAGAAATATAGAAATAGACATTTAGAGGAGATTCAAAACAGTATAGAAGCTCTATACTCTACAGTATATAAGTTCTATACTAACAGTATACAAGTTCTCTATTCTAAACAGCATAGAAGTTTCTCAAAACTTATTCTTTATTGATGTAACATTTGTTTCTAGGGTTACAAATGTTTCAAGGATATAACTTTATAAGTGTTTGTTATATTACATGAAATTCATCACAAAAGTGTAATTTAGGGGGTTGGAGAAATAGTGCAAGAAATAAGGGACTTGCCATGCGTGCGGCTACCGGTTGAATCACCAGATATGGTCCCATGAGCATGGCTAAAGGTCACTCCTAAGCACAGTGCCAAGATTAGCCCTGGAGAAATGAGTAGTGTGCCCCGCCCACCCCAAGAAAACCAAAAACAAATAAAAGTTTGTTCTTTATGATACCATTGACCACTTTTCCCTAATTAACCTCCCCTACCTCTTTCACTTCTGGTACCATTAATTTGGTATTAGAGGCATACTTTATTTAACATTCTTTTAGTTAGTAATGATATAGAACCAAACCCAAATCTAGCTGAATCTAAAAAATTTTTAAACTTACTCATAAGGCTAAAAAATCACAAAGAAGAGATAACTTCAAGACAAAAACAAATATCAGAGATATGCCTTCTGCTTTCAGCTATGATTTCTATTTCTCTGCTTGAATCAATTTTTCAGGATTCTATTGAAATTTTCTATATTAATTTCCATATTAATTTTCTATATTAATTTCCATACTAATTTTCTCAGGATTCTAGGGGGGAAGATGACTACTGACAACCTTAGGATGACCTTTATTCTTTTCTCAAAAAGAAGGTCTAAAACAAATACTGTTACTGAAGTGTTGGAGTCAGACAAAAGACAGCACAGCAGTTCGGATGCATGTCTCATACAAACCTAACCCTACTCTATCTGGGTTTGACCTCAGATATATAGTGGGTATCTAGAGTCTCCTGGACATAGATGAATTGGGCTAGGAGGGACCATCTCAGCCTGACATATATTTTAGATATAAAAATTAAGCTAAGCATCTAGGCCACAACTTGGTGTCATTCAGGACTTATTCCTGTCTGAAATCATTCCTGGCTAGGCTCAAGAGGTAACACGGGGTTTAGGGATTGAACCTGAGTAGACTGTATGCAAGGCAAGTGTCCTACTTGTTATGCTCTCACTCCAGCCAAAAAATTCTATAACCTTTTTTTTTTATCTTTTGGGTCACACCTGGCAATGCTCAGGGGTTACTTCTGGCTTTACACTCAGGAATTACTCCTGGCAGAGCTAGATGGACCATATGGGATGCTGGGGATCGAACTGGGTTGGCTGCATGGAAGGCAAATGCCCTACCCGCTGTGCTATCTCTCTGGCTCCCTATAGCATTTTTTATAGAGGAAAAGTCTTTGAAAAGTAAAAGACTCAGAATCAAATGAAAATTTAGTTTTTATGAAAGAGTATTTATAAAGTTCTGATTATTTGCAAATGAGGGGAACTTCAAGGGTGTAAAGCATGGAGTCATACATGAATACTAATGCCTTAAGATCTCATAAGGATAGAATTTGTACATATCCGCAACCCTTTCTTTTCCTTACCAGATGAGAGAAACAAGATAATCTAAAATAACTGTCATAGGTCGGTAAAAAACAGAGTAAAAATCTAAACTGTGACCAAACTTTCCTTCACCAACTTCAAACAAACTATTTACTTAATCATAAAAATGGCAGATAAGGCTTTTACAACTCTGAGGAAATCCATATTCTTTCCTGAAAATGTTATCCTTCTTTTAGTCTCTTCCCTTACATTTCTCTGAGTAAATTTATTTCAATAAAAACTATTTTACTTCACTGTAAAATAAAATGGCAGATTAAGTACTATTCAACTTCCTCTGTGGACACCAATAAGGTTATGTTAAAGCATTGTCTAGAATATTGTATATATATATATATATATGTATATATATATATATATAGTAATTGAAAGAACAAGAGCAGTACTATAGAAGAACAAGTACTTTAACATGTTTTTGAAATGTGAAAATTTAAAAAAAAATCCATCTGTTAAAGTATGTTGTAGCCCAAAACACAATAGAAGAGGGCTACAAAAAGAAAAGAAAGCAACAAGAAATCTAGAGACAATCCATATTACAGCCAGCAAGTAGAAGGAAAGGCAGAGAAAGTGAAGCCAGGAACAAGCTATTAATTGACTACCAGAATCATGAATCTATATCTAGGCCTCATGCCGAATAACTTGTGGTTGGGTATTTCACATTGATGCCAGAAATCAACACATTGCTTCCTCTAATATTTGTCAAAAGAAAAGTTCTCACTCTAAAATATCCAGCCAATTAATCTCTGTCACATTCAAGCACATCATCAACCCACAATTCCCAAAGTTTTAAATATATGTGGAGATCCTACTTCTTACCAGTATGAAGAAAATAAACCAGATTAATACATATTATGAAATCCAGAACTTGGAGGGCTAAAAATATTAAAACATTCCAAAGAGGGGCAGGAGCGATAGCCCAGTGGGTAGGGCATTTGCCTTGCACATGGCCGGCCTGTGCCGGCCCGGGTTCAATGTTCAATCCCGGGCATCCCATATGGTCACCTGAGCACCACCAGGAGTAATTCCTGAGTGCAGAGCCAGGAGCAACCCCTGAGCATCGCGGGTGTGATCCAAAAAGTAAAAAAAAAAAAATTCCAAAGGGCTGGGAAAACAATTTTGCATACCCAGAAATCATATTAAGAACTGATTCACTTTTGTCTGCAGTCTCAAAGAGTAGGGCAGTGCCTCCAAGGTTATACGACAAGCTGTTTTTATTTTTGTTAATTTAGAATTCAGTGTCTGGCCAACCCATTAATCATCTGAGAAGTAATCATCAAGAACTTTTTAGGCCTGAAAGCACTGACAAATTTACCTCTTTAGACACTCTCTTAGGAAGTTAGATGAGGAATGGTGACAAGTGTGTGAGGTTAATTTTCATCTTTCCCAGTAAGAAAGAAACTGCCAATGTTGCTTAATCAAGAAATACATGGTTCATGTATAGGTACAATGCTAGCCATCAGATAACTAAAAAATAATGCCATGAAATGGTAACTTCTAGAGTGATATTAATTGGCCACATAAAATCTACAGTATCATTTTAAAACCAAATAAATATACTAATTTGAGGTTTTTATTCTTCGTCCACTTTGAGTTACAATGAACTTTTTTGTAAATATTGATAATAACAACCACATTAACTGTGAAGGGTAAATAATACGCCTATCCTAATGAAGACCACCTCTGTCTGTTTTCAGTTGTGTGGCTGACTGACAGTAATTGGTATAAAACAAGTCCAGAGGCTCTGAACTCCCATTAATACTATTTCAGATTATTTCTTTGCTCTGCCCTCAGACAAGCTCAGCTAACCTTTCTCTCCTCTAACTCTCTGTCCTACCATGCACTCTGCTCCTCTAACTCACTTCTGACAGCCAGGCTGAAAACTCAGCCTCAACTGACTCCTCAACTATTTTTCCAACTCTTACGTTTCCCCATAATTTGGATATCGACCATCCCTTTAAGAAGTAAAAGTCATCCCTTTAAGGGATCTCTTAAATCGCTTAAAGGGACCCAACATATACCCCTTTTTTGTTTTAATTTATGTGACCAGCTGTATCATTTCCTTGTACCATTGGTTCAGGTAGTCCAGAGTGAAATCTAATATGTGTCAGAAAAACTGATTCGGAGCATAAATTTTGCAAGAGATATTGTAATTGTTTTTTTTTTTTTGGGTCACACCCAGCGATGCTCAGCAGTTACTCCTGGCTCTGCACTCAGAGGATGGTGGTGTTCGAGGAGTTGGCATGGACGTCACCTGAGAAGAGTGGTAGCACCTAGATGAAGAGCAACAGACCCTGTACCAGGATGTGATACTGGAAACCTACAGTCACTGGTGTCATTGGGACATCCACTCACCAAACCAGAAGTGATCATCAAGTTGGAACAAAGAACAGAGCCATGGCTCGCGGATCCCCCAGGGGAGAGTCTCTCAGAACCTCGAAGAAGCCAGAGGAACCCCTGCACCATGATGGTAGCCATTTTCAACGTATGGATTCCAAAATTCATCAGAACTCCACCCAAAAGAGAAGGCAGTCTCAAGTACAGCTCATCAGAACCACACCTTAGAGAGAAGCCTATTTCACAGACATAGATAGAGCCGCTACCAGTTATCCCCATGCTTAGCTGATCATGAGGCATCCAGGAGGGAGGGGCGGATCCGCCCGGCTCGCCACCCCAATAGAACCTCGGAAGAAGCCAGAGGAATCCCCACACCGTAACGGCAGCCATTTTCAACATCCAGATTTTATAGCTCATCAGAGCTCCACCCAAGAGAGGAGCCAATCACAAGCCCACCTCATCAGAACCCACCCTACAGAGAAGCCTATTTTACAGACACAGATGGAGCTGCTACTGGCTCTCCCAGTTTCCGCAAAGCCACGGTACATCAGTAAATGCAAAAACTTTGAGCACCCACATGGCAGAGCCTGGCATGCTATCCATGTAGTATTTGATATGCCAAAACAAGTAATAACAATAGACCTCATTCCCATGACCTGAACTAATGGTTTGAGGCTCTTCATGTTCCTGGAGCAATCAGAGGCCCTTAGTCTGTACTAGCATGTGAACAGGAACAAATGGAGATGTTACTGGTACCTGCTCAAGCAAATAGATGAACAACGGGAAGACAAGTGATACAAGTGATACAGTGTGTAATTGTTGAAGTATACTATGAACCACTGGTTATGGGCATTTATGGAAGCATTGACAAGTCAGGGAAAAGTTCAACTACATATGCAAAGTCACTCACATTACGTGGTGCATGACACACGGGAGAGTAAATAAATCAAAGTGGCAAGTTCTACTTGTTGGGCATAATTTTAAGACATAAATACTGTTTTGAGACAGACATGGGGCAGAGCTGCTACTGGCTCTCACTGTGCCCACCCGCTCATGAGGCTCCCGAGAGGGATGGCAGGTTCTAGCCCTGACCTGCCACCCCAGCAGAGTCTCACAACAAGCCAGACGACCCCCCCACCCATGAGGGCCTCCATTTTCCACATCCAGACTTCCCCCTCGTCAGAACTCCACCCAGCAGACCAGCCTATCACAGCCCAGCTCATCGAGATCCACCCTGCTGCAGTCTTTTTTAATCTGACCCAGGTATGCTGATCCAGAGACAGACATGGGGCAGAGCTGCTACCGGCTCTCACTGTGCCCAGCAGCTCATGAGGCACCCAGGAGGGATGGCAGCTTCTAGCCCTAGCCTGCCACCCCAGCAGAGCTTCACAACAAGCCAGACAACCACCCACTCCATGAGGGCCTCCATTTTCCACATCTGGACTTCCCCTTCATCAGAACTACACCCAGCAGACCAGCCAATCACAGTCAGGCTCGCGCGGCTGCTTGTGGCCGCATGATTCATCAATAAATGCTGGATTCTGAGATGACTACAAGAGTATGCTACCTGCACGGCAGAGCCTGGCAAGCTACCCGTGTCGTATTTGATATGCCAGATAACAGTAACGATTATAGACCTCATTCCCATGACTTGATGGAATGGTTTGAGGCTCTTTATGTTCCTGGAGCAAGCAGGTTCCCTTGGGCTCTACTTGCATGAGACAGGTCATATGGAGATCTATTTGCTTGAGCAAATAGATAATGGAACGGGAAGACAGTGATACAGTGAAATACTGTTTTGGTCAGTAATGGACCAACTACCTGATCTTTTCCTCATAATGATCCACCAATATAATACATTGGAGCATTTGGGAATGGGGAAAAGAGTAGTTGATGGAAGAGATAACAAAATGCATCCATCTGAAAAAAAATCCAGGCTTTACTATCTGGGTAATTTAATGAAATTCCCCCTGAAAAATCTGCTATAGCTCTTTCAAGAACTACACTGAGGGGCAAAATAGAGTAAATTTCCTTTTTGAGTAGTGGTAGGGCAATGGCACGAGGGTCAAAGCCCAGTAGAGCTTACCTTCTCAGTCTCCCTTTAATAATAAGAGTGGCACGAGGGTCAAAGCCCAGTAGAGCTTGCCTTCTCAGTCTCCCTTTAATAATAAGAGTGGCCAGTGGCTCCAAAAAATCACAAGGGTGAGAGGTTGCTTGTTATGTTAGTAAAATTATTCTAGTGGGCCCAATAATTGAGCTATAGAAGCAGTTGGGGATTGGAGTGTACCAAGAGCAATAAACACACTTTTTCCCCAGTGTAAACATAGAAAGATAATTTTTTTTCAATTGATCTATAAAAAAATCAAATTCTTCTTGAGCTGCAGGGTTTAATTGTCTTGGGCTATCCAGGGCAGGTTCACCTTCAAGGATGTGAAAGAAACTGTTAAGTTTTGAGTTAGGAATTCCAAGTGAAGGGCATACCCAGTTTATGTCTCCCAGCAATTTCTGAAAGTCATGAAGAGTTTTGAGGTTTCTTAGATGGATATTTTTCGTGGATGAACTGTAGTGCGTTCAAGAACATAACCCAGATATTCATAAGGCAGCTGCATCTGAATCTTCTCTGTAGCTACTTGTAAACCAACTGCTGGTAAACATGTCATTACTTCTTCATATAATCTCTGTAGTTCCCCAGCACTAGAACATGCAAGTAAGATATCATCCAAATAATGAATAATATATGCATGGGGAAACCTTTCACGAGTAGGATATAAAAACCATGTCCACAAAATATTGACAGATGGCAGGTGAGATGGTAATACCTGAAGCAAAACAGTCCATTGAAACCTACACAATGGTGCTCTATTTTATAGAGGACTGAAAATACAAAGCATTTGTGGTCATCTGGGTGTATAAATATATTGTAAAAAATCCTTCAGATCAATCACAACCAGTGCACAGTCTTTAGCAATTGTTGCTGGGGAGGGAGGCCAGGTTGTACGGCTCCCATAGTTGCCATAGTGTAATTTACATTCCTGAGATCCATTAACAAATGCTATTTCCCCAATTTCTTTTTATGACAAAAACTGGAGAATTACACTCCGAAAATGATGTTTCGATAAGTCCCAGTACCAGTTGTTCCTCCACTAAATCAGTCAGCACTTTTAATTTTGTCAGTGAGAAGCCACTGTGGTGTCCACACAGGATTGTGGGATTTCCATTGAATGCGATGGGTGTTGGGTGCTGAGCCACAGTAGCCTTAATACTTCCTGCAGTACATGGTAATGGTGAATGTAATGACTGTTCCTGCATGTGCTGGGTACAGTTTGGAAAGATGGGTTTGTCTCCTCATTTTGCAGGGCCTGGGGTTGACCCTGCCCAGTTTCCCACAAATATGTTATTGGATGGTTTTCCTGTGAGGAGAGGGCCAGGATTAGACTGGCATTCCCATTGACAGTGTGCAAAATTTCCACAACTAAAGCACCGAATATTAGTTCTTGAGGTCTGAGGCTGGCCCCTCCTGCAGCTAATGTTCTATTAGCAGGAATATAAGAGGAACAGCAGTCCCTTGCCCAGTGATAGCCTTTACCACATCTTGGGCATGGACTGGCTGCTGCAGGGTTGCGAGGGGCTCCATATCGCTTGCGGATATCCTCTAATGCAATATTATTTTTCTGAGTTCCCCTCCTCACTGCATACGCTTCTATGGCATTTACACGCGCCTGATGGTGTACAGAACCAACATTCCTACAGGCCTTGAGGCAACCCATCATGTCCCTTCTTTCCCTAATAGGACATAGAATTGTTTGGCAATCACTGTTAGCATTTCGAATGCTAATGGCTGTAACAAATATTACTTTGTTTAATAAAAGGTAAAGACCTTTTATTTGTTTTTGAATTGTGTCAGTTATTTTACGTATAATTCTGCATACAACTCTGCGAAACCTTAAAATATTTTGGTGTGAGACTTGAAATTTTGTGTCTGTATCTGTTTTCTCCCAAGCTGTTAAAGCTGCCTCCTGGTCATAAGATAGTAATGTCCGGTATAAGGTGGCTTTTTTACATTTGTCTTGCCATTTCCCTTCTCCAATGAGTATGTTATATGTTAAAGTCTTGAAAATTTCCATCCATAATGTCTTAGGGTATTCAATTTAGTTTTGGCTTCATCACAAAACCACATCTTCCAGTGAAGAAATTGGGACGGGCTGAGACAAGTTTTAGCCATCACGTGGAAGTCTTTAGGTATCTATACTGCACTCCAATGAGAAAGATATTTTGAACAAAAAAACTAGTGGTTCTTTGCACACGCCTGTTTAAACTGGCTTAGAGTTCCCATCTTTAAGGTTTTATATACAGGAGCATAATTTTTATCTGCATTGGCAGAGAAAGAGTGGCAAGGGTGTGGCCTAGATGGTTTCCTTACAAGTCAGCTATTATAAGCACAAGGTGGTGGAAGAGAGTATGGCATTTTTAGAACACTGTCAGTCAGAACTTGAAGTATCTGGTTCTTTTTCGGTCTTTTCCTCATTAATATCAGATGAGGTACCATCTGACATGCCATTATTGCCCTTGGGAAGGCCTTTGGATTGCAACCATGTTACCATTGGGGATGCTTCCTTCCCTTCAGATAATATGTGCACTAATTTTTTTAATTGAAATAAACTTATCTGAAGGTAAACACACCACAGCAGCATGAAGCCACCTATAAGGAAAAGAGCAAGCTACAAATGTTGCTAAAGAAGGAGCAACATTTCTTATCCCCAGCAAAGGGGCTTTAAACAACCTACCCAATGGGAACTCATACTCACTATAGGTACTAGATAATTAACTGCCCAAGCTGTCCGGGTGCCATATGTCATTTTTCAGCTGTGTGGCTGACTAACTGACAATAGTAGGTACAGAACCAGTCCAGAGGCTTTGAACTCCCTTTTAACACTTTCTTCAGACTATTTCTTTGCTCTGCCCTTAGGCAAGCTCAGCTAACTTTTACTCTGCTCCTCTAACTCACTCCTGCCAGTCAGGCTGAGAACCTAGTCTCAACAGACTCAACTGTTTTTTCCAACTCTTATATGTCCCCATAATTTGGATATCAGCCATCCCTTTAAGAAGTAAAAGCCATCCCTTTCAAGGATGTCTTAAATCTCTTAAAGGGACCCAACATACTTCCTCTGACTATTTTATCGTAAAAGGCAAGGGGAGACTTTGAAGATATAATTACGTAGGAGATTATCCTCATTATCTAGCTGTATTCAATGTAATCACAAGGTGCTTCAAAGAAGGAGATAGAAAAATGTCAGAGGGTGACATGGCTTTAGAAAGAAAATTGACAAGTTACAGTGTTTCTGACTTTGAAGATGTAAGAAGATGCCCTACAAATGTGAACAATTCCTAGAAACAAGAAAGACAAAAAAATGAATTCTCCCTCTAAGACTCTAGACTGGAATGCAGTCTTGATGTACTCTTAAATTTGTCCCAGTGATACCTGTATTAGACATCTTTCCCACACATAGGCAAGAAAATCAACTCTGCTGTTTGTTACCATGTTTGGGATTGGTTATAGCATGAAATAAAGGTTATACATGAACTTACATCAAGAAGGAATTGACTTTCTGTGGTTTTTTTTTAGACTATCAAATTCATTTCACTTTTTATAACTGGAACTAAAAGAGCAAAACAGACTTTTGGATTTTCTGATTTGGTATGGTGAAAGAATAGATGTATTGGCTTTTCTTTTCATTTATTTCTAATATTTTATATATTTCCCTCTTCTAAATCTGAGTTGAATAATATCTGTAAATCTTTTAGAGATAGGCTGAGCTATCAAACTCATGGAGACATATGTACTTTAATAATTCAAAATATTTACTAGATTATTATTTTGACATTTTATTTGTTTTTTTCTGTTTAGATTCATAAAACACACCAATAAAAACAAGTACTAAATGTTTTTTTAAACTGGGTCACTAGCTTTTAAAAACATTCATCTTTTAAGTAGGTAAAGGGATATAACTGAAAATGTTTTAGTATGTCTATTGCAAACCATAAATCCCAAAAGGAGAGAGAGAGAGAAAGAGAGACTGCTTGCCATAGAGGCAGGTGGGGAAGGAGTTAATCTTGAAAACATTGGTGGTGGAAATGTATACTGGGTGAGGGGATGGGTGATGGAACACTGCATAACTAAAAACCCAATCACGAACAACTTTGTAACTGTATATCTCACTATGATTAAATAAATGAAGAAAGAAAACATTCATTTTCTAAAATTTGAGTCATCCTTTATAATATCAATATATTTGGTTTATTGTTTGGGGACATTTCTAAAATGTCACAGTAATTTTTATTGAGAATTAAGTTTTAACTTGCATCCCAGACACATTATTGCTCTGTTGCTTAGGTTTTTTTCTTTATATTTGGTAGCCTACTAAAAAGCAAAAAACTTTCTTTACCTAAATTCATAAGTGGTAATCATTTCCATAAGTTAATGTATATTTCCATCAATCATCCTTAGGAACATTATAAAAGAAGCTTAAGAGAGGAGCATGAGAACTAAGCTGAGAAGCCAAGCATCACATGGGCTAAGGGGACAAGGTGCAGGGTGTGGGTGACACAAATTCAGGTCCTTCCCTCATGGAACACACACCAGTGGTGATTTGGGGACTATGATTTCAGTAGGGACACAGGTACACCCGGCAGAGGAGAAACCAGCTTTCCCCGTTGAACCCCCTGCACTCCATGGACCACGAGAGCAACTTCCGACCCGGAGTCCACCATCTCGATGGAGCCTCGGAGGAGCCCAGAGAAACCCCCCACACCTTGCTGGCAGCGATCTGTGCCACAATCCACACTCTGCAGCTGGTAAGATCTCCCCACAGCGTATTAATCCAGTCTCCAGCCCACAGATTAATCCAGTCTCCAGCCCAGCTTGTCAGAAACCCAGCCTACAAGGACCCGCCCTGCAGAGACCCGCCCTTCAGAGGAGAGTATTTCAAACCCAGAAATGCTTGAGCCTAAGACACAGGTACACCCGGCAGAGGAGAAACCAGCTTTCCTCTGCAAGGCGCCAGCGGCCGCAGCGACTTTACCTCTCAAACTACCACAAATATTCTACCCACCCCTCTGAGAGAGTCCCACAAAGTAATGAGAATATAGTGCCCGCATGGCAGAGCCTGGCAAGCTGTCCGATGCGTGTTCGATATGCCAAATCCAGTAACAAAAATGTTTATTTTCCTGACCCCGAAAGAGCCCTTAATACGGCAGCAGTAAGAAAGGCAAACAAGCAGTGCCTGATAAAATTTCAAGGCTGTCCTAGGCTGCCAAAACGAAGAAGGACTAAAATGACTGTCTGTACTTTCAATGCACGTACACTGGCAACGGAAGCATATATTGAGGATCTGATGCTGCAAGCAAGAAAGATCAAGTACGACATCATTGGTCTGACTGAGACGAGGGAGGCGCCAGTCGCATCATGCTGTATTTGACACCGGAGAAGAATTGTTCCTTGGAACATGTGATGAAAGAGGCGCCGGTGGCGTTGGTGTCCTTGTCAACACGAACATGGCTGTCAACATTGATTCATTTGAATGCCTAACAAACCGAATAGGACGATTACACTTGAGGAGATGTGGCCCACTGCCAGCAATTTCTATCTTCATTGTCTATGCACCAACATCCACATACAAAGAAGATGAAATTGAGAAATTCTACATGGAATTGGAGGAGTTCTATAAAAAAAGATCACACCTTCTACAAGATCATAGTCGGTGATTTTAATGCCAAGATAGGACCGAGAAGATCGGCTGAAGAACTCCACATCGGGACCCATGGCCTAGAATGGAACGAACAAGGTGAGAGACTATCTGAGTTCATCATGTCCACCAAGACTATTCATGGGAACTCACAGTTTCAGAAAGCTGAAGTGAAACGTTGGACATGGGAATCTCCCTGGCGGACAGTTCCACAATGAAATTGACCACATCATCTTCAATCGACGGTTTTGTCTGACCGATGTTGCTGTCGTCCCCAAATTCCACACAGGATCGGACCACCGCCTCCTTCAGGCAAAATTCTACTTCCCGCAACGGGAGAAAAGGCTGCAAAGTTTAAGAAGAGAACTCCCAGAACGACCACCAACTGGGCACTCTTTGGCACCATTGCGGCAACATGGGAAGATACCATCATTGATGACATCGATGAAGAATACAACCGACTGGTTCAGCACCTCCATGATTGTGCGAAGAATGCCGAGAGAGAGAAAGACACAAAAGGACGCTTGTCTTCAGAAACTCTTGAGCTCATTCGCCAACGTGGCAAGGCGCGAGCCTCAGGAGACCTAATGCTAACGTCCAAGCTTGCTAAACAGTGCAGAGAAGCAATAAAAGCAGACCTCAAAGACAGAAGAGCAGAAATACTGGAAGATGCAGCAGAAGCCGGGAAAAGTATTCGCGACTGCCCGCCTGTCCTTCGCCAACTATAAGACCAAGATGACTGCCCTCCGACGCCCTGATGGATCTATCACATCTTCCAGAAAGGCAATGGAGAAGATTATCCAGGACTTCTACTCAAATCTCTTTGATAGCCACATCCACCTGCCCACATACCAAATTCCACAGGATGGATATGTCATTCCCAACGTTCTCCCTTCTGAAATCCGACATGCCATCTCATCGGTAAAGAAGGGAACAGCACCAGGCCCAGACAAAGTCAGACCCGAACATCTGAAGAATCTGCCGCCGGTACTCATCAATACACTAGCTCGGCTCTTCACACGCTACCTGTCCGAATGCAAGGTGCCCTCCCAATGGAAAAC
Organism: Cryptotis parvus; assembly: GCA_021461705.1. Classification (NCBI taxonomy): domain Eukaryota; kingdom Metazoa; phylum Chordata; class Mammalia; order Eulipotyphla; family Soricidae; genus Cryptotis; species Cryptotis parvus. The sequence goes on along the minus strand of JAJIBD010022891.1, from coordinate 1,396 downwards.
CAGCAGGACAGTTCTACTGTTCAAGAAGGGAGACATTCATGACATCGGCAACTATCGCCCCATCTGCCTGTTGTCTGTCATCTACAAGCTGTTTACACGAGTCATCCTGAACAGGATTAGCAGAACACTAGATGAAGGTCAACCATGCGAGCAAGCAGGTTTCCGGAAAGGATTCAGCACAATCCGACCATATCCACACAGTAACCAAGCTCATTGAGGTTTGTAGGGAGTACAAGATGCCACTCTGTCTCACGCTCATTGATTTACAGAAAGCCTTTGATTCTGTGGAGACTGAAGCAGTCATCGAAGCCCTAGTCAAACAGGGTGTTCAAACCCAATACATCAAGATCCTTCGTGAGCTGTATTACGGATTCACCACCAGGATCTCACCATTCTACAAAGAAGTGATCATTGATGTCAAAAAGAGGGGTTCGACAGGGTGATACCATCTCACCAAAACTCTTCAGTGCCACCCTCGAGAACATCATGAGACAATTAGAATGGGAAGGAATGGGAGTGAAGATAGATGGTCGGCAACTACACCACCTCCCGCTTCGCTGATGACATCGCTCTAATAACACCAAACATTAGCCAAGCGGCACAAATGCTGGCTGACTTTGACCGAGAATGTGGAAAGGTAGGTCTACAGCTGAATCTGAAGAAAACTATGTTCATGAGAAATGAACTAGTTCCAGAGGCCCCATTCACTCTCAATGGAACAAACATCTCTGAATGCAGCAGTTATGTGTACCTAGGTCGAGAAGTCAACATGATGAACGACCTAAAACCTGAGCTGCGCAGGAGGAAGAGAGCGGCATGGAATGCCTTCAAAGGCATCGAAGAAATAGCTAAAAGGACAAAGAACCTCCGGCTCCGGGCACATCTCTTCGACTCCACCGTTCTCCCTGCATTAACATACGCCTCAGAGACCTGGGCCCTACGAAAGCAGGATGAGAATGCTATTCGGGTCTCCCAGAGAGGCATCGAAAGAGCTATGCTTGGAATATCACGCCTCACTCAAGTGAGAGAAGGAATCCGGAGTTCTGACCTCCGTCGCTATTCCAGAATCAGGGACGCTGTCTCGCTTTGCCAAGGCATCGAAAATCAGATGGGCTGGACATGTAATGCGATTTGGAGACAACCGCTGGACTAGAGCCGTTACCGACTGGATCCCACGGGATGTCAAAAGATCACGTGGCCGCCCACCTACAAGATGGTCAGACTTCCTTGTTAAGACCCTGAAGGAACGGTTTGAGGCTCTTCATATTCCTGAATCAACCAGATGCCATTGGGCTACATTGGCACGTGATAGGGTCCAATGGAAATGTTACTGGCGCCCGCCGAGCAAATCGATGAATAACGGGATTCAAGTGATCAAGTGATCAAGTGATTTCAG